>CM067170.1:141080936-141230936 GCA_034093135.1 Erigeron breviscapus | reverse complement strand
ACTGAAATCCAGTTATTAATCCACGGGCATCAACGTTTTTGTAAGCCAATTGATCTAAATCAAGAACACCAACCAGCTTCTCATTTCCTATTTCTTTTCCTTTAAAGCCGCTGAAATGAGCAAACAAGATTTATCAAATTAAGTAAACAGTTTGGGATAACAAGACAAGCAGAAAAACAGTCTGATAGAGTTATATACCATAATTTATGTTAGTTTAGCTAAAAACCATATACTAAAAGATGACATCCCTCTACTAACTACTTAACAAAATCTCACATCAAAATTCATTCATTTTAATATATAGATAAAAGCATCACCTTGCAATTGTTTTGTCAAGCAGATGAACGATGAATCCTGTTATTAAGAAGGAATAAAAGAGTATCAGGTTTGCACCAGCTTAAATTTACTTGATACATTAGTCATACAACTATATCTAGTCATCTGAGTATAAGTATATATCGTGTCATCGAGTATAAGGCAATTAGTTGACTCTATTGTATATCACCTAAACATCATGTTTTAAAAAGAATGAATGAAGAATCTAACACATGTTTATGTGCTATTTAAATATTCAAAAATCTTGTCTTTCCAATTAACAATTGTATATTTGTATCAATGAAGGTTCTTACTAGTATTCACTTTGTGTAAGGTTCAATCTACATGTCAAATCTTTATGCCGAAATACAAAGTTTTGTGGCAACTTTAAAGCTCAAAAGTATCTTATTTAGCTTCCAAAAGTGAACTACAGATCGATCTTAACATGCAAGTAGTACTTCTTCGAGCCAAAGTCAACTCAAGAGAGTCAACTCTGAAGTTCTTATGTCTAAATCATTCTGTTAGAAGAGACACACCATCAGACTAAACAAACTCAATAAGTTACATTATCCAACTATGTTAGTATGTTACCCAATTATAATTAAGTCATGTTCTATAAACCTAACTCAGACGTAATGCAATAAATAATGCATATTACCGACAATCAGATTAAGATACAATAGAAAAATGTTTGATTAGTATAATTTATAAAAACAAAATACGAATAATGATTAAAAATGTAACAACAAATCAAAAAAAGGAATATTGATAAGGACAGTAAGTATTTTAAACCATAATTTGTCCCAATCAAATGAACTAACTGAAGACAAATCCTGATAGATAAACAACCTTTTAAAGGCCAATGAATGGGATAATCAGTTAACAAGATACCAAATGAAGACAAAAACTGAATTAACAAAGCACAGAGTAGAATTACCAAGCTAGATACTTTTTGGCCCATAAGGTCATTCACAAAATCCTAAACCAGCATAACCTTTTAGCTATATATAAAAAAAATGTATTGATGTCATACTATATTATATACATATAGTTTAAATTACTACCCTTGATTTCCTACTAAAAATGAAAACAATCTTTGCATGACTTTCAATGCCAAATACAAGACCTTGTTTAGATGCACATTTTGAAACTCATTATGATTTTATATTTATAATTACATTGGAAAACTATTGTGTTTGTGTAACATACTCTTCTTGGTCATTCTGGTCACCAGACAAACCGGATACTAAAGGTCCCAGACCCCAGTTACCAAGTGACCTGATCAGCTTTTTTAAGTTCAATGACATGAATGACCCAAAGAAATACATGTGGAATATTTGTGTGACTTGATTAAAGGCACTTAATGGTAACATACTTTTATGGTCTTTCAGGTCATTGAAAGACCCGGGTTACCAAGTAACCCGAGACTGTAGTTCAGTTACATGAATGACAAAACAAAACATAAAAGTAGGTAACTTTAGCCCTATTCCAGTTCTCACTAATCCCAATAAAATCACACATCCATAATCAAGTATAAACAACGGACTTAGATTCTCTATGCACATTTTGAAACTCATTATGATTTTATATTTATAATTACATTGGAAAACTATTGTGTTTGTGTAACATACTCTTCTTGGTCATTCTGGTCACCAGACAAACCGGATACTAAAGGTCCCAGACCCCAGTTACCAAGTGACCTGATCAGCTTTTTTAAGTTCAATGACATGAATGACCCAAAGAAATACATGTGGAATATTTGTGTGACTTGATTAAAGGCACTTAATGGTAACATACTTTTATGGTCTTTCAGGTCATTGAAAGACCCGGGTTACCAAGTAACCCGAGACTGTAGTTCAGTTACATGAATGACAAAACAAAACATAAAAGTAGGTAACTTTAGCCCTATTCCAGTTCTCACTAATCCCAATAAAATCACACATCCATAATCAAGTATAAACAACGGACTTAGATTCTCTATGCACATTTTGAAACTCATTATGATTTTATATTTATAATTACATTGGAAAACTATTGTGTTTGTGTAACATACTCTTCTTGGTCATTCTGGTCACCAGACAAACCGGATACTAAAGGTCCCAGACCCCAGTTACCAAGTGACCTGATCAGCTTTTTTAAGTTCAATGACATGAATGACCCAAAGAAATACATGTGGAATATTTGTGTGACTTGATTAAAGGCACTTAATGGTAACATACTTTTATGGTCTTTCAGGTCATTGAAAGACCCGGGTTACCAAGTAACCCGAGACTGTAGTTCAGTTACATGAATGACAAAACAAAACATAAAAGTAGGTAACTTTAGCCCTATTCCAGTTCTCACTAATCCCAATGAAATCACACATCCATAATCAAGTATAAACAACGGACTTAGATTCTCTATGCACATTTTGAAACTCATTATGATTTTATATTTATAATTACATTGGAAAACTATTGTGTTTGTGTAACATACTCTTCTTGGTCATTCTGGTCACCAGACAAACCGGATACTAAAGGTCCCAGACCCCAGTTACCAAGTGACCTGATCAGCTTTTTTAAGTTCAATGACATGAATGACCCAAAGAAATACATGTGGAATATTTGTGTGACTTGATTAAAGGCACTTAATGGTAACATACTTTTATGGTCTTTCAGGTCATTGAAAGACCCGGGTTACCAAGTAACCCGAGACTGTAGTTCAGTTACATGAATGACAAAACAAAACATAAAAGTAGGTAACTTTAGCCCTATTCCAGTTCTCACTAATCCCAATGAAATCACACATCCATAATCAAGTATAAACAACGGACTTAGATTCTCTATGCACATTTTGAAACTCATTATGATTTTATATTTATAATTACATTGGAAAACTATTGTGTTTGTGTAACATACTCTTCTTGGTCATTCTGGTCACCAGACAAACCGGATACTAAAGGTCCCAGACCCCAGTTACCAAGTGACCTGATCAGCTTTTTTAAGTTCAATGACATGAATGACCCAAAGAAATACATGTGGAATATTTGTGTGACTTGATTAAAGGCACTTAATGGTAACATACTTTTATGGTCTTTCAGGTCATTGAAAGACCCGGGTTACCAAGTAACCCGAGACTGTAGTTCAGTTACATGAATGACAAAACAAAACATAAAAGTAGGTAACTTTAGCCCTATTCCAGTTCTCACTAATCCCAATGAAATCACACATCCATAATCAAGTATAAACAACGGACTTAGATTCTCTATGCACATTTTGAAACTCATTATGATTTTATATTTATAATTACATTGGAAAACTATTGTGTTTGTGTAACATACTCTTCTTGGTCATTCTGGTCACCAGACAAACCGGATACTAAAGGTCCCAGACCCCAGTTACCAAGTGACCTGATCAGCTTTTTTTTTTAAAAACATGAACTTTGTACTCAAAGTTTGAAACTTTATGATGAATTACTTACCTCAGTTGAACACCCATGTTTCTGAACAAGTTTTTTCATCTGGGCCAGTTTGAGTTCTTGATCATCTTGGTCCATTTTTTCTTTCTCTTTTTTTGGGAATTTTGGAAATGGAAAAATGGATGGATTATATAGAGACGTCAAATAAGAAAATTGAACATATGATGACAAATTCCGAAGTCAAAGGGGGAAAGTTAGCATGCTAGAAGGCAAACAAATGAGTGAGAAGTACATTTTCTAACTCTTTTTCCTTTTTTTTTAAGAGTAAAAAGCAAGACATGCCTAATATTAAGTTTATGAGTACATTTTTGAACTTTTTATTTTCCCTTTTAGTAGTAAAAAGCAAGACATGCCTAATGTTAAGTTTATGATTACATTTTTGAACACTTTCTTTTTCATTTGAGTAGTAGTAAAAAGCAAGACATGCCTAATGTTAAGTTTATGTGTGAGATATGCTTAGCATCATATGTGTTAATAATGACCACTCATCTCATCTTGTACTTAAAAGAATTAGGACCGATCAGTTCTACAATCAACATACTAGTCAAATGATCAACATGAAAAACGTAAAAGAAGTGCTTGTCAATTGTCATAGCTTATTGATAAGCATGTGTTTTAGAAAGTCATGTATAACGTAATTAAACAAAAAAAAATCTTTGTGTTTTTAGATAATTTTATATTTATTTTGATTGTGCAATAAGCTCAAATATTAACCAAAGCCAAACATCAAATGGCGTAATACAATGGTTCAAGGGACTTGAAAATTTAAATATAAATTCATGAACTCCACTTTTATACGGCGTGTTTAATTCTTATCACAAGATGATATGTCTGCCGCAACATAGCTACAAAAATATAAGTTGCGCCGCAGTGGTCCAAGCTGCGACGCAACCTGTTCAGTCCATGCCAGCCTTGAGTCAAACAAAGTCAATGGAAGTCAACGGTCAAAGTAGATTGCGACGCAACGTATGAGTTGCGCCGCAATGTAAGACGGATTTTGGAAGATTTTTAGGGCAACTATATAAAGCTTGCAATGATATTCATAAAACCTACCTTTACTTTCCCAGCCGTTTTTGAGACTCTTTGAAGCAGATTTTCATCAGTTTTATCATCTTTGAAGATCAAGAAAACGATTGGACGATTTCCGTTATTCGCTTTCATTTATTTGTAATCGGTAACGATGAATTCTCCTATTTTGATTTGTTATTCTTATTTTAATATGAGTGGCTAATCACTTTATCATCCATCTTGATGAAGTGAGACAATATGTAAGGATTGCACTATTTTATTAATTCAAAGTTGATTTCAATTATCGTTGTGTCAAGATCTTGATGAATTGATTCTTTATTAATTATTTTTATGATGTTGGTGATATGTATGTTCTTCGTTAGTGGTACTAGTTGAACATATATGTGATTTCATTTAATTATCTTTAATCAATTGTCACTAGTTCATGGTATGATAGTGAATGTCATTTTGATAAAAAGAATCATTTGTCAACGTGTTGATTAACGGTTGGTGGTACCACGTTGTCTTCACATAGATACAATTGTTAATTGGATAATTAAATAAATTAGTTGGTTAGGGAAATTGTTTTAAGCATTGGTGGTACCGGCTTTTACAAAGGAACTCATTAATTAGGTGATTGAAATGATTTTACAAACGTTGGTGGTACCAGTTTGTTTCTTTGTTTTGTCACGATTATCATTGTCAACTTAATTGAATTTGAACTTCATTTATGTGCAATCTGAACATGTTGTTAAGCGGATTCAAGATGGATGCCTTTTAAATTATTGTTTTAAACAAAAACTCTCTTTTCGATTAATCCTAAGGGATTACTAACAAATTTACTAACTAATTGCAAAGTGACAATTCGGTCACAAAACCCCCATATTTACTTGAACTACTTTATTTTAACAATTGCTTTACTTAGTCCTTGTGATCGACCTCGGATTTACCAAGTTTACTATACTGCATACGATCGGGTTCACTGCCTGTGAGTATGTTGTAGTCAGTCTTTTGGTAGTTCGTGTTTATAAATTTTATTACTCGATTTCACTCATTAAGTTTTTGGCGCCGCTGCCGGAGATTTTTGTTTTAGTAGTTGTTTAATTTTGTAGTTCGACCCTTTCTCACATTTATTTGTGAGAAAGTTATTTGCTTTATTAGACAGATTTTCATTTTTATTTATTTTAAGTTTTATTTCATTTGTACCAGGTGCGGTTGAGGGTTTGTTTTGTGGTGATTGTGCAGGTTCTTGCTAGTTGATGAACACTAGAGCCTCTGGCCGACCATTGCTTAGTCCATTATCTAATCCGGGAAAGGTCAGACGTAGACTAGTGCAAAGAAACAACCAAGAGCCATCCACATCAGGCAAGATAGATTCAGAAACCGCAAATCAAGTTCCATCGGGCCAGACCTCAGAAGATCAAGTGGTTAATAGATCGGAGGAAGAAGCTTGGATATTTCGAACAGGTGAGGACTCAGAAGGAGAAGAAAAATTTCAAACACCTAAACCGAATAACATTGTATTCCCTCAAATTAACAGAAATCAAAATCAACAACCGAGGGGAAACGGAATGGGTGAAGAACAACCAAGAGACTTGAACAACGTTCCTTACGGGGAACGAAGAAGAACTATACCAGCTAACCGGGGCACAGCTATCCGCCCTCCCGCAATATCAACAAACTTCTCCTTAAAGGGTAATCATCTTAAGAGTGTCGAGGAAGATAAGTTCGACGGGGTTAGAAGATGTGACCCTTATGATCATGTTGAGAGGTTTGAAAAGATTTGCCGATTGTATCAGTATGGGGAGGGGCAAGCTGAGATTGTGAAATTAGAATTATTTCCATTGACTCTCACTGGAGATGCATCTTCATGGTTTAAGGAGCTACCGGATAATTCATTCTCTACTTGGGCTGAACTCAGAGAAGGATTCATTGATGAGTTCTATTCCATAAGAACTCAGAGGCAACTAGAGAATCAGATTAGGGGTTTTTCTCAAGATAGTGGTGAGGACATTCTAGATGCCTGGAAGAGATTCAAGGAGATGCTGAGGAATTGCCCGGGACATTGTAACACCCAACTTTATAAAAAAATGGATTTCAAATTTTTTTTTATAAACAAACATTTATTGCGGAAAGGTCCCTTTTATACATAGTCATTTCCTAACGGAAATGTCAACCAAAGTTTTTGGTGTTACTTATTGCATCACACGATACTTTAAGAAATCCATAACAAACCACACGACCAAACATTATTAAAGTCTATATGATATAATACAAATAGACTAGCAAATGAGGCAATCTATGGCATCAATAAGTCTTCATCTATCCATGCCTCACACTTAGCAACTTCACTGCTTAACCTGAGGATACACAACATTTTCAAAACAAGTGTCAGCTTAAAAAGCTGAGTAAGATAACCACAGGTTGTATAAAACAGTTACCAATTAAACCATTTTATAAAACATCATACGCATGTCAAGCATATAACCATCATGAATCATCACATATCAAAATATAACACAATAGGAAGATTATATTCCTACATGTGCCTAGCAACCTCAATCACCTCATCAATCAACAACAATCACAGTCAACAACTCAGGTTATGCCAATTTCAACTATACATAAGTAATCAACAACAGGTTGTGCATAGGCGGTCATTCAACCTTTCAAGGAACCTTGCACCCGACATGATGGGTTGTCCTTTCGGGGTCCATCGGCGTCATTAAGGATAGGCATAACCAAATCCCGGAGCAAACCGTTAGCAACTCAGTGATCGGTCCTAATCACCCGGTATACTCAAACAACTTTGACCATGTCGTCAGAGGCATCACGTTTACCCCGTCCGACCAACTCAGCACACTAGTCCCACCGAGGAATAGTATGGGTTAAGCTTAACACTTTCAACTGTATATTTATACTCGAATTTTAACAACCATTTCAACTATGTATTGTGTCAACTATTACAATTACATCTTTTTAGGGCCCCTATCGTGCAACCGTGAATCATGGCAATCCTACATGAGTCTAGTGTACTACATGTATAGGCCAATCAACTATCAAGAATGAACTCATAATCTTAATCAATCATGCAAGCAACCAAAACATCGTTATTCTATCAAATCAATCATATCCTTCATCGTAAGTAATAGCATGCATAACATTAATAATTAAAGTTAACTAAGGCATAGCATGCATAAACACCCACAGTAAGCCCTCCCAAAGTTCCCATAACTTAACAAGCGTATGAAGGGCTTTACCAATCGTTAATTATAAAAACTAAGTTTTCATTGTGTTCCTCGTGTCAAAAAGGTAGTTATCTTACCTCGGAGAAGCACACAACGTAAGTTACCGAGCTTTGTACGTATCCCTGACCACCTTAGTGTTGTAGAAGAAGATCACTTAGACGTACTTAGTCTTGTGTGATTATAGAGAGATTTTAGAAGTGAATATATAAATGGTGCGAGTTTTATAATTAAACTGAAGTCGCTATTTATAGAAAATAATTTTAGAATATGCTTTGGAATATGCCTTGGCATATGCTTGGAATATGCCTTGGCATATGCTTTGGAATATGCCTTGGCATATTCTTTGGAATATGCCTTGGCATATGCTTTGGAATATACTTTTTACCTTTACCATTTAAAATTTACTTTTTACTTTTACTATTTACCGTTACTATTCATAGTAACTATTCACAGTCACTATTCACGAATACGGTACTATTCATAAATACGGTTACTATTCACGAATACGGTACTATTCACAAATACGGCACTATTCACGAATACGGTACTATTCACAAATACGGCACTATTCACGAATACGGTACTATTCACAAAACTATTATTGATAGTATAAATATGAAAAAGTATTTCCAAGCAACTCTCTAATAACTATTTGAGCTCTATATGATCTTTATCGGGAATACATACTCTTCTTTAAGCACGTCTAGACCATGTTAATACATTAATGCACATTTCATAAATTACATATATGCATTAAATCATCTAATGACTTAACGACAGTCAACGAAAAGTTTGGGATGTTACAATTACCTCCCCCTTAAGAAGATTCTGTCCTCAGAATCGGGTTAACAACAAAGAGGTGCGGGTAACGATCCCTCATCACAGATTCAGTCTCCCAAGTCATGCTCTCACCTCGATTATGCTTCCATTTTACTAACACAAGATCAATTCGCTTCTTACGAAGTTTCTTCGTCTTCCGATCAAGGATGGCAATTGGTTCATCTATCATCTTTTTCTTAGGATCAATACTTATATCTTCTAAAGGAATCACATTGATCTCATCTGCCAAGCACTTCCTCAAATAACTAACATGGAAGGTATTATGGATACCATCCAGCTCTGGAGGCAGCTCTAATTGATATGCTTGGCTTTTGATCCGTTTCAAAATCTTGAAAGGACCAATGAAGCGAGGATTCAACTTACCACGCTTACCAAATCGAAGAACACCCTTCCAAGGAGAAACTTTTAACATAACCATCTCACCCACTTCAAAAGTCACTGGTCGTCTCTTCTTATCAGCATATGCTTTCTGGCGATCTCTAGCAGCTCTCAGGGCATCTTTAGCAATGTTCACCTTATCAGCCGTTATTTGAATAACTTCTGGCCCAGTAAACTGTTTCTCACCTGGTTCTAACCAACAACTAGGTGTCCGACACTTACGCCCGTATAACATCTCAAAGGGTGGCATGTCAATACTTGCATGATAACTATTGTTATATGCAAATTCAACCAATGGTAAATGGTCATCCCATGAACCCCCATACTCTAAAGCACATGCACGTAACATATCTTCGAGTGTCTGAATAGTCCTCTCACTCTGTCCATCAGTCTGAGGATGAAAAGCAGTGCTCATGTGTATTCGTGTTCCCAATTCTCGTTGAAGACCCCTCCAAAAATTTGAATTGAAGCGACCATCACGATCTGAAACAATAGACATAGGTACACCATGCTTCGAAACTACCTCATCAATATACAATTCTGCCAACTTATCTAATGAAGCATTCTCTCGAGTTGCTAAGAAATGAGCACTCTTGGTCAGTCTATCCACAATAACCCATATCATATCATGACCCTTCCTGGTTCTAGGCAATTTGGTCACGAAATCCATGGTGATATGGTCCCATTTCCACTCTGGGATATCCAATTGCTGCAACTTACCATACGGCTTTTGGTGTTCTGCTTTGACTTGAGCACAAATCACACACTTTTTAATAAAGCTAGCGATATCATTTCTCATATTAGGCCACCAATACAAAGGTTTAAGATCATGAAACATCTTGGTAGCACCAGGATGAACAGAATATCTTGATCTATGGGCTTCTTCGAGTATCAACTCTCGATTACCCCCAAATAATGGCACCCATTATCTACCTTTGTAAGTCTGATAGCCACGACTATTCACCTTAAACCGCTCTTTCTTCTTCCCTATTCTTTCACCACGAAAATTTGCAGGTAACAAAGCCTCCACTTGAGCAGACCTGATCCGCTCGAGTAACCCAGATTCAGCCTGAACAACCATAGAAAGCAACTTACAAGTGGCACCTTGCACTTTGTGAATCAATGCATCTGCAACCACATTAGCCTTACCAGGATGGTATTTAATCTCACAATCATAATCTTTGAGAAGTTCCATCCATCTTCTCTGACGAACATTCTGATGTGACCAATTTATACCCATCGCCCACATCGTTATTGGCCTTTTTATTATATGTTTTTAGTCGATTTTGCTGGCATTTGGCGCGTTTATGGGTTTTGTTAGTGGTTTCAGGTTCTAAACAGGTGACGTGTCCGTTTGGTGCAAATTCGAGTAATTTTGAGGTCAGGAAGTTGATTGGAGAGTTCGAGAGTGAAAAGAGATAGAAAAGATATGCAGGTTTTCATATGTTGATGCGAAGCCTTCGGTTCAGTACTTTTGTACTGCGACGCAGTGGTGGTGAACAAGTCCACTGCGCCGCAGTCATCTATGTTGTAAGGCAACTCCAGTCCAGTAATATTGTACTGCGACGCAGTGGTGGAGAACAGGCCCACTGCGCCGCAGTCAGCTAGTGGAAAAAGAGCATTGAAACCAGTATATTTATACTGCGACGCAGTGGCAACCACACCTAGCCACTGCGCCGCAGTCAGAGGATTGAAAAGCGTGGATTCAACCAGTGTATAAGCACTGCGACGCAGTGGGATGTGCATTTTCCCACTGCGCCGCAGTGAGAGTGCGGGACTGAAAGGTTTTTGGCAGTTTTTGCATCAGATTAAAGGGGGGTATAAATAGTTTTTCAAACCTAATTCCCAAATTATCAAATCTTCTTTCTAAGAGCTGCACTTCAAGGAACACCTTCAAGGATCAATTCAAGATTTCAACATCTTCCGATTCATTGAAGATTCACGTGCACCCACTTAGATCGTATCTACTTTATTGTCTTGCAATTTCTATTCCTCAAACAATTGGTACATCATGTTCTTCCTTTACTTTGATTGTTATTTCAATTTAATCATGAGTGGCTAGTCTTTTAATCACCCACCTTGATGAAACTAGACGGATGATGTGATTGTTATATGTTTTAATTCAAGGAGTTGATTTCAATTATCGTTGTGTCGAGATCTTGATGATTTAATTCCTTTATATTGATTATTATGATATTGGTGGCATGTGTGTTCTTCGTTAGTGGTACTAGTTGAATACATATGTGATTTTCAAACGGTTGCTTGTCTATGAGCAATTATCACTAGTTCATGGTGTGATAGTGAATGTCATTTTAATAAAAGGAATAATTTTGTTAACGTGTTTAGAAACGGTTGGTGGTACCACGTTTTAATTCACATAGGCACAATTGGTAATGTGATGATCAAGTAAACTAATTGTTGGTAAGGTTGTCTAGGCATTGGTGGTACCGGCTTGGGTAATTAAACTAGCAACTTAGGTGTTTGGGTGTTTTGTGAGCGGTTGGTGGTACCACGTTTTAATTCACATAGGCACAATTGGTAATGTGATGATCAAGTAAACTAATTGTTGGTAAGGTTGTCTAGGCATTGGTGGTACCGGCTTGGGTAATTAAACTAGCAACTTAGGTGTTTGGGTGTTTTGTGAGCGGTTGGTGGTACCACGTTTTAATTCACATAGGCACAATTGGTAATGTGATGATCAAGTAAACTAATTGTTGGTAAGGTTGTCTAGGCATTGGTGGTACCGGCTTGGGTAATTAAACTAGCAACTTAGGTGTTTGGGTGTTTTGTGAGCGGTTGGTGGTACCACGTTTTAATTCACATAGGCACAATTGGTAATGTGATGATCAAGTAAACTAATTGTTGGTAAGGTTGTAGTAGTGAGTTTCAAGGTATTTCTAGTTTTAATTTTTAAACTCGATTTAGCACATCAAGTTTTTGGCGCCGCTGCCGGGGATTGTGTGCCGTTTTAGTTGTTAATTTAGTGGTTTGATCCTTCCTCACGCGTGAGGAAGTTATTTGCGTTAATAGTTTAGTTTTTTTTTCTTTTCTTTGCTTATCACAGGTGCAGTTGACGTGTTTGGTTAGTTGTGTTTTACAGGTCTACTTCTTAGTTGATGAACTTGCGGTCTTCGGGTTTACCTCTAAATAGTCCCTTGAGAACACCGACAAGACGTAGATTTAACTTCGCAATACCTACACCATTCTCACCTATTGCTAGACCCACTCCTGATTCGGACGAGGAAGGGTTCTATTTAGACGAGTTTTTCAATCTAGAGGTCAAGTTAGAAGAGGAAATGGGAGACGAAGAAAGGGATCCGAATGATATACGTTATGGTGAGAGGGTCTGCACTATTCCTACCAACCGTGGTAGTCCTATAAGACCTCCAGCCATTGCTCATGATTTCAATCTGAAAGGTAATCATCTTAAAAGCATTGAGGAGCAACAGTTTGATGGTAAAAGGAAATGGGATCCATACCAGCACTTAGAGAGGTTTGAGAAGTTGGCATGATTATACCAATATGGGAACAACCAAATGAATGCCGTTAAACTAGAAACATTTCCCATGTCCATTACCGGTGATGCTTTAGATTGGTTTAATGATCTCCCGGAAAATTCTATAACAACTTGGGACCAACTCAAGCAAGCTTTCATTGGTGAGTTTTACTCACTTAGAACTCAACGGAAGTTGGAGAACTTGATTAGGTCCTTTGCCCAAGATGAAGATGAAGATGTGGTGGATGCATGGATTCGGTTTAAAGAGATGTTGAGGAATTGTCCGGGCCATAACATGACTAAGGAGCAATATGTTGAGCTTTTCTTTGATGGCCTAGATAAGAAGTCCAAACGTGAGTTAGGATATGCTTTTGGTGGTGGTTTCAACAAAATTACACCCAATGAAGGTTTTGATATTTTGGAGTCCATGGCAAAGGACAATGCAAATATGGATGATGATAGATTTTTGAAGAATGAGAGAAGACTAAAGAAAGGTACTAGCCAAGGTAGGGTCGCAAAGGTTGAGGCTAGTCATGATTCTGGTATGATTGGAGAGATTAGAGCGCTGTCTGAGCGCATGGAAAAGGGATTTGCTATGCAAGAGAGTCGGTTTGGAGCACTTGAACGGGATGTAAAGGTAGTAGCTGAGGGGTGTGACCATTGTGGTAATATGCATTATTCTGAAGATTGTTCGAGTCGGGGACCAGAAGATGTGAGTTACATTCAGAATCAACCACAAGGGAGCTACCAACGCAATACCGGTTTCCAAAACCGTTCTTCAGGTAATCCTTCCTATAACTCTTCCTTTCCTACTAATAATGCTCGTTTTTCAGGTAACAGGTGGCAAGGAGACAATTATCAGAATCAGCCTCAGCAGCAGACACAACAAGGCCAAGGATCAGGATCTTCTAATGCCTATCCAAATGACGAGTTGAGGGAGATGATGAAGCAGTTGGTTAGTAATCAGGTTGAAACCAACAATAACATTCAAATGATCAGGGAAGATACTAAGGCTTTGAGCGAGAGGTTGGATGCAATAAACGGGAAGGTGGAGATCAACATGAAGAATCAATGTGTTAACTTTAAGGATCTCGAGAGTAGGATGGCAGCTCTTGCTAGGCCCACGGGGACTCTACCGAGCAATACCCAATAGAATCCAAAGCCTCAGTCGAGTAATCAAGGATCATGGAAAAAGGATACCCAGCCTAATGTCAGAAACGAGCATGTGAATGCTATCACTACGAGGGCAGGTAACACTTATGATTCAGCTAAATCTTCACCTAATGATTCGTTTCAATCTGTGCAGGTTAATGAAGAGGAGGAGCAAGTTGATGACGAGATTGAGATGGAACCGGAACTAGCCGTGCCAACACCGGTCGTTCCATCCAAACCCGTTGCTAAACCTGTTGAGAAGCCCGCTGAGGAACCAACTGTTAAGCCATATAAGCCGAAGGTTCCATTTCCTCAGCGATTGGCGAAAAATAAGCTGAAGGAACAAATGGATAAATTTGTAAGTCACCTCAGAAAATTGCATATCAATATTCCATTTTTAGATGCAATTGTGCAGATGCCAGGATATGCAAAGTGCTTGAAGCAGATTTTGATGAATAAGAAGCATCTGGAAAGGGTGGCTACTACAGTGCTAGAGGAAGTTTGTTCAGCAGCTGTAACAGGTAAGTTGCCCGAAAAACGAGGAGATCCAGGTAGTTTTACTATTCCCTGTAAGATTGGTAACTTAACGGTAAAACGTGCCTTAAATGATTCGGGCGCAAGCATTAATCTTATGCCTTCTTCTCTTTACTCCAAGCTGAACTTAGGAACACCGAAATCTATTAACATGAAGATCAATTTGGCCGATAAGTCTGAAATAAGACCTATTGGAATATTAGAAGATGTGTTAATTCAGGTGGGAGGTTTGGTTTTTCCTGTAGATTTCATAATTATTGAAGCTGACGAGGCATTAAATGTGCCTCTTATTTTAGGGAGACCATTCCTTGCCACGGCCGATGCTAAACTTGAAGTTGGTCGTGGTAAGCTTACATTGAGAGCAGGAGATGAATCCGTTACATTTTCGAACACATGTTCTGTTTCTTTACCTAATGTTGCTAACTTTGTTGAAACTGCTTGTGTTAGTTCTTTGGATTCACAGATTGATAAATGGTTGGATGAGAAGTTAGAGGAGAAAGTGGTTGAATTGAAGTCAGCAGCAGTACCTGGTTCTAAACCGACGGATGGACAGTGTGCTAAGATCCGAAAGCTTTATAGTCGATTGAGGTCTGCCATTTCTCATGGTAATATTAAGTTATCTGCAGAGTTGTGTTCTAGCTTATCAACAAATGAGAAAGCTGAGTTAATGATGGTTGTTGATACGTCGGAACGAGCGAATGATTGGATCCTTGAAAAGGTGAAAGGTAACCGTTTCTCTCCTTTCAAGGGAAGACCGCCCAACACTTTAAGTGTGGGGGCATCGGGGTCCCAACGTTGGTAATTATGAGAGGATCGAGTCTAGCTAAAGACTCGTAAATAAATTAAGCGCTTCTCGGGAGGCAACCCGTGTTTATTTTATCGTATTTTATTTTCTTTTTATCAGTAGATGCTTTGATATGCTTTGGAATTTGTGGTTTGTTTTGTGATGCAATGATACAGGAATTATCAATTTGATGGCTATTGTGCAACACATGTGTGTGGGGAAAACTCATTGGATTCTCTTCTCATCTTTACTTTGTGGCATCAAATTGTGCTTGGGTGATGGTGTGCATATGCTGGCAGTAAGTTCAGCGCCGCTATATTTTTGTTTGGTATGTTTGTTGCACACACCATTCTCGCACTCTCCGTTTTGGTACAACTTGTTTCTCCCGCCAAGCAAAGGGGTCTTCCTTTTTAGGAAGCACCATTTGTGACACGGGGTCGACTGACTTGTTTCGAAACGGGATGTGTCCTTACTCCGGTATGTGCTCTGATTTTTCTATGTTGCTTACACCTATTTACCTTTGTTTGACCGAATATGGACATTGAGGGCATTGTCCATCTTAAGTGTGGGGGCATCGGGGTCCCAACGTTGGTAATTATGAGAGGATCGAGTCTAGCTAAAGACTCGTAAATAAATTAAGCGCTTCTCGGGAGGCAACCCGTGTTTATTTTATCGTATTTTATTTTCTTTTTATCAGTAGATGCTTTGATATGCTTTGGAATTTGTGGTTTGTTTTGTGATGCAATGATACAGGAATTATCAATTTGATGGCTATTGTGCAACACATGTGTGTGGGGAAAACTCATTGGATTCTCTTCTCATCTTTACTTTGTGGCATCAAATTGTGCTTGGGTGATGGTGTGCATATGCTGGCAGTAAGTTCAGCGCCGCTATATTTTTGTTTGGTATGTTTGTTGCACACACCATTCTCGCACTCTCCGTTTTGGTACAACTTGTTTCTCCCGCCAAGCAAAGGGGTCTTCCTTTTTAGGAAGCACCATTTGTGACACGGGGTCGACTGACTTGTTTCGAAACGGGATGTGTCCTTACTCCGGTATGTGCTCTGATTTTTCTATGTTGCTTACACCTATTTACCTTTGTTTGACCGAATATGGACATTGAGGGCATTGTCCATCTTAAGTGTGGGGGGGGTGGCAAATAGGTTTTAGCTACCGGGTACATCACTTTTGTTGTTTTGCCATTGAGATTTCTACCGGTTTTGTTGATGTGTCCCTCTCTTAGGCTCTTGGATTTATTCGGGAGTAAGGGTTCCATTTCGAACTCTGCACTAAGATGTGCGAATTTGAGGTTAATTTAGTCCATTTCCGGGTTCTTTTCTTTGATTTGAGTGTGCCGGTGATGTGTTAAGCTAGAACTTGGCCTTGTGATCGTGACGAGACCGCAGTGAGATCACTTTTGTGATAAAAGTACATCGGATGACGAAGTGGCATATAGGTTTAAGCCACCGGGTACATCACTTTTGTTGTTTTGCCATTGATATTTTTTGTTTTGTATGTTTGTTGCACACACCATTCTCGCACTCTCCGTTTTGGTACAACTTGTTTCTCCCGCCAAGCAAAGGGGTCTTCCTTTTTAGGAAGCACCATTTGTGACACGGGGTCGACTGACTTGTTTCGAAACGGGATGTGTCCTTACTCCGGTATGTGCTCTGATTTTTCTATGTTGCTTACACCTATTTACCTTTGTTTGACCGAATATGGACATTGAGGGCATTGTCCATCTTAAGTGTGGGGGGGTGGCAAATAGGTTTTAGCTACCGGGTACATCACTTTTGTTGTTTTGCCATTGAGATTTCTACCGGTTTTGTTGATGTGTCCCTCTCATAGGCCTTCGGATTTTATCCGAGGGTAGGAGTTTCTATTTTGAGCTCTTCACTGTGATGTGCATGTTTGGAATCGGTGTTGTCAATTTGGTGGGATAATAGAGGTTGATGTGGTTTTTAAAAACTTGAGTTGAGCTTGTCCTTGTGGTAAATTGCTTTTGTCACTTAATTCATAATAATTTAATGAGCAATTTTACTACAAATTTTTCCTTGGCAAAATTTTAATCGACGAAATGTGTTCTGAACGGTTATTGGGCTAATCCTTGTGGATTGATAACATTACTTGCATACTCAAATTTCCCAAACACCTAAAGTTGTGAGATTCATTGTTCATATATAGATGTGCTAGGTGTGTACGGTTTTGGTTTGATTACCTTGTAATTTGTCCCTCTCTTAGGCTCTTGGATTTATTCGGGAGTAAGGGTTCCATTTCGAACTCTGCACTAAGATGTGCGAATTTGAGGTTAATTTAGTCCATTTCCGGGTTCTTTTCTTTGATTTGAGTGTGCCGGTGATGTGTTAAGCTAGAACTTGGCCTTGTGATCGTGACGAGACCGCAGTGAGATCACTTTTGTGATAAAAGTACATCGGATGACGAAGTGGCATATAGGTTTGACCATTCTTTTCTTTCTTTCTTTATTTTCACTTTTCCTTTTGTATATTCATACCCTTACTATACGTATACTCACTTACATATACATCCTTCCTTTCTTTGTAAACCTTTCATATACATCCTTTTAACTTAGCCTTTTCCATTGTATATATCCACTTAAATACGTAAATTATACCTTACCATACCGATAGTCTAATCTGGGGGCCTTTGATTGCTGTTGGTTGGTTTGCACGGTTTGTGAGAGTTTTGGGGGTGGATTGATTGGATTATGCTTTGACTTGGGAAAGACGTAGATTGGTTTAAGTATTGGAGCTTGTTTTGGAATGTTCAAAATTGATCATGTTGTGTTTTTAGACATTGTTCATCATTGTAAGAGGGTGCCTACTAGTAGAGTAAAAGTGGTTCAACAATAGAAAAAAGAGAAAAGTGATTTCAATTAAAAAAAAAAAAACAAAAAACCTTGGGCTACTAGTGGGTACTTCTCATTTTTATATGTCTAGAGTTGTGTTGTATTGTTAAGAATGGAGGGCTTGGTTGACTTTAAGTTGTTTGAAGTTGATACACCACATTGGTGTCGTGTTTGCTTGGTAATTTTGAAGTGTTTTAGCGGATTAGCAATTTATGGGTTATTGGCAATCAATGGTACGGGTCTCGATTAGACTATTTTGTACAAATTTCATACACACCTTATACTTTTGATTGATTCCTTTCATTTCTAACCTACACTCCCTCACTCATTGTAAATGTCCATTACATATACCTTAGCCTAACTATACAACCATCTTATATGCCTATTTTGATGATGTACTTGGTGCTTACGCCACGTCGGTGGAGCTATGATCCTTGTTCAAGCCTATGGTAAGATATGCATCACGACAGTGCTATGAGTGATTCTTCATATATTCAACCCCAAAAGTAAGTTCGTTGGAGTAGAATGATATTGATAGGTTCATTTGTTTCACTTGTGCATAGTCGTGTTATTGAGGCTTGTGGATTGTTCAGATATTGTCAAACATTTCGGGTTTTCATTTAAGATTAAAACTGCTTCACCCAACTTCTTTGTCTTTGACATACTTGGTGTTGCTTCTTTTTGATACTCGTAATTGTTTATTTAGCTTCTTTGCCAAGGATTACTTTTTCTTTAAATGTTAGATTTGCTTGAGGACAAGCAATGCTCAAGTGTGGGGGGATTTGATGTGACCAATTTATACCCATCGCCCACATCGTTATTGGCCTTTTTATTATATGTTTTTAGTCGATTTTGCTGGCATTTGGCGCGTTTATGGGTTTTGTTAGTGGTTTCAGGTTCTAAACAGGTGACGTGTCCGTTTGGTGTAAATTCGAGTAATTTTGAGGTCAGGAAGTTGATTGGAGAGTTCGAGAGTGAAAAGAGATAGAAAAGATATGCAGGTTTTCATATGTTGATGCGAAGCCTTCGGTTCAGTACTTTTGTACTGCGACGCAGTGGTGGTGAACAAGTCCACTGCGCCGCAGTCATCTATGTTGTAAGGCAACTCCAGTCCAGTAATATTGTACTGCGACGCAGTGGTGGAGAACAGGCCCACTGCGCCGCAGTCAGCTAGTGGAAAAAGAGCATTGAAACCAGTATATTTATACTGCGACGCAGTGGCAACCACACCTAGCCACTGCGCCGCAGTCAGAGGATTGAAACCAGTGTATAAGCACTGCGACGCAGTGGGATGTGCATTTTCCCACTGCGCCGCAGTGAGAGTGCGGGACTGAAAGGTTTTTGGCAGTTTTTGCATCAGATTAAAGGGGGGTATAAATAGTTTTTCAAACCTAATTCCCAAATTATCAAATCTTCTTTCTAAGAGCTGCACTTCAAGGAACACCTTCAAGGATCAATTCAAGATTTCAACATCTTCCGATTCATTGAAGATTCACGTGCACCCACTTAGATCGTATCTACTTTATTGTCTTGCAATTTCTATTCCTCAAACAATTGGTACATCATGTTCTTCCTTTACTTTGATTGTTATTTCAATTTAATCATGAGTGGCTAGTCTTTTAATCACCCACCTTGATGAAACTAGACGGATGATGTGATTGTTATATGTTTTAATTCAAGGAGTTGATTTCAATTATCGTTGTGTCGAGATCTTGATGATTTAATTCCTTTATATTGATTATTATGATATTGGTGGCATGTGTGTTCTTCGTTAGTGGTACTAGTTGAATACATATGTGATTTTCAAACGGTTGCTTGTCTATGAGCAATTATTACTAGTTCATGGTGTGATAGTGAATGTCATTTTAATAAAAGGAATAATTTTGTCAACGTGTTTAGAAACGGTTGGTGGTACCACGTTTTAATTCACATAGGCACAATTGGTAATGTGATGATCAAGTAAACTAATTGTTGGTAAGGTTGTCTAGGCATTGGTGGTACCGGCTTGGGTAATTAAACTAGCAACTTAGGTGTTTGGGTGTTTTGTGAGCGGTTGGTGGTACCACGCGAGCATTTTATCCTTTCACGATTATCTTGTCAACTCTAAATGAATTTGGTCTTAATTGAATGCAATCATGTTTGAAGTCTAGCGAATTCAAGGTGGATGATCTTTACTATTATTGTTTGAAGCTCTTCTTTACTTTCAAGTGTTTTGTGTTTTAAATTTACTTTAATTTAATTGCCGAAGTGTGATTCAAAGCGTTCCACCCTGTTTTCCAAACTACTTTATTAGACAATTGATTCAAACCAATCCCCGTGAACGAACCTGGACTTACTTTTTAACTATATTGCATACGATCGGGTCCACTGCCCGATAGTGTGTAGTAGTGAGTTTCAAGGTATTTCTAGTTTTAATTTTTAAACTCGATTTAGCACATCACATTCATATCTTTCTGATTAAATACATACTGTAGGCTCTTATGATCAGTGAAAAGAGTGCACTTAGTGCCATACAAATAATGTCTCCATATCTTAAGAGCAAAAACTACAGCAGCAAGCTCCAAGTCATGAGTAGGGTAATTCTTCTCATGAGGTTTCAACTGACGAGAAGCATAAGCTATCACCTTATCGCGTTGCATAAGAACACAACCCAACCCAGTAATGGAGGCATCACTGTAAACAACCATGTCATCTGTGCCTTCTGGTAGTGCTAAGATTGGAGCCTCACACAACTTTTTCTTCAAAATCTGAAAAGCTCGTTCTTGAGAATCAGTCCACACGTACTTCACTCCCTTTTTAGTTAATTCTGTCATAGGTTTAGCAATTCTGGAGAAATCTTGTATAAATCTCCTATAATAACCTGCCAAACCCAGAAAACTCTTAATTTCAGTAGGAGTCTTAGGCTGCTCCCACCTCATTACAGCTTCAATCTTTGAAGGGTCAACTTTAATACCATCTTTGGAGATTACATGGCCAAGAAAATAAACTTCTCGAAGCCAGAACTCGCATTTTGAGAATTTAGCGTATAGCCTCTTCGCCCTAAGAACCTCAAGTACAACTCGCAAATGACCCCGATGCTCCATTTCTGACTTAGAATAAATCAGAATATCGTCAATGAATACTATCACGAAATGATCAAGGAAAGGCCGACAGACTCGATTCATCAAGTCCATAAATGCGGCTGGAGCATTGGTTAGACCAAAGGGCATAACAAGAAACTCATAATGCCCATAACGAGTACGGAAAGCAGTTTTAGCCACACTTTTCTCTTCAACCTTCAGTTGATGATAGCCTGAACGCAAGTCTATCTTAGAAAAGTAAGAGGCACCTTGCAATTGATCGAACAAGTCATCGATTCGTGGAAGAGGATACTTGTTCTTTACCGTTCGCTTATTTAGCTCTCGGTAATCAATGCACATTCTCATCGAACCATCTTTCTTTTTGACAAATAAAACAGGAGCTCCCCAAGGCGACGAACTCGGACGAATAAAACCCTTATCTAACAACTCTTGCAATTGGGACATTAACTCCTTCATTTCTGTAGGAGCCAATCGATAAGGAGCCTTCGCAATAGGAGTTGCACCAGGCACGAGATCAATTCGAAATTCAACCTCACGATCAGGAGGAAGACCCGGAAGATCATCAGGAAAAACATCAGGGAAGTCAGCAACAACATCAATTTCTGACACAGAAGGTTTAGCCTTACGTGTATCAATCACATAGGCAAGAAAATGAGTGTTCGTTTGTCGAATATACTTGAGAGCCTTCATCAAATTAATGATTTTGAGACCCCCCGGCTTTTTATCACCATAAACAGAAACCACCTTTCCATCAGAAGTAGGGATACGAACCATCTTTTCAGAACAAAGAATGGTAGCATTATTCTTTCCCAACCAATCCATGCCAACAACCACATCAAACCCAGCCAACGAAATAGGCAATAAATGGATAGGGAAAGTCATGCCCTCAATCTCAATAGAACACTCACGATATAACTCACGAATTTTAGACATACGACCATCAGCTATCTCAATTTCTAATGCATGAGCTAGACGACTAGCAGGAACACCAAGTTGTAAAGCAAATAAGAGAGATACAAATGATTTACTAGCACCAGAATTGAATAAAACAGTAGCCAGTTTAGAGTTAACAGGAAAAGTACCACTAACCACATCATCTTCTTTCTTAGCTATCTCGGTCGTCATCTGGAAAGCACGTGCTCGAGCCTTAGGTATTTCATTCTTCTTCTTTTCCTCAGCTTTCATTTGAGGACAGTCAGCAATCTTGTGTTCAGTAGAGTCACATTTGAAACACCTCCACTTATCTGTACATTCCGAAATCTTATGCCCAATCTTCCTACACTTCATACAGCGAAGAGTTTTATCGGTACAAGCACCATTATGTCGAGACCGACATTGAGAACACCATGGTTTATCTTTATTATCGTCCTTGCCCTTAGAAGAACCACCCCTAAATATCTTGTTGGATCTAGAAGTCCCTTCAATTTTTCTCTTGGAAGCAGAATCATTTTCTTTCTTCACATGTGGCTTCAAATCTTCTTCTAGGCCTAGTGCAGTATCATAAGCTTCCTTCAAAGTGGTACGCATTCTGACCCACAACCTGTACTCATTAGGCAGGCTTTCAATGAAACGACCTACCCTTGATAATTCATCAGGACACAGTCGTGTACAGAATCGTAGTTTCTCAGCAAACAATCGAATATGCTCCTTCATAGTCTTGTCCCCTTTAGTCATGGACAAGAACTCTCTTTCCAGAACTTGCCTTTCTCTCACAGTAATGTATTCTTTGTTGAATAGCTCAACAAATTTCTCCCATTTCATCTGAATCACCGCCTCCGTATCCAATATTTCAGTCTGAGTCTCCCACCAATCTTGAGCACTTCTCCTAAACAATTGAGTAGCCAAGAGTACCTTCTTCTCCTCCGGGCAATCACTAATTGCAAAACACTTCTCAACCTCCTTCAACCAACGATAGCCTTCCACAGAGGTACCCTCACCATGGAATTTCGAGGGTTTACAGCCCCAAAAATCCCTAAGGTTGAATTCCTTCACTTTATCCTCACCATTATTTCCACTATTATCACCCGTTCTTTCATCAGAATTAAGCCGGAAATTACGAGTTTGAGAATGAGTGACTGAGTTCTCTTCCTCACTCCTGTCACGGCGGGAATGACTATTAGCCGACCTTTCTCCCAACAAAGCATCTCTTTCAGCCCGAACATCAACCAATTCTTGTTCAGTCTTTGTTATGCGATCATTAAGGTTTTTCATCTGATCAAGCAATAGCTGCAGCTCCGGAGTCCTTTGAGCATTTGCAGGACGAAAACCACGACGGTTACTAGCAGCTGCACTCGTTTCAGTTCCATCCTGACGGTTAAGATTCCCTCGAGTACTTACCATGATTCTATCAGTAATAGACGAAAGATTTAGCGACGAATCTAGCGAGATATGATAGAATTAAGAATCAACGATCGAATTATACATTACAAGCAACATGTATACAGGCATCAATCCTACACTCTCACTCATCCCAACCCCTCCTAAAAGTAATTTATCACAGGGTTTAAGTCCAATCCTATGCCTCATAGAATATGGTTCGCTTAAACCATCGCTCTGATACCAACTTGTAACACCCAACTTTATAAAAAAATGGATTTCAAATTTTTTTTTATAAACAAACATTTATTGCGGAAAGGTCCCTTTTATACATAGTCATTTCCTAACGGAAATGTCAACCAAAGTTTTTGGTGTTACTTATTGCATCACACGATACTTTAAGAAATCCATAACAAACCACACGACCAAACATTATTAAAGTCTATATGATATAATACAAATAGACTAGCAAATGAGGCAATCTATGGCATCAATAAGTCTTCATCTATCCATGCCTCACACTTAGCAACTTCACTGCTTAACCTGAGGATACACAACATTTTCAAAAACAAGTGTCAGCTTAAAAAGCTGAGTAAGATAACCACAGGTTGTATAAAACAGTTGCCAATTAAACCATTTTATAAAACATCATACGCATGTCAAGCATATAACCATCATGAATCATCACATATCAAAATATAACACAATAGGAAGATTATATTCCTACATGTGCCTAGCAACCTCAATCACCTCATCAATCAACAACAATCACAGTCAACAACTCAGGTTATGCCAATTTCAACTATACATAAGTAATCAACAACAGGTTGTGCATAGGCGGTCATTCAACCTTTCAAGGAACCTTGCACCCGACATGATGGGTTGTCCTTTCGGGGTCCATCGGCATCATTAAGGATAGGCATAACCAAATCCCGGAGCAAACCGTTAGCAACTCAGTGATCGGTCCTAATCACCCGGTATACTCAAACAACTTTGACCATGTCGTCAGAGGCATCACGTTTACCCCGTCCGACCAACTCAGCACACTAGTCCCACCGAGGAATAGTATGGGTTAAGCTTAACACTTTCAACTGTATATTTATACTCGATTTTAACAACCATTTCAACTATGTATTGTGTCAACTATTACAATTACATCTTTTTAGGGCCCCTATCGTGCAACCGTGAATCATGGCAATCCTACATGAGTCTAGTGTACTACATGTATAGGCCAATCAACTATCAAGAATGAACTCATAATCTTAATCAATCATGCAAGCAACCAAAACATCGTTATTCTATCAAATCAATCATATCCTTCATCGTAAGTAATAGCATGCATAACATTAATAATTAAAGTTAACTAAGGCATAGCATGCATAAACACCCACAGTAAGCCCTCCCAAAGTTCCCATAACTTAACAAGCGTATGAAGGGCTTTACCAATCGTTAATTATAAAAACTAAGTTTTCATTGTGTTCCTCGTGTCAAAAAGGTAGTTATCTTACCTCGGAGAAGCACACAACGTAAGTTACCGAGCTTTGTACGTATCCCTGACCACCTTAGTGTTGTAGAAGAAGATCACTTAGACGTACTTAGTCTTGTGTGATTATAGAGAGATTTTAGAAGTGAATATATAAATGGTGCGAGTTTTATAATTAAACTGAAGTCGCTATTTATAGAAAATAATTTTAGAATATGCTTTGGAATATGCTTAGCATATTCTTAGAATATACCTTAGAATATGCTTTGGAATATGCCTTTGGCATATTCTTTGGAATATGCCTTGGCATATGCTTTGGAATATACTTTTTACCTTTACCATTTAAAATTTACTTTTTACTTTTACTATTTACCATTACTATTCATAGTAACTATTCACAGTCACTATTCACGAATACGGTACTATTCATAAATACGGTTACTATTCACGAATACGGTACTATTCACAAATACGGCACTATTCACGAATACGGTACTATTCACAAAACTATTATTGATAGTATAAATATGAAAAAGTATTTCCAAGCAACTCTCTAATAACTATTTGAGCTCTATATGATCTTTATCGGGAATACATACTCTTCTTTAAGCACGTCTAGACCATGTTAATACATTAATGCACATTTCATAAATTACATATATGCATTAAATCATCTAATGACTTAACGACAGTCAACGAAAAGTTTGGGATGTTACAGACATAGCATGGGTACTAAAGTGATTTTTGAAATTTTCTACGATGGATTGGATAGAAGGTCTAAGAGGGAGCTCGGATATGCATTTGGGGGTAGTTTCAACAACATTTCCCCGAATGAAGGTTACAAAATTCTTGATGATATGGCCAAGGAGAGCTCGACCCGAGAAGAAGACCGAACCAAGAGATCCGGGAGAAATACTGTCGCTAAAGTTGAAAGTGGCGAAGATTCTAAGTTAGTTGCTGAAGTTAAGGCTCTCTCAAAGCGTATGGATGAGAGATTTGATGGACAAGAAAGTAGGTTCAAGAGTTTGGAAAGGGATGTGAAAGTTATGGCTGATGGATGTGACATTTGAGGAGATTTGCATTACACCGAGGATTGCCCCCAAAAGCCGGTTCAAGATGTTAATTTTGTTCAGAACCAACAACAGGGGAATTTCAACCGCAACACCGGTTTTCAAAACCGGCAATCAGGTAACACTTATCCCTCTTCTTCTTCTTATAACACTAACAGTTTTGGTTTTAGTGGTAGCAGGTTCAGCAGGTTTAATAATCAACAAGGCCCAGATTCAGAATTAAAGGATATTATGAAGGATTTTATTAGTGCCCAGAGAGTAACTAATGAGCACGTTGCAGAAGAATCAAAGAAGGTGAGTTCTGCATTGGATGCTTTGACTACTCGGTTGGATGGGCTCGGACACAAGTTGGATCAAGGGACAAAGAACCAGCAAGCCACAATAAAAGACTTGGAAGGAAGGCTTGAAAGGCTCGGGAATTCTAATAGACCACCCGGTACTTTGCCGAGTAACACTCAACAGAATCCGAAGCCTCAATCAAGCAACCAAGGGCAAGGGCAGAAATACACTCCTCCTAATGCTAGAAATGAGCATGTTAATGCCATCACAACTCGAGCAGGTAAAACTTATAACTCAGCTAATCCTTTACCTGATGATGTTACTCCAGTTGTGCAGGTACATGAAGACGAGGAGGTGGTTGATGATGAGAAAGAGATGGAGCTGAACCAAGCCGTGCAGACACCGGCCGTTCCATCTAAGACAGCTGAGAAGCCAACAGTGAAGCCCTATCAGCCGAAGATACCGTTTCCTCAACGATTGAAGAAGGAAAAGATTAAGGAGCACTTCAAGAAGTTTGTTGAACTTATTCAGTCGGTAAACATAACTGTTCATTTAGTTGATCTTATTGCAGGGATGCCCAATTACGCAAAGTTTCTCAAGGAGCTCATCAGCGACAAAAGGAAGCTTGAAGAGGCAAATACTATTGTTCTTAGTGCCGAGTGTTCAACGATAATCAAGAATCAGATTCCTCCCAAGTTAGAAGATCCAGGGAGTTTTCTAATTGCTTGTTCTTTTGGTGCATTTTTGTGTGAGGCCTTGGCCGATCTTGGGGACAGTATTAATTTAATGCCTTATTCTGTTTATACAAAATTGGACTTAGGTGAGTTGACCCCTACCCGAATGAGCATTAGGCTCGCGGACCGCTCTTTCCAATATCCCATGGGGATAGCGGAAAATTTGCAGATTAAGGTAGGGCATATGGTATTTCCGGTCGATTTTGTCATTCTAGAAATGGAGGCGGACGCTAAAGTACCTCTAATTCTTGGCCGCCTATTCCTTAACACCGCGGATGCTATCATCCGGGTTAAGGATAAGGAGATTTCCTTAGGGGTCGGTGATGACCGGATTGTTTTTAAGGTTAATAGAGCATTAAAGCATCCTTATTCTTCTGATGATACTTGTTTTAAAATTGATGTTATAGATGATGTTTTGGACTTGGAAATGCAAGAAGCTATGGAAGAAAATGGAGTTGTTGAAGCCGAGATTGCAAATTGTGAAGCTATCACCAATGATCAAATTGAAGAAATTTTGGCTTTGAGCATGGATACAACTCCACCGGAAGATGAGACCTTCGAAAAGATCACGGCGGATGGAAGCACACGAGTGTTGACATCGGTTGAGAACCCTCCTACCGACTTGGAGCTCAAGCCTTTGCCGGATCATCTTGAGTATGCTTATCTCGAAGGTACATCTCTTTTACCCGTTGTCATCTCATCCTCATTGTTGGAGGATGAGAAATCTAGACTTATGACCGTCCTTAAGGCCCATAAAAAGGCCTTTGCTTGGAAAACTTCCGATATACCGGGTATAAGTCCTGAATTTTGTAAGCACACCATAAATTTTATTGATAATGTCAAACCGGTAGTGCAAAGACAACGTAGACTTAATCCGAACATGAAGGAAGTTGTCAAAAAGGAAATCATTAAGTTGTTGGATGCGGGAATCATATTCCCCATTTCTGATAGTCCTTGGGTGAGTCCGGTGCATTGTGTGCCGAAAAAGGGTGGGATGACTGTGGTTTTAAATGAGAAAAATGAGTTAGTTCCCACTCGAACTGTCACGGGATGGCGGGTTTGCATTGATTATCGGAAGTTGAATGACGCCACCCGTAAAGACCATTTTCCCTTGCCTTTCATCGACCAAATGCTCGAACGGCTTGCCAGAAACGAGTACTTTTGCTTCTTGGATCGGTTCTCCGGGTATTTCCAAATACCCATTGACCCGAATGACCAAGAAAAGACCACATTCACTTGTCCTTTTGGTACTTATGCCTATAGGAGAATGCCTTTTGGTCTTTGCAATGCCCCCGGAACCTTTCAAAGATGCATGATTGCTATTTTTCAAGACATGATTGAAAACTTCCATGGAAGTTTTCATGGATGACTTTTCTGTATTTGGAAGTTCTTTTGAGAGTTGTCTAGATAGTCTTGATAAAATGTTGGAAAGGTGTGAAAGGGCACATTTGGTTTTGAATTGGGAAAAGTGCCATTTCATGGTAAAGGAAGAGATTGTGTTGGGACATAAAGTTTGTAAGTCCCAACTCAATAGATGGTACTACCTGAAGACACCTCTATGTCGATGGTGGAGTTACTTTGCAATATAAGCACTGAACTGGAGACGACCAGTTACAGGAGTATATACCAAGTTCTAGATAGATTACTTATTTAAGTGACAATAAGTAAAGAACAATGCAATAATACAAAATACTTGTAAAGTAAATTGGTGAGACAATATGTAATTTTCAAGTGTAATTTATTTATTAACTTTAAATAAATTACAAGGTTGTTGCGGAACCAAGATAATACAAGTATGTAAATATCCTAACAACCTATGAACTACAATTGATCTACACTTGGAATTTCTCTAAACAATCGAAACACTTAAAGTTGTGAAATGTTCCTTTTTACGATTGAGAGAATATTGCACAAGTTCACCAAGAATATTGCAGGTTTGCAAAGTGTGTGACTTCTCAAAAAGTATTATTCTTGGTTGTGCAATGACTTGTATTTATAGGCAAAGTTAACATTGGGATGTTAACTTTGGCCGTACAAATATGGTTGAGAACATTTAAGGAATATCATTTAATTCCTTAAAATGCTGTGTAAAGTTGCAGTATAAAGCAACTTTATTCAACCAGCTTTATGTACCTTTTTGTACTTAAATAATAAGATAAATCTTATTATCCGGGTAAAAGCACATAAAGCATAAAAGTCAATTCCTCGTAATCAGTGTAAAGCTTTGTAAGAGCTTTCCACTGACGGTCTCCAGTTTGTAACTGACTAGAATGTCAACTGGCTTCGCTGCCATTGTCATTCTCTATCTTCCACTTGTTGTCTTCGACTCCAACTGGAAGGATTCTTCAACTGGTCAGTTCTCAACTGGAGGACTTCTTCAGTTGCGTTAATTGTACGATGCAACTGGACTTCAATATATTTCTGGACAAATCTTCTTGGTCTCCAGGTGCAACTGGAGACTGGTCAGTTTCACTGAAACTGGTCCTAACAAATTCCCCCTATTTGTCCTGAAATATTAGCAAGTCTTTTTTCAGTTCTTGTATCTGTACAAGTGTGAACTGGAGAGACTTGTTCGATTAAATCTATCTAAGTTTTCCAAGGCATTTTTATAGATCAATAAATGCCTTGGGTTTTCTTTTTAAGTTTGTTAGATCTAATCTATTATCTACCTTGTGGTTACAAACTGGTAACTTCATTTATACAAGGAAATGAAATTTACACAAGTTACAGAATGTAAATAAAATTACAAGTAGATAAACTGAAAAGAGAACTTAATTAGATGGCCCTTCGCCAGTTCGTCTTCTCTTGGTCACTGAAGAGATAGGCTTAGAGTCTTCAGGATCAATATTCAACTTTAGCTCCAGATTTTCTTTGTGTTGAATCTTGCCCTTCAAGAAGTTGACCCATGCTTTCTCAAACCTATTCCTTTGTGCCTTGGCCTCCAAAAAATTTACCATTTCAACCCATTCCGAGAACCCATACTGCATTGCACCAGGATTGTCAGTTTTAACCAGTGACCCTCTGGTATAACTGACCTCAACGTGAAAGTACTTGGTGCCTAGCTTAATTGTTACATTAACACCATTGATAGTCCCACTATGTCTTCTGGTTGCCATGATCTGGGAGTAATAGCTTCTTGCTTCATATTCATTTGATATTTTAATACTCCCAGCTCCAGCAGCCAGTACAGCAGACTTGATGTCATCATTCGATACCTCGCCAGTTGGTTCTATGAATGTACTAAGGTCAACATCTCTGGTTAGTGGTCTTTTTGGTTGAGGGTTCCTCCTTGGTGGATTCAAAACCTTTTTCACAACCTTCTTTACATTTTCGATCCTTTTCAAAATCTCACTGGCCCTGTTCTCCTTTACCTTCTCCACTGATATATTCAAACTTCTGGCATCAAATTCAGCTTCTTCATCAGGATAGTGCCTGTCCAGTTCAATGTCAAGCATTTCTTTCAACATGCCCACTATCCTGTCATCATTTTTTACTCTGGCATACTTCTCCTTAGTGATTCCCAATAAGTGAGCATCACTAATATCAAGCAATTTAATCTGTGCAAGATGCTCTCTGGCTTCAACTTGGTTGACTTGTTTCATTTTCTTTCTTTCTTTTATTTGATTACCAAGTCTAGCCAGTTGTTTGCTAACACTTTCGGAAACTGGAGGAAGTACATCAGCATTGCCAGTTTCCAACATAGGTACATCAGTGGCCGGCTGGGCAGATACATCACATGCTAAACCTTTGCCCTTGTCAACAACATTCCCTCCTATCACTTACATCACTAGTTTCATCCATTCTTTGCTCACCAGCTTCAGTACTGGCAGCCACAATCATTTCCCTACCTGTTTGAGTTCCAGATGGATTACTTTCAGTTTGAATTTGTGCAAGAACTGCACTTCTTTCCCCCTTGGCAGCATCTAGACCTGCCCTAATAACTTCCCATTCAGAATGGTGAGCTGGCAACCGGTCAAGAGGCTGCCACGATTGCATGTTCTTGCATTCTTTGAATATGGTGCACATCATCCTGAAAGATCTCCATAGGTGGTTGGTTTCTTTTGACTGGGCCAGAACATTTGCTGCAACTTGTTCCTGACCAGTTTTTAGTTCATTCAAAATCTTGGAATCTTCATCCAGACCAGAAACCACCTTATCCTTCACCTCTTCATCCTTTTTCTTCAAACTTTCTACTTTAGATGTCAGTTTATCCAGAGACTGAGCATGAAGTGATACCTGGGTGTTCAAGTTATCAATGTTGCCCCTCAACTGGTTGATCTCAGTAGTGAGTGGGGCCAGATCAACCTGAGGAGTGGCCAGCTTGGTGATCTCAGATATCACCTTTTCTATCAATTGTTGTTCTCTAGCACCCAGCGTATCATCTATTTTCTGACCAACTGAAGTCATTAACTGCTGCCCAAGTTCAGTCACATTCAACCCAGGTTTGTCAACCAATTCTTTTACCTGTTTTTCAATCTCCCTTAAATCCACTTCAGATATTCTAACAGTGTTGCCCAGCAAGTTGGAGATTGAGGTTGTGACCTTGGACTGAGTGAGGTCAAAGGCTTCTTTTAAAGATGTTGCCAGATTATTGCAGCCAGTGACCAGCTCATTCAGCTTCTTCAACACCAAGTCTTCATTTGATGAAAACTTGTTAATCCCCAGATCAACCACTTTAATATTGGTCAAGTGATCCTTGTGATATCTGGAGAAAGACTTGGTATTTTTGTCAAGTGTCTTTTGAATATCCTCCACCCTAGTGAGAAGGTTTTGGATATCGGCTTGAACAGAGACAACTTGACTGTCCAGTGACGGAGGAGAAGGTGTCACTGGACCAGCAGCAGTTTCTACTGGAGCAACTGGAGGAGGCAAATTTAGAGAAGTCTCCCCAGTTGACATCCCAGCAGTTGAAGAAATAGTAGGAGTGGTGGTAGAAGAAAGTATTGGAAATTCAATTTGTTGGACATGCTGAGAATGCTCAGGTGTGTCCAACGGCGGTGGTGGTGGGGGCATTTCTCGAAGGAGTGAGAATTGCCCAGATGGTGATGGTGCCACACGTCTGTTTCCAGACATATAGTTATAAGTGGGAAAAGGAATATTTGTAGGCTCATTTTCTTGGGATGGTGAAACTGAAATTGAAGCATCTGGAAGCGAGACTGGAGATGAAGGGTTTTGATCTTGTACAGCAGAATAAAAAATCTCCAAGTCTGATGCAGTACCTTCAGAATCCGAAGACTCTATAAGGATTTCCTCGTCATTAACATTCATGTCCAGATCCATGAATGTAACTGAGGGCTGACCAAATGGGTCAGTCTCCAGATGACCTTCCCCAGTTTCCTGGTTGGGTGCATCTGTTGGAGGATCAGATACCGAGGTATCTTCACCAGGGATAGAGGTTAGTGTAGTTGCCTCATTATTTTGAGGCCCGCCCAGTTGTCTTTCCGACTCACCTGGGATTGGTGCATCGGTTTTGGCGAATGCCAGCCGCATTCGATCTGGAATCTCGACCTCTCCAGCTTCAGATACTAAAGAGTCTAGATTCCTCAACAAATCTGGGACAGTGTAAGGTGAATCTGTGCTTGAATAAGCTTCACTGCCCAGAATTTGTAGAAAACAAAGAGAGAGAAACCTTGAGAAGGGGATGCATAGTCCCCTGGTACCCTTCAGTTTTTGAACCAGGCTTCTAAACAGGATATCAGCAAAATCCACTCTCAATCCATTCCACAAGCAGTATGCCATCTCTGCTTGTGCGGAGTTAATCTGGTCAAGTCCACCAGAACTCCCACCCATACTTTCTACAAGGTGGATGAAAAAATACCTCCATGAAGGTGTAAGACCCTTCATGGTCATCGCACCCTTTGTCTTCAAAACCCCTTTCTCTAAGCACTCCTTATGTCCCATTTCAAGGAGGACTTGGCGAAAATTAATGTTTGGGGTGATGACAACTGGAGATTCACCCTCTCTCCAGTAGTTGAGGTGTAAGGCATCCCTCAACACATCTGCTGATAAGGTACACTGGACTGTTCCACCTTTTAATGTGAAAGTGATGGAAGAACAATCGGAAGAAAGAGTAGCAGTGTACCAAAACTCACACAAGTAGTCGTGAAACATCTTGCGTGGGTTTAGAGAGAATGAGGGTCCAATTAGAGAATCCTTCAAAAATCTTTGGATTCTTCCAATAAGGGTATTGGACCCTTGGGTTCCTTGTAAACTCGCCATCGGATTATTTGGATTTAATTTGATGAGCGAAGTGTTACCAGGAGCACCAGGTGCCTGTTTGACATCTGGTGAAGGAGCATATGGGACAGTTAAGAGATTTACATCTCTTGAACGGGATGATTTAGGTGCCATTTGAAATTGAAATTGAAATTTAGGAATTAGGGTTCTTGATTTATAAAGCAGAGAGAGAAATGAAGCAATTTTAGATGATTGGGAAGTAAATGAAAGAATGTAAAGGGAAGTAAATGTGATCGGAGTAAATAAGGGTATTTATAAGGAATTCAAGATCCCAATGAAATACCAAAAATTATATTTTATTTAACAAAATCAATTTTGTAGATATTTTAACAAATTAAGTTTGAATTTTGAAATAAAAACATAATTAATTGTGTCAGCATTAAATGCTACGACGTCTTAACTTACTCACGCGCCCACTAATTTTCATTTTCCCAATAAAAACAGTTGTCAAATACCAAAATGACTTTAAACACGTGGGATGACGATATCAAGTGGTTTAAAGCACTCGAGTGCCATCACGTGTCACAAATATTGACCAAGTATCTCTAACGTTATAAAAAATTAAGACAAGACTGAATCTGGTCAACTGGAGAGTTCTCAAGTTGCCATTTTCAAACAAAGCAAATTTTGGTCAGAAAATTATTTTGAGTCTTTCCCCCTAAAATAATGATCCAGAAATCGATTAGTGCCAGGATAGTATCACAAAGGCGTTCGATAGCCTGGCGAGCAAAGATTATCTGGACCTCCTCAACTGGAGAACTTCATCAGTGTCACTGATGCGTTCATAACAAAAATCTCCAGTTTTAAGGATTTAACATTCCCAGTTCGCTGATGAGATGTTTAAAGGTTTTCTCATCAAGAGGTTTTGTAAAAACATCAGCGAGCTGTTTGTCAGTGGGGATGAAATGAATTTCAATGTCTCCTTTCATAACATGATCACGAATAAAATGATACCTGATGTCAAAATGCTTTGTCTTGGAGTGCATCACTGGGTTGTGAGATATAGCAATTGCACTGGTGTTGTCACAAAAGATTGGGGTCCTTGTATACTTTTGACCATAATCTAGTAACTGGTTCTTGATCCAGAGAATCTGGGCACAACAACAGGCCGCAGAAATGTACTCTGCCTCAGCAGTGGACATAGAGACTGACGTCTGCTTCTTGCTGGTCCAACTCACCAGTTTTCCTCCAAGGAAATGACAACCACCAGTTGTTGATTTTCTATCTATCTTACAACCTGCATGATCTGAATCTGAATAACCCATTAGATCTAACCCTGAGCCTTTGGGGTACCAAAGACCAAGATAAGGACACCCTTTCAGGTATCTAAAGATACGCTTAACAGCGTGCAAATGTGATTCTTTAGGGTTAGCCTGAAACCTGGCACATAGACATGTTGCAAACATTATATCTGGTCGACTGGCAGTTAAATACATCAGTGAACCAACCATACCACGATAGTCAGTTATGTTCACTGGTTTGCCAGTTGGGTCAGAGTCCAAATTTAATGGTGCTGCAATAGGTGTGTTTTTCGATAGGATTGAATCATATTTGTATTTTCTTAACAAATCTCTGACATATTTTCCTTGGTTTATGAAAATTCCATTTTCAGTTTGCTTAATCTGAAGACCTAAGAAAAATGTTAATTCACCCATTGTGAGTCCCTTAAATTACGATGGTTAACCCTGAAAGTGTAAAATACAACAAGTCTAATAATCACTAGAATGGACTATTATTACTTAAATATAAATGCAAGTATATAAATAAAGTAATACATGACATAAAGCAATAAACAAGTAAAGTGGAACATAATGTATTTTCCAAGGTGTATTTTATTTATGATGTTAAATAAAATACAAGGTTGTGCGGAATCAAGATAATACAAATAAGTATGTATCCTAACAACCTATGAATTACAAATGATCTATATTTGTCAAATAACTCTTTTGGATCGAGATACTTAAAGTTGTGAAGTATCCCTGTTTAAGATCGAGAGTATTTAGACAAATTCACTCTAATGCAAAATGTATGCTTAAAAGTAATTTTATCAAGGAAATGACTTTGTATTTATAGGCAACAAAATTCACCAGTGAATTTTGTGCCGTACAAATATGGTTGCATGCATTTAATGATCCGACAAGAATATTAAATGCATTGGATAAGGTACAAGGATAAAGTCACATTAATATGACTTTATTCTTTTAACCAACCACCTTTACACTCGTATAAACTTTGGGAAAGAACAAGTGGATTGTTCTTTGGAAAGTGTGTAAAGGCAAAAGTCAATTACTCGATATCAGTGTTCAGACTTGTAAGGTCTAGAACACTGACAATCCTCCAGTGTACAGATCTGGTAAGACTTCCAGTGGACTCCGCCATTTGTCAGTCTTCTTTATTCTGACTTCAGTCTTTGACTTCAGTGAGAATGTCTTCAGTAGAGTAGATCTGGACTGGGGTGAAGTCCAGTGAGCTAATCTGGAGAATACTCCAGATTTCCTATACAAGTATTTTCTCACTGGTCTTCCATTATTTCTGGACAAATCTTCAGAGGGACTCCAGATTCCAAGTCTGGAGTAGGTCCAGTAGAACACGTTTCTGGACAGATCTTCAGTAAGGCTCCAGTAGTCGAGTCTGGAGCGAGTCCAGTAAATCTGGACCTAACACCCATTAAACTCATTTCATACTCAGATGACATGATTTTAGAAAACTTTTTACACATTGCATCATCAGTTGAAATGTCATCAACATAAATTTGTACCAATAAGATATTACCTTTTTCTTTCAAGATAAATAAGGTATTATCTATTGCACCTCTTTGAAAGCCATTTTTAAGAAGATGTTTAGTTAAAGTATCATACCAGGCTCTTGGGGCTTGTCTAAGACCATACAAAGCTTTGTTCAGTCTATATACCCAGTGAGGATGCTTCTCATTGATGAAGCCTGGAGTCTGCTTAACATACACAACTTCTTCCAATGTTCCATTAAGAAATGCACTTTTGACATCCATCTGGAAGACCTTAAACTGCAGATGGGCTGCATAAGCCAGAAATATTCTGATGGCTTCAAGTCTTGCAACTGGAGCAAAAGTTTCATCAAAGTCAACGCCTTCTGCTTGACAATAACCCTGGGCAACTAATCTGGCCTTGTTTCTTACAACATGGCCATCTTCATCCATCTTATTTCGGTAGACCCATCTAGTACCAATGGGTTCTTTCTTTAACCCTGGTGGACAAGGAACAAGCTCCCATACATTGTTCCTTTCAATTTGGACGAGCTCTTCTTGCATAGCTTCCACCCAGCTTGGGTCTGCCATAGCCTCATCAATCTTCTTCGGTTCAATTAGTGATAAGAAGGTGACGTTTAAGCATTGCTCACTGGTGGCTCTTCTAGTCTGAACCCCACTATTTGGATCTCCCACAATCTGTTCAATTGGATGTGCTCGAGTCCATCTAGTGTATTGACTAGGCTGGTGAATTACAATATCAGTGCAAGTCACCTGGCGATCTTCTTCAGTTGCAATAACTTCTGGAGGAGGATCTGTCCAAACTACTTCTACGTCCACATCAGAGTCAATGAGGTCACGATTTGCATCATGAAATTCTTCATTAAAAGGCATTTCTTGAAGAACTGGAGAATTTGGAGTTTGAACTGGTGCTGATATTGGAATGGCACGAACATCAGATCCAATCACCAATTCCTGTGGTAAATTGAAATTGATGGAGGGATAAAATGAAGTGTCACTGGTGGTGCTCTTCTTCTTAAATGGTTCCAATTTGTTGTAACTGGAAACATCTTTTGGTGAAACAACTGACTGATGAACTTGGTCAGTTTCGCCAAAATTTATTGGAATGACTGGAGAAATATCAAGGCTTGGTCTCTTGTTGATTGCTTCAGTTGATTCGTCGAATGTGACATGAATTGTCTCATGAACCTTTTGGAGTCTATAATTATAAACTCTAAAGGCCTTTCGAATATCTGAATAGCCTAAAAATACACCTTCATCGGCTTTTGCATCAAATTTTCCAAGCTGACTGGAATCGTTTAAAATATAAACTGGACAACCAAATACATGAAAATATCCAATATTTGGTTTACGATTCCTGAGTACTTCATAGGCAGTCTTCTTATGTCTCTTGATGTAGACTGACCGGTTTTGGGTGTGACAAGCAGTTGCAACTGCTTCAGCCCAGATGCTGGTGGGAAGACCTGATTCAGATAGCATACTTCTGGCTGCTTCTATCAGTGTGCGATTCTTTCTTTCCATAACTCCATTCTGCTCTGGAGAGTGTGCTGATGAGAAGTTTTGAGAGATGCCAGTGTCATTGCAAAATGTTTCAAGTACCTTATTTTGAAATTCAGTACCATTATCACTTCGCAACTGACAGACTTTTCGAGTATACTTGAGTTCAATTCTTTTGATGAGAGAGATGATTTCAGCAGGTGCATCACTTTTGGATCTGATGAATACCACCCAACAGTATCTGGTGAATTCATCGACCAAAACTAGAGTGTACTTCTTTCCAGCTCTAGTTTGAACATTCACTGGACCAAAAAGATCCATATGTAGCATGTGAAGAGGTTCAGTGATGCTAAAGTTTTGCCTAGTTTTGAAACTGGCCCTTTTCTGCTTGCCCATCTCACACCCTGGACATGGATTTTCTTTATTAAAAGAAATATGTGGTATCCCATCAACCAGTTGTTTGCGAGATAACTTGTTAATATTTTTGAAATTAAGATGGGATAATCTTTTATGCCACAGCCAGTTGGTGTCCTCATCAGCCTTGGTATAGAAGCACTGCTCTTTTGGAGCTGGTTCCATATCCATGATGTACACATTTCCTTTTCTTGGTGCAACCATCACCACTTTCCAATCCTTGTTAAATATGGTGCCTTGAGCAATATCGAACAAAACTCTGTAGCCATCATCACAAAGTTGGCTAACACTGATCAGGTTGTATTTTAAACCATTCACAAATGCAACTCTTTTGAATTCGACCTATCCGTTATTGAGTACACCATATCCTTCAGTCTTTCCACTTTGATCATTACCAAACGTCACTGTCTGTCCATCTTGGACAGTGAACTCTTCAAGCAGGGGCTTACATCCGGTCATAGTCCGGCCAGCAGCGCTTTCCAGATACCAGATATTCTTCTTTCGATCGCCCTGCACACCCACTAAAATCATCAGTTATTTTTGTGAACCCATATTTTCTTGATGGGTTCACTGGACTTCTCTACAGAAGTCACAGTTGATTATTGTGGAGGTAAACTGAAGACTACATCTGGATCTTTTTCACCAGATCCAGGTGCAGAAGTAAAAACGATTGGTATTTGATACCTGCTCCCCTTTTTCTTATCAGATTTAGTTCCAGATGGAACATTCTTTTGTTTTGGTTTTGAGGAGGGTTTAATATTTTGTTTTAAAACTGGAGGTGATGAACCTCCTTCCAGATTTTTAATTCGGGCAGTACAACTCTGAACCTGTCGAGACAAAAGTTGGAGTTGACTTTCAAGTTTAAACAAAATATTGTTTTCATCAGGCTGCTGAACCTTGGACCTTGGTTCAGCAGGAGTTTTAGTCTTTTGGGTCTTGGGCTCCTTAGACTTTTGAGGTAAAGGCTTGTTACCAGTGGCCTTTTTAACTGGAGCTTTAGCCTGTTTGGCTCCAGGTTTAACCTCAATAGGGGTGGTCTCAATGGGTTCAGTTTCAACAGCTTCAGGTTGATCATAAGAAGTTTCAACCCTGAGAGCTGGAGGCAATGCATGAAGATCTGGTATGAGAGCTGCCATTTCCAGATCTCCAGATTTCCATGCATTCTTCTGGGCATCAATAGTTCTAGAAAATGCATCATAGTTCTTTCCAGATGCTTTTACCCATGACTTGATAATCATTTGTTCTTTTTCAAGATCAGAAATTAATTTTTGATTATCAAATTCCAAAGCCTCAATTTTTTAAACTGACTCCTTGAGAGCCAACTGGACACTTTGTAAATCATTAAGTTGTGGCTTAACATTGTTTAGTTCAATTAAGATAGTGTCCAGATATCTTTCACTATCTGCTCTAACAGTTTCCACAAAAGCCAAATCACCACTTAATGATTCAGCAAGGTCCAGTTTCAGTTCTGGATCCACCTGATTGTCATAATCACATACCTTTTTCAAAATGATGTCCACCCATCTTCCAGTGATGACATCTTCTTTTGCCACATGCTGCTGTTGATCTTCCAAGGCCATGAAACACATGTCCCTTTCCTCTTCTTCATCAGCTGATGAGTCATCAGAGTACTCCCATTTTCCCTCAGTTTGTGCCATCAAGCACTGATCCTTTTCTTTTTCCATGGACAGGAGGGAAATCTGGGCCTTAAGCTTCTTATATTTAGCTTTGTAGCTATCATCAGGCCGATTGAAATTAGGGACAGAGGGACCAGTTTGGTTGTTCACCTGACTAGATCCATCTCCACCTTCAGTAGTGTTCATCTAAGCAGATCTAGGTAAGTTTATTAGCCTTCTGCTCTGATACCACTTGTAAGTCCCAACTCAATAGATGGTACTACCTGAAGACACCTCTATGTCGATGGTGGAGTAACTTTGCAATATAAGCACTGAACTGGAGACGACCAGTTACAGGAGTATATATCAAGTTCTAGATAGATTACTTATTTAAGTGACAATAAGTAAAGAACAATGCAATAATACAAAATACTTGTAAAGTAAATTGGTGAGACAATATGTAATTTTCAAGTGTAATTTATTTATTAACTTTAAATAAATTACAAGGTTGTTGCGGAACCAAGATAATACAAGTATGTAAATATCCTAACAACCTATGAACTACAATTGATCTACACTTGGAATTTCTCTAAACAATCGAAACACTTAAAGTTGTGAAATGTTCCTTTTTACGATTGAGAGAATATTGCACAAGTTCACCAAGAATATTGCAGGTTTGCAAAGTGTGTGTCTTCTTAAAAAGTATTATTCTTGGTTGTGCAATGACTTGTATTTATAGGCAAAGTTAACATTGGGATGTTAACTTTGGCCGTACAAATATGGTTGAGAACATTTAAGGAATAACATTTAATTCCTTAAAATGCTGTGTAAAGTTGTAGTATAAAGCAACTTTATTCAACCAGCTTTATGTACCTTTTTGTACTTAAATAATAAGATAAATCTTATTATCCGGGTAAAAGCACATAAAACATAAAAGTCAATTCCTCGTAATCAGTGTAAAGCTTTGTAAGAGCTTTCCACTGACGGTCTCCAGTTTGTAACTGACTAGAATGTCAACTGGGCTTCGCTGCCATTGTCATTCTCTATCTTCCACTTGTTGTCTTTGACTCCAACTGGAAGGATTCTTCAACTGGTCAGTTCTCAACTGGAGGAAGTCTTCAGTTGCATTAACTGTATGATGCAACTGGACTTCAATATATTTCTGGAAAAATCTTCTTGGTCTCGAGGTGCAACTGGAGACTGGTCGGTTTCACTGAAACTGGTCCTAACAAAGTTTCTAAAGCGGGACTTGAGATTGATAAAGCAAAAGTAGATGTCATAGCTATATTACCTCCTCCCACTAATGTCAAATCGGTAAGAAGCTTTTTGGGTCATGCCGGGTTTTATCGTCTGTTTATAAAGGATTTTTCAAAAATCACCCGGCCAATGACCAAGTTGCTGGAAAAAGATGTCCCATTTAATTTTGATGATGAGTGTCTTCATGCATTTAACCTTCTTAAGGACAAGTTGACTAATGCTCCTATTATGTCTTCCCCCGATTGGTCCTTACCTTTTGAGTTAATGTGTGATGCTAGCGATTTTGCCTTAGGGGCCGTTTTAGGCCAAAGGGATGACAAGCATTTTCGTCCCATTTCTTATGCTAGCAAGACTCTCAACCCGGCTCAACAAAACTTTACCGTGACTGAGAAAGAATTGTTGACCGTTGTGTATGCTTTTGATAAATTTCGACTACTTGGTTCTTAATAAGACCATTGTTTATACCGACCATTCCGCATTGAGGTACTTGTTTTCCAAACAAGATGCCAAGCCCCGTCTCATCCGTTGGGTCTTGCTTTTGCAAGAGTTCGACATTGAGATCAAGGACAAAAAGGGGGCTGAAAATGTGGCGGCCGATCATTTGAGTAGGCTCGAAACCCTCACCTTGAGGAGTTGAAAGAGCATGAGATTAATGATGCATTTCCTGATGAGTATTTGATGCAGGTTGAAGTTGAGGAAGCACCATGGTATGCCGATATTGCTAACTATCTTTGTGCAGGTGTGATTCCCAAAGAAATGTCATCTCAACAAAAGAAGAAATTCTTTTCTGAGATAAAACATTATTTTTGGGAAGATCCACATTTGTTTAGAATGTGTGCAGGTGAGATGATCATGAGATATGTGTACGGTGAAGAAACCCGGAAGATTTTGGATGCGTGTCACTATGGTCCTACCGGTGGTCATTATGGACTGTCTGTAACCGGTAAGAAAGTTTATGATGCAGGTTTCTATTGGCCGACCATTTTCAAGGAAGCCCAAACTCTAGTGGAGACTTGTGACTCTTGCCAGCGACAAGGTAACATCACTAAAAGGGATGAAATGCCCCAACAGATGATTCAGGTATGTGAAGTTTTTGATGTTTGGGGTATAGACTTCATGGGACCACCCTCTAATAAGTCCCTTTATATCTTAGTTGCTGTTGATTATGTTTCCAAGTGGGCGGAAGCCAAGGCTTTACCCACTAATGATGCTAGAGTGGTCATAGACTTTTTGAAGCAGTTGTTTTGTCGGTTTGGTGTTCCTAGAGCCCTTATTAGTGACCGCGGTACCCATTTTGCCAATCATCAATTGGCCAAGGTGCTAAAGAGGTATGGTGTCACTCACCGTTTCTCTACCTCATACCATCCTCAGACTAGCGGTCAAGTAGAGAACACCAACCGTGCCTTAAAAAGAATTTTAGAAAAGACCGTTGGAGATAACCCCAAGATTTGGTCCAAGAAGTTAGATGATGCTCTATGGGCATTTCAGACCGCCTATAAGACGCCTATTGGTACTACACCATATCGTCTTCTTTATGGCAAGACTTGTCACCTACCGGTTGAAATCGAACATAAGGCATATTGGGCTTTGAAAAATTGTAACATGGACTTGTTAGAAGCAGGTGAACATAGGTTTTTACAGTTGCATGAGCTTGACGAACTTAGATTAGGTGCCTATGATAGTTCCATGTTGTACAAAGAAAGAACCAAAGTTTGGCATGACAAAAAGCTTCGTAGGAAAGATTTAAAGTCGGTGATAAGGTCTTATTGTTTTTGTCAAAGTTTAAGATTAAGCAACCTAAATTGACCTCACGTTGGATAGGACCCTATGAAATTAAGCACGTGTATCCGTCTGGGTATATTGAATTGTTTAAAAAGAATGGAGGGTCGTTTATTGTTAATGGTCACACGTTGAAGGTTATATCATGAGGAAGAAGCTGTTGAGGGAGTTGTTATTGAGGAACTCCCATTGTTTGATTTAGAAGAGTGAAGGATGATCGAGTCTAGCTAAAGACTCGTTAATAAATTAAGCGCTTCGCGGGAGGCAACCCGTGTTTCATTTTTCTTGTTTTCAATAAATTTTGCTTATTTTTCATTGTTAATGTGTTTTTATTGAGATTTGCAGGTTGGAGCCACTCTCACGCGTTCCGGTAAGTTGTTCAAAGGAGATCGCAAAGGTATGTGTGGGGGGGGGGTTGCGACGCAACCGAGTCAGATCGGGTCAAACAACAAAAAGGGGGCTAGGGTTTCATTCTTTACGCCCACTTTTTCTTTACCATCAATAATTTCACCCTCCTCTCCTCTCTATTATTCCTGCCGATCTACTCCTCCTTCCCTTCTTATTTTCTTTACTTTTCAATCTTTCTTTGAATCTTAATCATAATGACAAGGCAAGGCAAGGTTAGTATCCCCTCTTCAACTCTCAATTGTTTCTTTTAACTTTATGTTGATAGATTTAGGTTAATCAATTTGAATTTATATAATTTTATGCTTAAATTGATTCTTAATGTTCGAATTTGTGATAAATTGGGTTTAGAACAATGAGGGTTGGGGTGATTTGTTGGAAAATTGATGATTTGTTTTCATGGCATTGTGTTAATCAAATTAATTTAGGGATAATTAAAGTTTGTTTTGATTAATTGATAAACCCTAATTAATTTGTGGAAGATTTTGAATTTGTGATAAATTGGGTTTAGAACAATGAGGGTTGGGGTGATTTGTTGGAAAATTGATGATTTGTTTTCATGGCATTGTGTTAATCAAATTAATTTAGGGATAATTAAAGTTTGTTTTGATTAATTGATAAACCCTAATTAATTTGTGGAAGATTTTGAATTTGTGATAAATTGGGTTTAGAACAATGAGGGTTGGGGTGATTTGTTGGAAAATTGATGATTTGTTTTCATGGCATTGTGTTAATCAAATTAATTTAGGGATAATTAAAGTTTGTTTTGATTAATTGATAAACCCTAATTAATTTGTGGAAGATTTTGAATTTGTGATAAATTGGGTTTAGAACAATGAGGGTTGGGGTGATTTGTTGGAAAATTGATGATTTGTTTTCATGGCATTGTGTTAATCAAATTAATTTAGGGATAATTAAAGTTTGTTTTGATTAATTGATAAACCCTAATTAATTTGTGGAAGATTTTGAATTTGTGATAAATTGGGTTTAGAACAATGAGGGTTGGGGTGATTTGTTGGAAAATTGATGATTTGTTTTCATGGCATTGTGTTAATCAAATTAATTTAGGGATAATTAAAGTTTGTTTTGATTAATTGATAAACCCTAATTAATTTGTGGAAGATTTTGAATTTGTGATAAATTGGGTTTAGAACAATGAGGGTTGGGGTGATTTGTTGGAAAATTGATGATTTGTTTTCATGGCATTGTGTTAATCAAATTAATTTAGGGATAATTAAAGTTTGTTTTGATTAATTGATAAACCCTAATTAATTTGTGGAAGATTTTGAATTTGGGGAGGTTGGATTGTTTTTCTGCTGCGTCAGCCCAGATTGTTTAAGATTACGCTGCAACTTGCCAATTGCGGCGTAATTGGTATACAGAAAAACAAGTTGCACCGCAGTAAGCAGGTTGCGACGCACCATTCCGCTTTTCTGCCCAGTTCCATGCTTTGCTTAAGTATATGTTATAATTGAGTTGGGATTTGATAGTTTCAATGTCTTTCTTGTATGTGCAGCAACCTGTTACAGGCGGGCGCGCATCAAAGGGTTCCACTAGACCCTCATCCTCGTCTGCACCTAATGAGGGAACTTCAAATGTCCCTCCTGCTCAAACCCAAGAGGCGATTGATATGGGGGTTCCAGCTCATGCTTGGCTTAGATGGCCTCGTGCTACTCCCGAGGCCAAGGCCGATTATACTAACAGGTTAGCCACACTGATTCATAAAGACATTGAGAGACCGAGATATATGGAGTCGAATATGCTTGATATTCTTAATATTCGTGAGGACATTAGTAGGTTGATGCGCCTCATGGGTAAGACTAGTGATGCTTATGGTAACCCGACTGAGATTGAGTTGAGCATGTGGTTTGATATTTTTCATAATAGGGAATCTGTGTGTAGGGAGTGGTGTCTTGAATTCTATTCTACTGTTTCTGTCAAGGATATTGATAAGGCTAGGAGTGTTTTTGATGACAAAGTCATTTCCTTTAGATGCGGTGGTAAGGATAGGCATTTGACGATTGCTGAGTTTGGTTTGTGTACGGGTATGTACACTCAGGAGTTGTTAGAGAATCCTACATTTAGGAATGTTTTGACTCTTGCGACTAGGACTAGTTAGGGGTTCCCTCGAGAGGCAGGTGCTCAGAGGGATTATTATTCTCGGATTTCTCGGGACAGGGTTTGGAATGAAGCTATTGGGGCAAATACTATACAGTCGCCCATTTTGCGGATTTTTCATAAAATGTTGGTATTTTTCTTTGTCCAGCGTACTAATCAGTGGGATAAAATCTATTTGGAAGATTTGTGGTTATTGAGGTTGTTTGATGAGGGTGGCTTTTATAAGACTGCTTGTGCCCCTTATGTTCTGGCCAAGCACATGGGCACTAAAGGGATGCGAGATAAGGGACTGGTTTGTGGCCATTTCATTACGAAAATGGTCAAGTTTTTTGAGTGTCAGGATGATAGGGCGAACACAACGGTTAATTTGAACTGGAAGCCTATGAAGGCGTTTACATACCCTGATTTGAAACGTTTTGGATTGCTTCGCCCTCAAGCGCATAGGGATATTTATGAGTTGATTGCATTTGGTGATGCCGCCTCTGAAGGCGATGAGGAAGATGAGGGTGATGAGGGGATGGCTGATGCACCCGAGCAGCCACCAGAGCCAGCACGGTACTGGTGCATCCTCCTCTGCTTCTCCTTCAGGTACTTGGGATTTCTCTTCTCTTTAGACTACTGTGAACTCTATGTGGGAGTCACAGCAGAAGTTCCAGGACAGGATGGATCGGGACTTCAGATGGATTGGTTCTGGGGTGGGGAGAGTTATGTACGATCAGCAGCGTTACCAGCCTATGTGGGAGGCTAACTATCGGGGGGATGATTTCCGACCTCCTCAGCTTTTTCCAGACTATAGGCCGCCTAGAATCTTCATACCAGAGCACCGGACTGGTGGATTCTATTATCCACCAGAGCGCCAGTATGAGTAGACCCCTTCCCACGATCTCGGGGGACGGGGTCCAGATCATCCTGTTACTTTTGGTTCTTTTGCAGGTACTCAGGGCAATGGTTCAGATGCCGGTGGTTCAGCTCCCAGGTGTTTTGGGGAGCAGTTAGCTGAGGGACTTTTTGGACCTCCAGGTGGTGGTGTGCAGGGATACCCACCTCCCAGCTGATCGGTTGATGAGTTGATGATGAGGAGCGCCGTCTGCTGGTTTATTGATGGCTTGTATCATTGATTTGTTTGAACTATTTTCATTCTCGTACTTTATTTCCATTTGTTGGTTTGTATCCACCCTACGGGGTGATGAGACATCGTATTTTCTTTCTTTTCCTTTACATTTCAAATAAGTAGAGATTGTGATTTGCATGCTTAATTATATAATCTGTTGGCCGTTAATCGTGTGTTCATTTTGAATAGCAAGTTTTGTCATATGCATATGCTGGCAGTAAGTTCAGCGCCTTATTCTTGTTGGCATCATTCAAGCATGGAACACCCGTCATACTCGGCAAGTTTTTCTTGTTCTTGATTTTGTTTTTTGTTTACTTTCCCCTATTTCCCATAGTTTGCCTTAGTTCATTGGACATTGAGGGCATTGTCCAACTCAAGTGTGTGTGTGTGGGGGGGGGTGGTAAATAGGAAAAAGTCGGGTATTTTAGAGGAATTTTTAAACTTTTGCATGCTTGTCCTTGTAGTTAATTGCTTTTGTCACCTAATTATAGATATTAATGAGCAATTTGACTACACCCTTGGTACAAAGTTTAATTGTTGGAATGTGTCTTGATTGATTAATTAGGCAATCTTTCTGGATTAATAACATGACTAGCACGCTTATAGCACCAAAACACCAAATATGTGAGATTATTGATCATTTCTAGATATGCTAGGTGTTTGCGGATTTGGATTGATTGGCCTTGTAGATTTGTCCCTCTCGTAGGCTTTTGAATTTATTCAAGAGTAAGGGTTCTACTTAGAACTTTGAACTATGATGTGCAAGTTTGAGGTTAGTTTTTCCATTTCCGGGTTACTTTCATTTGCTATGGGTGTGCTGGTGATTGCGTTGATTCTAGAACTTGTCCTGGTTGATCGTTTCGTATATCTAGATGAGGAAGAGGCAAATTTAGGATTAAAACCTTTGTTCTTTGTATGTTCACCCCTTGTTTTGTATACATTTGTTATGTGCATGTTTTGTTAATGTGCTTAGTAGCTAACTACACTGGTTAGTGAACCACCTGTGAAACCCTTATGTTGCACTCACTTTTAGTGCAAGAAACAATAGAAAACATGTTGTCATTAGCCTGTTCTTTGTTATTAAATCCACCTTAAATATACACCTTTCCTAGCCATACCGATAGTCGAAGTCCTGGTGGGTCATTGGTTGCCTATGCTAGTGGATGGTTTGGGGTTGTCCTATTGTGTCGGGTTGGGATATTCTCGGTTACTGAGAATAGTTTGATTTCGTCATGATTTTTGGATCAAGTCTGGATTGTTCATCTTAGCGTATTATTACATGATTTGTCACTGTTTCGTTATTACTTAGAGAATACCAATTAGTCAGAGTAAAAGTAGCTCACAAAAAAAAAGAATAAAAGAATTGAAAAACAGAAGAAAAAAAAATAGAAAAAAAAATGAAAAAGAGCTTGGGCTGTCAGTTGGTATTTCTCACCTTTGGTCAAATCATTTTTGTAAGTTGGATCATCAAATACACCAACAAAAGCTTTACTGTTATTTCAATTTATCAAGTTGAGTTGGTACATCTTTATAACCAACTAAAGGAATTGCAATGCTATATTCTTTAGTTGTCATATTTGGGTTGGCAAGTTCGTTTAAGCCAACATGGTTAGTCTTGGTTGATTGAGTTGTTTGATTATCATACACCACAATGGTGTCGGTTTTTAATCGTTCTATTGGGGGTATTGTCGGGACAACTTCTCGGGTTTTGGACCGTTGGCAACTAATGACATGGGATTAATGGATTAGACTATTATGTGAAAAATTTGTTAATTGTTGTGTTATTTCTTTTTAACACCAATTGTTATCCCAAATTTCCATACCCTTCTAAATACCCTGTTTAGCCTCAGAGTTCATTACAACCCATTAAAGACCTCTTCTGATAGACGTCCTGGTGCTTGCGCCATGACGGGGCAGGAACGATTCTAGTACAAGCCTATGGTAAAAGATTATGCATCACGACTAGGCCTTGAGTGATTATTCAAATATTCAACCCCAATGGTAAGTTAGTTGGAGTAGGATAGAGGATATATCATTGATTCGATTGTTCAGTGCTTAGTCGTGTTATTGAGGCTTGTGTATCAGTCAAGTATTGTCAAACATTCCAGTTTTCATTTAAGATTAAAACTGCTTAACCATCTCTTTTCATTTTCATGTATGGTTTAGCTTCTTTTTGATTACTGACATGTTATTCCCATGTATGTACCAAGGTAATTAAAGTTTTAAAGCTTGGAATTGCTTGAGGACAAGCAAAGCTTAAGTGTGGGGGGATTTGATATGTCTATTTTATATCATTTTCCCACGGATTAATTAGTTGTTTTTAAGTGGTTTTAGAGTCGTTTTCGTATATATTTGGTGCGTTTATGGTATTTGTTAGTGTTTCAGGATATTAACAGGTACTTGAGCATAATTTTGTAGAAAACGACATTTCTGAGGTGAAATGAGTGCTTACGGAAGTTTTACGAGTCCCGAAGCTGCATTTGGAATCTGGTCAACGAAAGTCAATCAGTTGAGAGACAAGTTGCGACGCAATTCAAAGTTGCGCCGCAACATAGCTACAAAAATATAAGTTGCGCCGCAGTGGTCCAAGCTGCGACGCAACCTGTTCAGTCCATGCCAGCCTTGAGTCAAACAAAGTCAATGGAAGTCAACGGTCAAAGTAGATTGCGACGCAACGTATGAGTTGCGCCGCAATGTAAGACGGATTTTGGAAGATTTTTAGGGCAACTATATAAAGCTTGCAATGATATTCATAAAACCTACCTTTACTTTCCCAGCCGTTTTTGAGACTCTTTGAAGCAGATTTTCATCAGTTTTATCATCTTTGAAGATCAAGAAAACGATTGGACGATTTCCGTTATTCGCTTTCATTTATTTGTAATCGGTAACGATGAATTCTCCTATTTTGATTTGTTATTCTTATTTTAATATGAGTGGCTAATCACTTTATCATCCATCTTGATGAAGTGAGACAATATGTAAGGATTGCACTATTTTATTAATTCAAAGTTGATTTCAATTATCGTTGTGTCAAGATCTTGATGAATTGATTCTTTATTAATTATTTTTATGATGTTGGTGATATTATGTTCTTCGTTAGTGGTACTAGTTGAACATATATGTGATTTCAATTAATTATCCTTAATCAATTGTCACTAGTTCATGGTATGATAGTGAATGTCATTTTGATAAAAAGAATCATTTGTCAACGTGTTGATTAACGGTTGGTGGTACCAGTTTGTTTCTTTATTTTGTCACGATTATCATTGTCAACTTAATTGAATTTGAACTTCATTTATGTGCAATCTGAACATGTTGTTAAGCGGATTCAAGATGGATGCCTTTTAAATAATTGTTTTAAACAAAAACTCTCTTTTCGATTAATCCTGAGGGATTACTAACAAGTTTACTAACTATTTGCAAAGTGACAATTCGGTCACAAAACCCCCCTCTTTACTTGAACTACTTTATTTTAACAATTGCTTTACTTAGTCCTTGTGATCGACCTCGGATTTACCAAGTTTACTATACTGCATACGATCGGGTTCACTGCCTGTGAGTTTGTTGTAGTCAGTCTTTTGATAGTTCGTGTTTTTTCAATTTTTACTACTCGATTTCACAAATCAAGTTTTTGTTTAAAACAATAATTTAAAAGGCATCCATCTTGAATCCGCTTAACAACATGTTCAGATTGCACATAAATGAAGTTCAAATTCAATTAAGTTGACAATGATAATCGTGACAAAATAAAGACACAAACTGGTACCACCAACGTTTGTAAAATCATTTCAATCACTTAATTAATCAGTTCCTTTGTAAAAGACGGTACCACCAATGCTTAAAACAATTTCCCTAACCAACTAGTTTATTTGATTATCCAATTAACAATTGTATCTGTTGAGTCATGGATTCGCTGACCAGACTTGACCACTGACGTATGTCGTCAGCGAGTTATCAGCGAGTCAGTGACTCTTGTCAGCGGGTGGTTAACTTTCCAAATTGTGTGTCAAGGCGGGAAGAATTCAAATCAAAAGAAGACAAGAAGTCACATGGTGGTTCATCCAACTGTAATTTACTAAATATGGCAAAGATGCAGTTGGACCAAAAGAAGGGTATTCTCTTTCATACCCGTTTTGGTATAGAAGACAAAGGCTCCTGGATACAAGTACGTCGAGCCAATGAGATGTCGACAACCACCACCTATCACTATCAATGTAAGGCTGTGTTGCTCTAATTCCTCCTCTATATAAAGCAACACAGCCGCATTAAAACACTTTGTGTTTGTCACCACAAGTGTGTGTCATTTATATTTCTCTCTTGTAATTGTTTGAGTTTTTAGTCTGTCTAGACTTAGCAATTATTAGTTCATTTGTATTCTTGTAAAACAAGTTGTAATATCGACCATGTATTCATCGTTTAATTCAATGATACATATGATTAGACTTGCTTAGATCTTTGCACTTGAACTTTATTCTTGTTCTTGTTCTTGTTCTTTACTTTCTGTATTTACTTTCTTGTCTAGATTAATTAAACATAAGTGTGCAAATTGTGGACTGTCAAGTGGTATCAGAGCCACTGTTTCTAAGTTATTGAAACAAGATCTGTTTGCATACTTACTTTCTTCTTAAAATTCTATACTTTCTTTTCCCTCTAACCTTCTAATCTTTTCTTAAGACAAGAACATGACTACTGTACCAACTCTTGTGAACACACGTGACTTTGGTTACGTGTCTGTTCCTCCAAGATTCGAGCCTGATGACTTTGGATCTTGGAAGGAAAGAATGCTACTTCACATTGTTGGTGTAGAACCCTATCTTATGACCATTCTGACTGTTGGTCCATATGTACCCACTCTGGTACAAAGAACACCAGGAGCAACTGCTGATGCTCCTGAGATTGTGATTGACATTGTCAAACCAGAGGTACAATGGACTGATGATGAGAGGAGGCTAGTCAATCTAGATGCTAGACTCAAAAACATGATTATCACTACCCTTCCCACTGATATCATGAAACTCGTCATCAAATATCCCACCTCTAAACAGGTCTGGGATAGACTATGTAGCATGTATGAAGGTTCTATTGATACAATTGCTACCAAAAAGATTGACCTTAAAAGGGCTTATGAAAAATTCCTCTATCTTCCCAATGAACGTCTTGACAGCACCTATACCCGATTTAAAGGGTTGCTGAATGATATGACGAATGTTGGTATCACTCATGACGACTTTGAAGTGTGCCACAAATTCATTGACAGTCTTCCCATGAAGTGGCAAGGATTTAGACAAATCCTTAGAACCACAAAGCAACTTCAAGGTCTTGATCTTGAGGCTCTCTTTGGTATGCTTCAATTTGAAGAGAGAGCTCTTGCTCAAAACCTAAGAGCTGCTGCTGAAGCACAACGAAGTGCTGGTCCCTCCTCTTCTACTTCTTCTTCTGGTTATTCTGTCACTGATCCCCTGGCCCTTGTCTCTGCTAAGCCCATTAATCTTAATATTGGTGCCAACTCTTCTAATCTTCCATCTCCTATTCAATCTCTTGTTAATGATCTCGATGCTGATGAGAAACAAGAGATGTTCAGCGACTTCATGGATTTTGCCCTGGTCGCTGGAAAAAGGTACTCCAGAAAATGGAACAACCGTAAGTCGGTTGCTCCATATAAACCTCCTGTTGATAAATCTCAAGAGGAGTGCTGGAGATGTGGTAGGAAGGGACACTACCAAAAGGAGTGCAGAGTTGCTATTCCAACTCCTGCTGCTCCCAAGACTAACTCTTTTGAACCTGCTGATGAGTACAGGAACAAATACTATCAGCTCAAAGCAAAGGTGGCTGAAATGGAGGAGGCCAAGACACCAGCAAAAGGACTGGTGGCTGAAGCGCATGACTGGGCTGAATCAGATGATTCAGACAGTGAAGAATATGTGGATGCCATGTGCCTGATGGCACTTGCTGATGGCGATGCACTGACAAAAGATCAAGTCTCCTCTAGTCAGTGGGTGAACGTCACCATCAAAAAGGTATGTGCCTATTCAGCTGCCTCTGACGAAGATAAATCTAAAATCTTCGAATCCTTGCTTTGTGATATCCAGTTCGTTGAATCTATACGAGCTGAGATCCAGTCCAAACTTGACTCTGTCTGTTCAGAGTTGAGTGAAAAATCTGAAAAACTCAATGAGTTGAGAAATGTTCATGTTGAACTTCAATCTCATGAGTTGCTGGCACAAAAGGTTCAGCTTGAAAATGAAAAACTCAAGCTTGAAGTTGCCAACCTCAGGAAGATTGTGACCTCATGGTCAAAAGCTTCCAGGTTTCACCACAAGTGCTTGAATGAACAAGTCCCTGCCCAGGTTCAGGCAGTGATAGGCGGCGATTTTGAAGCTGCTGCCACCCTCTCTGACTTGTTCAATGATGATGTGAAACCTGAAATCTCCATTCCTCCTTCTGCTGTTATCTCTCCTGAAGAGATGAAGAAATGGTATTTCATTAGAGATCTTAATGATTACCACACTGAAATGGAAGCTGGTTCTACCTCTTCTAACACCAGCCACCCATCTCCATCCACTGAGGGAAATGGTGCAAGCTCCTCAGCAAGCACCAGCAACCCCTTTCCTCATCTTCCCAATGAACGTCTTGACAGCACCTATACCCGATTTAAAGGGTTGCTGAATGATATGACGAATGTTGGTATCACTCATGACGACTTTGAAGTGTGCCACAAATTCATTGACAGTCTTCCCATGAAGTGGCAAGGATTTAGACAAATCCTTAGAACCACAAAGCAGCTTCAAGGTCTTGATCTTGAGGCTCTCTTTGGTATGCTTCAATTTGAAGAGAGAGCTCTTGCTCAAAACCTAAGAGCTGCTGCTGAAGCACAACGAAGTGCTGGTCCCTCCTCTTCTACTTCTTCTTCTTCTTCTTCTGGTTATTCTGTCACTGATCCCCTGGCCCTTGTCTCTGCTAAGCCCATTAATCTTAATATTGGTGCCAACTCTTCTAATCTTCCATCTCCTATTCAATCTCTTGTTAATGATCTCGATGCTGATGAGAAACAAGAGATGTTCAGCGACTTCATGGATTTTGCCCTGGTCGCTGGAAAAAGGTACTCCAGAAAATGGAACAACCGTAAGTCGGTTGCTCCATATAAACCTCCTGTTGATAAATCTCAAGAGGAGTGCTGGAGATGTGGTAGGAAGGGACACTACCAAAAGGAGTGCAGAGTTGCTATTCCAACTCCTGCTGCTCCCAAGACTAACTCTTTCAAACCTGCTGATAAACAGGCTCATCAGCAGGCACCTCAATCTACGCCTGTTCCTTCTAAGGTGAGGCACAACACTCCTCAAAGAGGACACTTGCCACATCAGCAAGTAAGGTCTACTACTCCAAAAAGGGAGTATCTACCTCATAGGCAAATGAGGTCAGCTACCCCAAATCAGCAATCTAGACCGATCACTCCCAAAAGGATGCATCAGTCTCATCAGCAGGGTACTTCTTCTTCTTCTCACCCTGCTGTTAAACAAGCTTGGAGTGTAGTCAAGGGATCACAAAATCCCTCTGCTTCTCAATCTGAGGATCCAAAAGGAAAGTCCATTTTGGGTCCTGCTCCTAAGATGCCTCAGCTTACACTTAAGCATAAGCAAAAGTCAAAGCAAAAGAAAAAGGCATCTTCCTCATCTTCCCATAATTGGCATGATGCCAAATGAAGGAAGAGTCCAATACTCTTCTGGGGAATCTTTTGAAGGAGATATTGGAAGTGATGGTTTTAAACCTGTCGCTCCTCAGCAGCTTACCATCAAAGCTACTGAACCCTTCAAAAGAAGTAAGGTCGTTGTCCCATATGACTATAGCACGCCTCAGCGAGCTAATCCGGTCAATCAGCAACCTCAACAAGTTGTTCCTCAACCCTCTTCTTCTTCATCTTCTCAGCAACCTCCTGCCCATGCTGACAGTAAAACTGATCAGCATGAACGTCTTATGAAAAGACGTGTCAGGTTTGGTGATGCCAGATATCAGCAAGTGGGACCTTCTCAGGTCAAACCTGCTGATAAACAGGCTCATCAGCAGGCACCTCAATCTACGCCTGTTCCTTCTAAGGTGAGGCACGACACTCCTCAAAGAGGAAGAATGCCTCATTCTCAAAATAGGTATCCTACTCCTCAAAGAGGATACTTGCCACATCAGCAAGTTAGACCTATTACTCCTCAAAGAGGACACTTGCCACATCAGCAAGTAAGGTCTACTACTCCAAAAAGGGAGTATCTACCTCATAGGCAAATGAGGTCAGCTACCCCAAATCAGCAATCTAGACCGATCACTCCCAAAAGGATGCATCAGTCTCATCAGCAGGGTACTTCTTCTTCTTCTCACCCTGCTGTTAAACAAGCTTGGAGTGTAGTCAAGGGATCACAAAATCCCTCTGCTTCTCAATCTGAGGATCCAAAAGGAAAGTCCATTTTGGGTCCTGCTCCTAAGATGCCTCAGCTTACACTTAAGCATAAGCAAAAGTCAAAGCAAAAGAAAAAGGCATCTTCCTCATCTGACCCCCAAATTAACGAGCTCACTCAGCGAGTTAATGATCTCTCTTCTCAATTGAAGGAATTCTTCCTTCAAAATCAAAAGGGCAGCACCTCTGATAAAAAATGCTACATATGTGGCAGCAGAGGTCATGTTGCTTCTAATTGTGATGAAGATAACTCCAGGGATGCTCCTGAAGTTGTCATTCAACCAAATCCTCCTTCCTCAACAGCTGCTTCCTCCTCCACTATAGTCAGCGAGAGCTCTCCTTCTGCTGAACTTGAAAATAGTGTAGGAGATACAACTGTTCTCACTGAGGAAAACATTGCTGACTTCATTGCAGCCCAGCATGTATCCGTTCCTCACTCACAAAGGGTTATTACCAATGAGTTTGGTGAACCAGCTATCATAGTTGAGTTCAGCGATACAGATGTGGTCAGCAACTTGGTCTTCATTCAAAATGATAATACCATAACTCCATTTGATGGTGATGAATCATCTTATGGCACCTTTCCTCTAGATTCTCTCCCTCCTTATCCTTCTACTCAAGCTGAAGAGGAATCCTCTGAAGCTGCTGCTATTAACCCTGCTGATCTTGCTGTCAGCGAGTTAATGATCTCTCTTCTCAATTGAAGGAATTCTTCCTTCAAAATCAAAAGGGCAGAACCTCAAATAAAATACTTCCATGTATTTGGATGTCCTGTTTTCATCCTAAACAATAAAGATCACTTAGGAAAATTTGATCCTAAAGTTGATGATGGATACTTTCTTGGATATTCCTCCATCAGCAAGGCATTCAGAGTATTTAATACTCGCCTTCAAAAGGTGGATGAATCTATTCATGTTACCTTTGATGAAAGTTCATCTGCTCTCAAGGACATCCAAACTACTTCATCAGAAGTCATTTTCAATGAGCTCGCTGATCCTCTCACTGAGGAAGCTGACTCATTTGTTGATGCATCTTGCTCACTGCCTGATAATAATCAGCATGCCACACAGGATAGTTCAGCTGATGCTGAACTAGAGCAAGTTGCTGCTCATATCTACTCGATTGAGCCAGTTGAGCCTATCTTAAGATCAATCCATGTTGCATCAGCCAAACCTAGTTCACTGGCTGATGACGTGCATGCTGATGACCCTGTTGAGGAAGAGTTTCATGATGCATCAGCTAAAGCTGATGATGGATACTTTCTTGGATATTCCTCCATCAGCAAGGCATTCAGAGTATTTAATACTCGCCTTCAAAAGGTGGATGAATCTATTCATGTTACCTTTGATGAAAGTTCATCTGCTCTCAAGGACATCCAAACTACTTCATCAGAAGTCATTTTCAATGAGCTCGCTGATCCTCTCACTGAGGAAGCTGACTCATTTGTTGATGCATCTTGCTCACTGCCTGATAATAATCAGCATGCCACACAGGATAGTTCAGCTGATGCTGAACTAGAGCAAGTTGCTGCTCATATCTACTCGATTGAGCCAGTTGAGCCTATCTTAAGATCAATCCATGTTGCATCAGCCAAACCTAGTTCACTGGCTGATGACGTGCATGCTGATGACCCTGTTGAGGAAGAATATTCACGATACACTTGGACTATCTTTCTTCGTTCAAAGAGTGATGTTGCTGAAGAGATTATAAATTTCATCAAGAAAATGGAAAATCTAAACAGCATAAGGGTTAAAGAACTCAGGAGCGATCATGGTACTGAGTTCAGAAACCAAACTCTTGAATCCTTTTGTGCTGATCAAGGGATCTCACAAAACTTCTCTTCCACTAGAACTCCTGAGCAAAATGGTGTTGCTGAAAGAAGAAATAGAACTCTAATAGAGGCAGCCCGTACCATGCTCAGTGAGTCTTCTTTGCCTAGTAAGACATGACAAGACAGCTTATGAGGTTTTGAAAGGTAAGAAACCTCAAATAAAATACTTCCATGTATTTGGATGTCCTGTTTTCATCCTAAACAATAAAGATCACTTAGGAAAATTTGATCCTAAAGTTGATGATGGATACTTTCTTGGATATTCCTCCATCAGCAAGGCATTCAGAGTATTTAATACTCGCCTTCAAAAGGTGGATGAATCTATTCATGTTACCTTTGATGAAAGTTCATCTGCTCTCAAGGACATCCAAACTACTTCATCAGAAGTCATTTTCAATGAGCTCGCTGATCCTCTCACTGAGGAAGCTGACTCATTTGTTGATGCATCTTGCTCACTGCCTGATAATAATCAGCATGCCACACAGGATAGTTCAGTTGATGCTGAACTAGAGCAAGTTGCTGCTCATATCTACTCGATTGAGCCAGTTGAGCCTATCTTAAGATCAATCCATGTTGCATCAGCCAAACCTAGTTCACTGGCTGATGACGTGCATGCTGATGACCCTGCTGAGGAAGAGTTTCATGATGCATCAGCTAATGCTGATGATATGGAGTCAGCTGATGACTCCAACATCAATGGTAACTCAACTCAGTCGAATGGCTCAACTGATCATACTCCTTCTAATCCCATTCTTACCATTGACCCCTCCTCTTATAATGATCTCTCTGCTGTACCCATCTCTCAGTCTTCCGCTGACACTCAACTAGGTTCCTCAAGTGTTCCAGCACTTTGATGGACATCTAGTCATCCAGCTCACCAAATCATTGGTGATCCTTCTCAAGGGATCATTACTCGATCAGCGACTAGAAACACATGTCTCTATGTAAATTTCTTGTCAATGATCACTCCTAAGAATATAGGAGAAGCAATGACTGATCCTTCATGGGTAGAGGTTATGCAAGAGGAACTTACTCAGTTCCAGAGACAGCATGTCTGGTTTCTTGTTCCTCTACCTGCTGACAAAGAACCCATTGGGACAAAATGGGTTTATAGGAACAAAATGGACGAAGATGGTGTAGTTACTCGTAACAAGGCTAGGCTGGTTGCACAAGGATACCTTCAGGAAGAAGGTGTTGATTATGATGAAACATTTGCACCAGTGGCCCGTTTGGAAGTTATTCGCTTATTCTTGGCATATGCTGCTTACAGAAACTTCACAGTATATCAGATGGATGTCAAGAGTGCCTTCCTAAATGGAAAACTCGACGAGGAAGTTTATGTTAAGCAGCCACCTGGTTTTGAAGATCCAGCTAAGCCACACCATGTCTATCGTCTTTATAAGGCACTTTATGGCCTTAAACAGGCTCCTAGAGCCTGGTATGACACTCTTTCTGAATTTCTTCTCTCTAACAAGTTTCAGCGAGGTTCCATTACTCTTTTCATTTATAGAAAGGGCGCTGATGTCCTTTATGTCCAGATATATGTGGATGACATCATCTTTGGATCCTCCAGCAAGAAACTTTGTACCAAGTTCAGCTCACTAATGTCCTCTCATTTTGAGATGAGCATGATGGGTGAGCTGACCTTCTTTCTTGGTCTTCAAATTCGCCAACTCCCAAATGGCATTTTTATCAATCAGGAGAAGTACATTCGAGACATGCTGGCCAAATTTGACATGTCCAATGTGACTACTAAGGCCACTCCTATGTCTCCTCCAAACAATCTCCATGCTGATCCTGAAGGTAAGCATGTGAACCCCACTCACTATCGGGGAATGATAGGCTCGCTGATGTATCTCACAGCGAGTCATCCTGACATTATGTTTGCCACTTGCTTATGTGCAAGATATCAAGCATCTCCCAGGGAGTCTCACCTTCTAGCTGTTAAGCGAATTTTTAAGTATTTAAAAGGTACTTCCTCACTGGGTCTCTGGTATCCCAAAGACTCCAGTTTTGACTTAGTTGCATATTCTGATTCTGACTATGCTGGTTGCATGTTAGACAGGAAAAGCACAAGTGGTGGATGTCAACTGTTGGGGGGGAAGCTGACTAGTTGGTCTAGTAAAAAACAGCATACAGTGTCCATCTCCACTGCTGAAGCAGAATATGTATCAGCAACGAGTTGTTGTGCACAAGTCCTCTGGATGAAAAACCAACTCGCTGACTATGACTTAGAATTTTCTAAGATTCCCATCATGTGTGACAATACAAGTGCAATTGCTATCACACACAATCCTGTTCAGCATTCTAAAACCAAACACATAGACATTAGGTACCACTTTATTCGTGACCATGTCATGAAAGGGGATGTTGAAATTTACTTCATCCCCACTGATGACCAACTTGCTGACATATTCACTAAACCTTTAGATGAGACCAGATTCAAGTATCTGGTCAGCAAGTTGGGAATGCTGAATGGTGAATCAGCGACATGACGTGTCATGTTTGCTAAAATTCAACTTATCTCTCTCTTTATAAGTTGAAAATTGACTCGTGTAGTCAAAACCCTTATCAGCGAGTTTAAGTATGTCTCACTCACTGAACTTAAAAGCAATGAAGAGCTTAAAGTCTTCATCTAGTCCAGCAGCAAACGGCTCTGGTAAAGACTTACCAAATCCGTTAGTCCCTGTTGCTTTGGGAAAAAGCAAATAAAAGCAATAGAGAGCTGAAAGTCTCTATCTAGTCCAGCAGCAAACGGCTCTGGTAAAGACTTACCAAATCCGTTAGTCCCTGTTGCTTTGGGAAAAAGCAAATAAAAGCAATAGAGAGCTGAAAGTCTCTATCTAGTCCAGCAGCAAACGGCTCTGGTAAAGACTTACCAAATCCGTTAGTCCCTGTTGCTTTGGGAAAAAGCAAATAAAAGCAATAGAGAGCTGAAAGTCTCTATCTAGTCCAGCAGCAAACGGCTCTGGTAAAGACTAACTAAATCCGTTGATAGCTGACAGTTTGCTAAAAACTGTAGTCTTTATTCATCAGCGACTAATATCTATTATGAAGTCGCTGACTAAAACTTCTTTTCTAAAAATGGTAACCAGATTTTCTACCTTTGTCAGTGGATATACTTCCATTTTTACTCTTTTCTTATGTGGAAGCATATTCACCAAGCAATTAATTAGTATATTTTATTAGAATTTCAAAAAGGTTACCTCGATTTTCTCCCTAATGGGCAACTTGTACTGTGTATACGCCGTCAACACTCGAGTACGTTGAAAATAGTGGTACGATTGTCAAATCAAGCCCTGTTTATACGTTACTCACATGCGTATATACATACATTTTTATATAAAAAAAATTTAAAATTTTTATGCAATAAAATGTTTTTTTTTTTTTAATCATTAATCTTATTGTTTTAAACCGTATTTTTTTTTTTTTTTTTTTTTTTTTTTTTTTTTTTTTTTTTTTTTTTTTTTTTTTTTTTTTTTTTTTTTTTTTTTTTTTTTTTTTTTTTTTTTTTTTTTTTTTTTTTTTTTTTTTTTTTTTTTTTTTTTTTTTTTTTTTTTTTTTTTTTTTTTTTTTTTTTTTTTTTTTTTTTTTTTTTTTTTTTTTTTTTTTTTTTTTTTTTTTTTTTTTTTTTTTTTTTTTTTTTTTTTTTTTTTTTTTTTTTTTTTTTTTTTTTTTTTTTTTTTTTTTTTTTTTTTTTTTTTTTTTTTTTTTTTTTTTTTTTTTTTTTTTTTTTTTTTTTTTTTTTTTTTTTTTTTTTTTTTTTTTTTTTTTTTTTTTTTTTTTTTTTTTTTTTTTTTTTTTTTTTTTTTTTTTTTTTTTTTTTTTTTTTTTTTTTTTTTTTTTTTTTTTTTTTTTTTTTTTTTTTTTTTTTTTTTTTTTTTTTTTTTTTTTTTTTTTTTTTTTTTTTTTTTTTTTTTTTTTTTTTTTTTTTTTTTTTTTTTTTTTTTTTTTTTTTTTTTTTTTTTTTTTTTTTTTTTTTTTTTTTTTTTTTTTTTTTTTTTTTTTTTTTTTTTTTTTTTTTTTTTTTTTTTTTTTTTTTTTTTTTTTTTTTTTTTTTTTTTTTTTTTTTTTTTTTTTTTTTTTTTTTTTTTTTTTTTTTTTTTTTTTTTTTTTTTTTTTTTTTTTTTTTTTTTTTTTTTTTTTTTTTTTTTTTTTTTTTTTTTTTTTTTTTTTTTTTTTTTTTTTTTTTTTTTTTTTTTTTTTTTTTTTTTTTTTTTTTTTTTTTTTTTTTTTTTTTTTTTTTTTTTTTTTTTTTTTTTTTTTTTTTTTTTTTTTTTTTTTTTTTTTTTTTTTTTTTTTTTTTTTTTTTTTTTTTTTTTTTTTTTTTTTTTTTTTTTTTTTTTTTTTTTTTTTTTTTTTTTTTTTTTTTTTTTTTTTTTTTTTTTTTTTTTTTTTTTTTTTTTTTTTTTTTTTTTTTTTTTTTTTTTTTTTTTTTTTTTTTTTTTTTTTTTTTTTTTTTTTTTTTTTTTTTTTTTTTTTTTTTTTTTTTTTTTTTTTTTTTTTTTTTTTTTTTTTTTTTTTTTTTTTTTTTTTTTTTTTTTTTTTTTTTTTTTTTTTTTTTTTTTTTTTTTTTTTTTTTTTTTTTTTTTTTTTTTTTTTTTTTTTTTTTTTTTTTTTTTTTTTTTTTTTTTTTTTTTTTTTTTTTTTTTTTTTTTTTTTTTTTTTTTTTTTTTTTTTTTTTTTTTTTTTTTTTTTTTTTTTTTTTTTTTTTTTTTTTTTTTTTTTTTTTTTTTTTTTTTTTTTTTTTTTTTTTTTTTTTTTTTTTTTTTTTTTTTTTTGTCATTAATCTTATTTTTAAACCGTATTTTGAACGCCACGTAAGAAAGAGAAAATGCATTGACGGTTCATTTTCACAGAAGTGGGGGCCCATGATAACATCCACATATATACCCAACTCACTTCTGTTTCCATCATTTTCGCTTCCATTTATCTCATTCTCTCTTAAAAATCTCTCCTAGTCAATCTTTCTGTTCATCTTCCTTCTCATCTCTGTATATTAAATCAAATGGCTTCCTCTTCTGAAAATCAACGAAACTCACCCACTTATGTTGAGTTACCCGCTGATGATCTGGGTACTCAAAAAGCGCTTAAACATGTTCCTCTTTATATGCACTCTGAAACATATGATCCAGAAACCATCGCTCCTTCTTCGAAAGTTAACTTTCAAGCCCAAAGAATCGCTATTAAACCTAATAATTACTTAGGGTCTCTTGAAGTTCCATCAAATGTTACTGGGTACCAGCAGATGCTAGACTTTATAAAAGCATGCCCTGCAAGCAATGCTATCTATGCTGATCCTGAAGATATGTATGTTTATCTCCTTCGAGAGTTTTGGTGGACATGTGACTATCATGTAAGTATCGATGCCATATCTGGCACCGTGAAGAAGAAGCAGGTACACATAACAATCACTCCCAAGATTATACGATCAGCGCTTGGTCTTCCTGACCAATCAGAACAACAACCGTTCGTCAACCCAGCAACGGTTGAACAATGGAAGGAGTGGCTGCCCAAAATTGGATATGGAACAGATGTGGAACCACCTGAAGCTGTACCCAGCAATCCCACCAAGAAGCATCTCCCTGGTGTGTGGAGATTACTCTTCGCTCATGTCATTCAATGTTTGGGAGGAAATTCTGGGTCTTTCGATCAGGCTACAGCCTCAAACATGCAAATTATTCATGCTCTGGCAACTGGAAGATTTATTGATTTTGCCTCAGTTATCTTTGAAGATATGAAGTCAAAAATCCAAGTCAGCAACCGCTCTTATACCATTCCTTACACTAGATTCTTCTCTCTTATTTTCAAACAGGAGCTGAAAGAAAAGTACAACCAATTTGGTGCTTCTGTCTGTCAGCCACCAAGAATTGGCCATTCTGTGTACAAGCAGCCTGCTTGTGACCTTGCACTCTTTGACAGCAAGTTTGCTATCCTTACTCCCCAGATGAAAGAGGTACTCTTTTCTTCTTATCCTCACATCTACAAAAGGGGTGGGGGCAGTGGGTCAGCACCACCCACTGATGTGGCTGCTGGCCTTCTATCTATTCAAGAAGCTCCTCAAACTGCCAAACCAACCAAAAGGGCAAGAACAAAGTCTAAAAAGACTTCTGCTCCCTCATCTCCTACTGATGCTGGTCCAAAAAGAAAGAAGAAAGTAGCAAAGGCATTTACCATCAAAGGCTTGGAATCATCACAGCTTGAAACTGTTACTGAACCTCCAACTTCCACTGCTGCTGATAACACATTACAGCAGCAACCTGAATCAGAGGCACCTCTATTTGCAGATGAAACCATAGTACAGCAGCACGTTGCACCTAATGCTCCTCTCTCTCCAAATCCTTTAAATTTCTCTGTCTCTGAAAATGTCTCGGCAGCAACTGAGACACTCCCAGCTGCTGCTCAAGAAGGGACAACCACAATGATTACTAATGATTGTGGAGCACTGGAAGTCCTATGTAATTATGAAGATGGAAATGAGGGTGACAATGATGAAGTTGCTGATATTGATTATGAGGGAAGATTTGCTATCGAAGTTACTGGTGCAAAAATAGACACTGGTGGTCATTCTGAGCAAGTTGAAGTTGAAGGTGAAAGAAATGTCACTGAAGGCAGTCTCACTGAACAGGATAGGCAGAGGCAAGTAAGAATGGAAAAAGAGATGGGTGACATTAAAAACTTGCTTCAGCAGCTGGTTGGTAGTTCTGCTGACAAGGAGAAGCATGTTGTGGAAATTGCAAAGGTTGATGCAACTTCCAAGGGGGAGAAAATTGATAAAGCTGTTGCTCAAATAGTTAATGAAGCTGTTGATCAGATAATTGAAGAAGCTGCTGAAGAAGTTATAGGAACCACTGATGATGTCACTGCCAATACTGATGATACGGAAATTGTGACAGTGAATGCTGAAAAAGAAAGTGAAGTGCCTCCTGCTGGTGAAAAGGAGGTCACTGAACAAGCAAAGGATGTTGTAAATGCTGGTACATGGGAAGGGCACTTAATTGCAAAAGAAGCTAATGTTGAGGGGGAGCAACAAGCTGATACTCAGAGTGAGCAACAAGCCCAAGGGGTGCTGGCCATTGCTCAGGGGGAGCATGAAGAACAAAGTCTAAAAAGACTTCTGCTCCCTCATCTCCTACTGATGCTGGTCCAAAAAGAAAGAAGAAAGTAGCAAAGGCATTTACCATCAAAGGCTTGGAATCATCACAGCTTGAAACTGTTACTGAACCTCCAACTTCCACGACTGCTGATAACACAATACAGCAGCAAGCTGAACCAGAGGCACCTCTTTTGCAGATGAAACCATAGTAAAACAAGCCAATACCATCTCCGCTCTTGAAAGGAAGATAGCTGAGCTTCCCAAGCCCTATGCCTCCTTCACTGAACAGGATAGGCAGAGGCAAGTAAGAATGGAAAAAGAGATGGGTGACATTAAAAACTTGCTTCAGCAGCTGGTTGGTAGTTCTGCTGACAAGGAGAAGCATGTTGTGGAAATTGCAAAGGTTGATGCAACTTCCAAGGGGGAGAAAATTGATAAAGCTGTTGCTCAAATAGTTAATGAAGCTGTTGATCAGATAATTGAAGAAGCTGCTGAAGAAGTTATAGGAACCACTGATGATGTCACTACCAATACTGATGATACGGAAATTGTGACAATGAATACTGAAAAGGAGAGTGAAGTGCCTCCTGCTGGTGAAAAGGAGGTCACTGAACAAGCAAAGGATGTTGTAAATGCTGGTACATGGGAAGGGCACTTAATTGCAAAAGAAGCTAATGTTGAGGGGGAGCAACAAGCTGATACTCAGAGTGAGCAACAAGCCCAAGGGGTGCTGGCCATTGCTCCAAATGATCCAAATGATCCCCAAGCAATCAAAGCTGCATGGGAAGCTGGTATGGCAAGAGAAATGGCCACTGACAGATCAAAAGAAATGTTGTCAATCTTTGATAGAAGATTCCTCACTAATGCTGAAATAACCCCACTCACTGATGAACAGCGAAGACAACTCTCTGCTTCTGGATTTTTCAAGAAACCTTCCACCTCTCACCCTGCTAATCAAGAGGGTTCTTCATCAGCCATCACTTCCACTCCTGCTGATTATGCTCAGGAAGCTGATAAGATATCACAAGAAGAAGCTCTTGCGGATGCTCAAAGAAAGAAAGAAAATGAAGAAAATGAAAGAAAGAATCTTGAGTATATCAGCCAGATGGCCATTCTTGATAAGAAAAACTTTGATGCTGAAGAACTTCTGCTACTGGAATCCTCAGGTCACTTAGCTGTCTATCAGAAAAAGCAAGCAGATGTGGAAGCAAGGTTGAAAGAACAAAAGAAGAAGCTGGAAGAAGAAAAAGCAAAATTTTTAAGAAATATGGCAAGAAGGGCACTGCCCCAAAAGATTGTTGCTGTGGGGGTAAATCTGGCAAAAGGTGGTGCTGCAACAAATCTAAGAGTGGAACGAGAAGATGGACATATCTCTCATCTCAAAGATGTGCAGAGACCAAATCTGGGGGCCTCTGAATGGCTGGAGGTTCATGAGCTGATAAAAGAGAAAACTGCTCACAGTTACTCTCCACTGAAGGACTCCATTCATGTCTTCTTCACCAAAGCCAGAGAAATGGAAAAGAGATTGAAGACTGATATACCAGTGATAAAGGAGTACTTTATAGACTTTCCAGCAAGACAATCTTCAGCAGCACCTTCCTCATCAGCATCTAAGAAGAAAATTGGGCTTAAAAGAAAAAGAGATGATCAGATGGTGCATTTAGATCTTCCTCCCATCTCTGGAGATGCTGCACTGGACACAAGACTACCAGCAAGGGTTGTGTTTCAAGAAGGGCTCGTTATTGAGAACCCATTTGGCATGTTCTATACAAACTATCAGAATCATCAACTCTTCTTCAGAGTGAGTGATATTAAGAAGGCCTCAGTGGGTTTCTTGATTGGAATAAGAAGAAGGTGTGCTGACACAACCAACAACAGAGCCTTTATTGACATTATCGATCATGAGTTGTTGCAACCTCACAGACAAGCTGATCCATCGCTGAGAATCATCAAGAATGAAGATGTTTGGAATGAATTGGGAAGAAGACAAATATAATAGAGTAGTTTATGATTATCAGTATGTAACACTCTATTTTGATATAAAGGACATCTTTCAGTCATTCTTTTATTTTCTCAAAAGTCTAGTTTACTCAGCAAGTCTTCTCAGCGAATAGGGGGAGATTGTTGAGTCAAGGATTCGCTGACCAGACTTGGTCGCTGACGAATGTCGTCAGCGAGTCATCAGCGAGTCACATGGTGTCAAGGCGGGAAGAATTCAAATCAAAAGAAGACAAGAAGTCACATGGTGGTTCATCCAACTGTAATTTACTAAATATGGCAAAGATGCAGTTGGACCAAAAGAAGGGTATTCTCTTTCATACCCGTTTTGGTATAGAAGACAAAGGCTCCTGGATACAAGTACGTCGAGCCAATGAGATGTCGACAACCACCACCTATCACTATCAATGTAAGGCTGTGTTGCTCTAATTCCTCCTCTATATAAAGCAACACAGCCGCATTAAAACACTTTGTGTTTGTCACCACAAGTGTGTGTCACTTATATTTCTCTCTTGTAATTGTTTGAGTTTTTAGTTTGTCTAGACTTAGCAATTATTAGTTCATTTGTATTCTTGTAAGACAAGTTGTAATATCGACCATGTATTCATCGTTTAATTCAATGATACATATGATTAGACTTGCTTAGATCTTTGCACTTGAACTTTATTCTTGTTCTTGTTCTTTACTTTCTGTATTTACTTTCTTGTCTAGATTAATTAAACATAAGTGTGCAAATCGTGGACTGTCAAACTTCAATATTTTCAATACATTCTTGAAATTCTCGCATGGCAATATCAATACTCGATCCCCCAAAGGCTTTATCTTCCACATTTAATGCTGAGTTGAATTCGCCAAGTAAACACCAAGGAGTATTCCGAGTAAACTGCTTATGAATAGCCAAGTTCTTCCATAAGACTCTTCTATCGATGTATTTGTGGTGTGCATACACAAATGAACAGAAGACCATCCGCTTATTCTCTTTAAAACGAATTTGAGTATGCATGACTTGGTCCGTTTGATCAATAACCACAACATCGACTATATCAGTATTCCACCCAAGAACTACACGAGATTCTAACTGCAAAAATTACCATTGGATGTCCAATTCCATTTCCAAAAAACTGATGAACAGAGTTTTGACAACTTGGCATTCTGAACATTACACAACTGATTTTCACTTATAACTTGGCTCACCTCCTTTTGTTTGGGTAGTTGGTTAAACCCCCTAACATTCCATGAAGCGATGTTAAACATTTAGGATCCTCTTATCAGGGGTGCTTGCCCCTTTGAATCTCTCCTCAAAAGGATCATGTTCTTCATACACCATCTCAACCTCATCGTCATCACTCTCAATATTTTCTTTTGTCGATGTGGAATCTTTAGTAAAAGTAGTTCCAGTCTTCCCAATACCCTTAGCATTTTGTTCACGTCTTACATCACCATATTCATTCTCCCCATCACCATTCACCTCTTCCAATACCGAAAAAGCATTTTTTGTTTCCACTTGAACCTTAGAAGCATCCACACCCTTTGTATTGGGCTCGTAAGCAGGATTGGCATTATTATTATGCTTGACCCTGTATTGGAAATTTGGTTTTGGCTTGGAAAGTTTAATACCTTCAATTTGTTTTCCACCTTGCTGGGTATAGCCAACCTGTTTTCCCTTTCCCGGTTTGTTTCTTTTTCACACGACCTCTTGGAATTCCCTCCTTAATTACCTCCTTCTCTGATTTCATTTGTGATGTGGAAATGTCCAGGTTCACTAAACTGACTGACATCAGTGAACTGGAGAAGGTAACTGAACTGAAGAAGTCCACTAAAACTAAAAGGAACTGAACTGATAATGCCATCTGAACAAGCCATGTTGATTCTGCCAGCAGTGGCCCATTTCAGACAAGTCTTCACTGAACCAGTCCAGTCGCCAGTAGTGACGCTTCTCCAGTGGTAAGAAGCTCCAGTGACAACTACCAGTAATCCACCAGTGAGGATGCCCACTGAAGAGTTCCAGTGACGAGCTCCAGTCCAGGCTCCAGTGTGGGTGCTCCAGTTTTAAGTCACCAGTTTCAATAAATAAAGTTTGTTTCAGTCACATGTTTGTGGACCCAATAAAAGGGGAATGTGCTTGACAGCTGTTGATGGGGATAAGAGAGAAGCGTGTGACAACGTTAATCCTAACGGTTTGTGGGCCCTTGTGCAGAAGGAATATTTCTAAAAGCCCTGTCTGTCCATTTCCTATTGGTTGATAAAATAGTGGCTGTCCTTAGCCCATGACAGCCTTTAATTATTCTATAATATTATTGTATTTTCTTTATATTAGAAAATAGCATTTGTGGCTATAAATAGGGGCTCATTTTCTCATTGTAGGTTGGTTGATGTTTGAATGAAATTAATAGAGCAACCTCTATTTCTTATCCAAAATCTTTTTTGGGTAAAGGGATACCCCGATGATTTTATAAATATCAAAAAATGAGTACAAGTAATGTGGCAGAATACCACATTAGTTCATACATACGACATGCCGTATATATGTATCTATGAAACACAAAACATACAACTAATACATCAACACCACTATTTTGCTAACATAACACACAAATAGTAAGTGAAAATGTAGAAGGAAGCTGAAGTGGGACCAGATCTCCACACGATGGGGCTGTTGAGATAAAAACTCGTAGTAACAAGTCACATTGGAAGATTCCATACTACCAGCGCTTGAGCAACATTAGGCTTGTGTTTAAACTTTAAAGAAACCAGCCTATAACGTATTGTTTGGACAATAACCTCTCGTAATTGAGCTGCACTCCGCCTTTTGTTTGCAAATGTACGTTGATTCCGTTCTTGCCATATGTAGTATGCAGTAGCAGCAACACAAAGCTTCCCAATAATTGTACTAGTTGATCTCGAATTAGAATTAGAATCCATCCAATTCATATGTCACTCCAATTACTTGAGATATTAACCATCCCAGGAAGGTCACGAACCAAGATTTCTTATCCAAAATCTTCATTTACCTTTATAGATCTAAGATCTTGGTGGTTTGAAGTGACCCCTTTATCTATAATTGTGGTGACTCGTTCTTTATCAATTATAGTGGTGAGGTCTTAAAAATCTTCGATTCCTTTATCTGTGTTTGTGGTGGCTGGACCTTTATCAAACATAGTGGTGGGTTGGAGTGTTTCCTTTATCCTTGATTCCGGTGGCTTGTCCTTTACGAATCTTGGTGGTTTGAAGTGACCCCTTTATCTATAATTGTGGTGACTCGTTCTTTATCAATTATAGTGGTGAGGTCTTAAAAATCTTCGATTCCTTTATCTGTGTTTGTGGTGGCTGGACCTTTATCAAACATAGTGGTGGGTTGGAGTGTTTCCTTTATCCTTGATTCCGGTGGCTTGTCCTTTACGAATCTTGGTGGTTTGAAGTGACCCCTTTATCTATAATTGTGGTGACTCGTTCTTTATCAATTATAGTGGTGAGGTCTTAAAAATCTTCGATTCCTTTATCTGTGTTTGTGGTGGCTGGACCTTTATCAAACATAGTGGTGGGTTGGAGTGTTTCCTTTATCCTTGATTCCGGTGGCTTGTCCTTTACGAATCTTGGTGGTTTGAAGTGACCCCTTTATCTATAATTGTGGTGACTCGTTCTTTATCAATTATAGTGGTGAGGTCTTAAAAATCTTCGATTCCTTTATCTGTGTTTGTGGTGGCTGGACCTTTATCAAACATAGTGGTGGGTTGGAGTGTTTCCTTTATCCTTGATTCCGGTGGCTTGTCCTTTACGAATCTTGGTGGTTTGAAGTGACCCCTTTATCTATAATTGTGGTGACTCGTTCTTTATCAATTATAGTGGTGAGGTCTTAAAAATCTTCGATTCCTTTATCTGTGTTTGTGGTGGCTGGACCTTTATCAAACATAGTGGTGGGTTGGAGTGTTTCCTTTATCCTTGATTCCGGTGGCTTGTCCTTTACGAATCTTGGTGGTTTGAAGTGACCCCTTTATCTATAATTGTGGTGACTCGTTCTTTATCAATTATAGTGGTGAGGTCTTAAAAATCTTCGATTCCTTTATCTGTGTTTGTGGTGGCTGGACCTTTATCAAACATAGTGGTGGGTTGGAGTGTTTCCTTTATCCTTGATTCCGGTGGCTTGTCCTTTACGAATCTTGGTGGTTTGAAGTGACCCCTTTATCTATAATTGTGGTGACTCGTTCTTTATCAATTATAGTGGTGAGGTCTTAAAAATCTTCGATTCCTTTATCTGTGTTTGTGGTGGCTGGACCTTTATCAAACATAGTGGTGGGTTGGAGTGTTTCCTTTATCCTTGATTCCGGTGGCTTGTCCTTTACGAATCTTGGTGGTTTGAAGTGACCCCTTTATCTATAATTGTGGTGACTCGTTCTTTATCAATTATAGTGGTGAGGTCTTAAAAATCTTCGATTCCTTTATCTGTGTTTGTGGTGGCTGGACCTTTATCAAACATAGTGGTGGGTTGGAGTGTTTCCTTTATCCTTGATTCCGGTGGCTTGTCCTTTACGAATCTTGGTGGTTTGAAGTGACCCCTTTATCTATAATTGTGGTGACTCGTTCTTTATCAATTATAGTGGTGAGGTCTTAAAAATCTTCGATTCCTTTATCTGTTGAAGATGGGGGTTTAAGATTTAACAGAGAACATGTTGTTGTAAGTGAAAGAGATTCTGAATCTCAAGGTCCTAGTGAGAGATCTGATAGTACACCCAGGGATTCTAGTGATTCTGATGAGTCTAATCAACCTAGGGGAAGACAAAGGAGACATAAGGTTGATGACACTAAAGATATTAAGATAGATCCACCAGATTTTGTTGGTTCTTCAAATCCTGAAGAATACTTTGAATGGGTTCAGGTTATGGATAGGATAATGGAAATAAAAGGTTATGATGATAAGAAAAGTTTTAAAGTTGCCATTATTAGGTTGAAAAAGTATGATTCATCCTAGTATGACAATGTTTGAGCATGAAAAGTTAAGCTCAATCACCAAATGGGTTTAACCACGAAAATCATCAAAATTTCCTCAATAAGAGTGCAAACCTACTAAGTTCTTGACGAACCTAAGGTAGATGATGATTTTCCCAAAAAGATGTTTCGATCTTTGGAGGATATGAAATATGAGTGATTTGATGTTATGAATGATTGATTGATGATGAATGTATTGAATGTAGGTGAATGTTTCTGAAGATGAATTGTAACCTCTGACAAGTATTGATGGGTAGTATATATAGGCCTCAGATTAGGGCAACCTCGTATTTTGGGCCATATCAGTTATGGGCCCTGGCCCTAAAACCCAAAAGTACAATACGAGGTATAAGAATGGTACACTCCTTGGCTTCCCAAGCTTTAGTGAACGAGAGCCTTCCTGAGGAGAGCCTTGCTGGGGAGAGCTTCCTGAGGAGAGCCTTCCTGAGGAGAGCCTTGCTGGGGAGAGCCTTCCTGAGGAGAGCCTTGCTGGGGAGAGCCTTCCTGAGGAGAGCCTTCCTGAGGAGAGCCTTGCTGAGGAGAGCCTTCCTGAGGAGAGCCTTCCTGGGGAGAGCCTTGCTGGGGAGAGCCTTGCTGGGGAGAGCCTTCCTGAGGAGAGCCTTGCTAGGGAGAGCCTTCCTGAGGAGAGCCTTGCTGGGGAGAGCCTTCCTGAGGAGAGCCTTCCTGAGGAGAGCCTTCCTGGGGAGAGCCTTGCTGAGGAGAGCCTTCCTGAGGAGAGCCTTGCTGGGGAGAGCCTTCCTGAGGAGAGCCTTGCTGGGGAGAGCCTTCCTGGGGAGAGCCTTCCTGAGGAGAGCCTTCCTGAGGAGAGCCTTGCTGGGGAGAGCCTTGCTGGGGAGAGCCTTGCTGGGGAGAGCCTTCCTGAGGAGAGCCTTGCTGGGAGAGCCTCTAAGGAGAGCCTTCTTGAGGAGAGCCTTCCTGAGGAGAGCCTTCCTGGGGAGAGCCTTCCTGAGGAGAGCCTTCCTGAGGAGAGCCTTGCTGGGGAGAGCCTTCCTGAGGAGAGCCTTGCTGGGGAGAGCCTTGCTGGGGAGAGCCTTCTTGAGGAGAGCCTTCCTGAGGAGAGCCTTGCTGGGGAGAGCCTTCCTGAGGAGAGCCTTGCTGGGGAGAGCCTTCCTGAGGAGAGCCTTGCTGGGGAGAGCCTTCCTGAGGAGAGCCTTCCTGAGGAGAGCCTTGCTGGGGAGAGCCTTCCTGGGGAGAGCCTTGCTGGGGAGACCCTTCCTGAGGAGAGCCTTCCTGAGGAGAGCCTTCCTGAGGAGAGCCTTCCTGGGGAGAGCCTTCCTGAGGAGAGCCTTGCTGGGGAGAGCCTTCCTGGGGAGAGCCTTCCTGAGGAGAGCTCTTCCTGAGGAGAGCCTTGCTGGGGAGAGCCTTGCTGGGGAGAGCCTTTCTGAGGAGAGCCTTGCTGGGGAGAGCCTTCCTGAGGAGAGCCTTGCTGGGGAGAGCCTTCTTGAGGAGAGCCTTCCTGGGGAGAGCCTTCTGAGGAGAGCCTTCCTGAGGAGAGCCTTGCTGGGGAGAGCCTTCTTGAGGAGAGCCTTGCTGGGGAGAGCCTTCCTGAGGAGAGCCTTGCTGGGGAGAGCCTTCCTGAGGAGAGCCTTGCTGGGGAGAGCCTTCCTGAGGAGAGCCTTCCTGAGGAGAGCCTTCCTGAGGAGAGCCTTGCTGGGGAGAGCCTTCTTGAGGAGAGCCTTGCTGGGGAGAGCCTTCCTGAGGAGAGCCTTCCTGGGGAGAGCCTTCCTGAGGAGAGCCTTGCTGGGGAGAGCCTTCCTGAGGAGAGCCTTCCTGGGGAGAGCCTTCTTGAGGAGAGCCTTGCTGAGGAGAGCCTTGCTGGGGAGAGCCTTCTTGAGGAGAGCCTTCCTGGGGAGAGCCTTCCTGGGGAGAGCCTTCCTGAGGAGAGCCTTGCTGGGGAGAGCCTTCCTGAGGAGAGCCTTCCTGAGGAGAGCCTTGCTGGGGAGAGCCTTGCTGGGGAGAGCCTTCCTGAGGAGAGCCTTCCTGAGGAGAGCCTTCCTGGGGAGAGCCTTCTTGAGGAGAGCCTTCCTGAGGAGAGCCTTGCTGGGGAGAGCCTTCCTGGGGAGAGCCTTGCTGGGGAGAGCCTTGCTGGGGAGAGCCTTCTTGAGGAGAGCCTTCCTGAGGAGAGCCTTCCTGAGGAGAGCCTTCCTGAGGAGAGCCTTCCTGAGGAGAGCCTTCCTGAGGAGAGCCTTGCTGGGGAGAGCCTTCCTGAGGAGAGCCTTCCTGAGGAGAGCCTTCCTAGGGAGAGCCTTCTTGAGGAGAGCCTTCCTGAGGAGAGCCTTGCTGGGGAGAGCCTTCCTGAGGAGAGCCTTCCTGGGGAGAGCCTTCCTGAGGAGAGCCTTGCTGGGGAGAGCCTTCCTGGGGAGAGCCTTCCTGGGGAGAGCCTTGCTGGGGAGAGCCTTCTTGAGGAGAGCCTTCCTGAGGAGAGCCTTCTGAGGAGAGCCTTCCTGGGAGAGCCTTCCTGAGGAGAGCCTTGCTAAGGAGAGCCTTCTTGAGGAGAGCCTTCCTGAGGAGAGCCTTCCTGGGGAGAGCCTTCCTGAGGAGAGCCTTCCTGGGGAGAGCCTTCCTGAGGAGAGCCTTGCTGGGGAGAGCCTTCCTGAGGAGAGCCTTGCTGGGGAGAGCCTTCCTGAGGAGAGCCTTCCTGAGGAGAGCCTTGCTGGGGAGAGCCTTCCTGAGGAGAGCCTTGCTGGGGAGAGCTTCCTGGGGAGAGCCTTCCTGGGGAGAGCCTTCCTGAGGAGAGCCTTGCTGGGGAGAGCTTCCTGAGGAGAGCCTTCCTGGGGAGAGCCTTCCTGAGGAGAGCCTTGCTGGGGAGAGCTTCCTGAGGAGAGCCTTCTGAGGAGAGCCTTCCTGAGGAGAGCCTTCCTGAGGAGAGCCTTCCTGAGGAGAGCCTTTCTGGGGAGAGCCTTCCTGAGGAGAGCCTTCCTGGGGAGAGCCTTGCTGAGGAGAGCCTTGCTGGGGAGAGCCTTCCTGAGGAGAGCCTTCCTGGGGAGAGCCTTCCTGAGGAGAGCCTTCCTGAGGAGAGCCTTGCTGGGGAGAGCCTTCTGGGGAGAGCTTCCTGAGGAGAGCCTTCCTGAGGATAGCCTTGCTGGGGAGAGCCTCCTGAGGAGAGCCTTCCTGGGAGAGCCTTGCTGGGGAGAGCCTTCCTGAGGAGAGCCTTCCTAAGGAGAGCCTTGCTGGGGAGAGCCTTCCTGAGGAGAGCCTTCCTGAGGAGAGCCTTCCTGGGGAGAGCCTTGCTGGGGAGAGCCTTCCTGAGGAGAGCCTTCCTGAGGAGAGCCTTGCTGGGGAGAGCCTTCCTGAGGAGAGCCTTCCTGGGGAGAGCCTTCCTGAGGAGAGCCTTCCTGAGGAGAGCCTTCCTGAGGAGAGCCTTCCTGAGGAGAGCCTTCCTGAGGAGAGCCTTGCTGGGGAGAGCCTTCCTGAGGAGAGCCTTCCTGAGGAGAGCCTTGCTGGGGAGAGCCTTCCTGAGGAGAGCCTTGCTGGGGAGAGCCTTCCTGAGGAGAGCCTTCCTGAGGAGAGCCTTGCTGGGGAGAGCCTTCCTGAGGAGAGCCTTCCTGGGGAGAGCCTTCCTGAGGAGAGCCTTCCTGAGGAGAGCCTTCCTGAGGAGAGCCTTGCTGGGGAGAGCCTTCCTGAGGAGAGCCTTGCTGGGGAGAGCCTTCCTGAGGAGAGCCTTCCTGAGGAGAGCCTTCCTGAGGAGAGCCTTGCTGGGGAGAGCCTTCTTGAGGAGAGCCTTCCTGAGGAGAGCCTTCCTGAGGAGAGCCTTGCTGGGGAGAGCTTCCTGGGGAGAGCCTTGCTGGGGAGACCCTTCCTGAGGAGATCCTTGCTGGGGAGATTCTTCCTGAGGAGAGCCTTCCTGAGGAGAGCCTTCCTAGGGAGAGCCTTCCTGAGGAGAGCCTTCCTGGGGAGAGCCTTCCTGAGGAGAGCCTTCCTGAGGAGAGCCTTGCTGGGGAGAGCCTTCCTGAGGAGAGCCTTGCTGGGGAGAGCCTTCTGAGGAGAGCCTTGCTGGGGAGAGCCTTCCTGAGGAGAGCCTTCCTGAGGAGAGCCTTGCTGGGGAGAGCCTTCCTGAGGAGAGCCTTCCTGAGGAGAGCCTTGCTGGGGAGAGCCTTCCTGAGGAGAGCCTTCCTGAGGAGAGCCTTGCTGGGGAGAGCCTTCCTGAGGAGAGCCTTCCTGAGGAGAGCCTTCCTGAGGAGAGCCTTGCTGGGGAGAGCCTTCCTGAGGAGAGCCTTCCTGAGGAGAGCCTTGCTGGGGAGAGCCTTCCTGAGGAGAGCCTTGCTGGGGAGAGCCTTCCTGGGGAGAGCCTTCCTGAGGAGAGCCTTCCTGGGGAGAGCCTTGCTGGGGAGAGCCTTCCTGAGGAGAGCCTTCCTGAGGAGAGCCTTGCTGGGGAGAGCCTTCCTGAGGAGAGCCTTCCTGAGGAGAGCCTTGCTGGGGAGAGCCTTCCTGAGGAGAGCCTTCCTGGGGAGAGCCTTCCTGAGGAGAGCCTTCCTGGGGAGAGCCTTCCTGGGGAGAGCCTTCTTGAGGAGAGCCTTGCTGGGGAGAGCCTTCCTGAGGAGAGCCTTCCTGGGGAGAGCCTTACTGGGGAGAGCCTTCCTGAAGAGAGCCTTCCTGAGGAGAGCCTTGCTGAGGAGAGCCTTCCTGGGGAGAGCCTTCTGAGGAGAGCCTTCCTGAGGAGAGCCTTGCTGGGGAGAGCCTTCCTGGGGAGAGCCTTCCTGGGGAGAGCCTTCCTGAGGAGAGCCTTGCTGGGGAGAGCCTTCTTGAGGAGAGCCTTCCTGGGGAGAGCCTTCTTGAGGAGAGCCTTGCTGGGGAGAGCCTTCCTGAGGAGAGCCTTGCTGGGGAGAGCCTTCCTGAGGAGAGCCTTCCTGGGGAGAGCCTTCCTGAGGAGAGCCTTCCTGAGGAGAGCCTTCCTGAGGAGAGCCTTGCTAAGGAGAGCCTTCTTGAGGAGAGCCTTCCTGAGGAGAGCCTTCCTGGGGAGAGCCTTCCTGGGGAGAGCCTTCCTGAGGAGAGCCTTGCTGGGGAGAGCCTTGCTGGGGAGAGCCTTCCTGAGGAGAGCCTTCCTGAGGAGAGCCTTGCTGGGGAGAGCCTTCCTGGGGAGAGCCTTCCTGGGGAGAGCCTTCCTGAGGAGAGCCTTCCTGGGGAGAGCCTTCCTGAGGAGAGCCTTGCTGGGGAGAGCCTTCCTGAGGAGAGCCTTCCTGGGGAGAGCCTTCCTGAGGAGAGCCTTGCTGGGGAGAGCCTTCCTGGGGAGAGCCTTCCTGAGGAGAGCCTTGCTGGGGAGAGCCTTCCTGGGGAGAGCCTTCCTGAGGAGAGCCTTCCTGAGGAGAGCCTTGCTGGGGAGAGTCCCGAGGATACAATAGTTCACGTGACTTTGCATTAATTAGTAATAGTACTTTCTCATTTTCATGTAGAAATAAAGGAATAATACTCCTATGCTTCGCCACCTCTCCTTAAGCCTCCTTAAGCCTCTCCTGAAGCCTAGATTCTAAGTTTGACGATTAGCCTTGGAGTTTTCTAAGCTTGCCTCGACACTCGAGTATAAGAAATATGTAAAATAAAATATTGTATAATATAGATTTAAATATCCATATGTAATTCTGTATATGCTTTCATACTTTGGTTGTGATAACCTATGCTCTTGTCACGTAGAACCGATTGGGCTTAGGCCCAATCACTTGCTTGATTTATGGGCCTTAATGAGTTTGGGTGCCTAGACTTGACCTAGCTGAGCAGTGGAGGGATCATATATGTAATGTAAGGCTCGCTGCCTTTCTTAAGCCCTCTTTGCTTTGCTAAAGCCTCGCCGGCTCTCTCTGGGACCCACTCTGAGGCCCGCAAGCCTTAACATTGTTTTGTCCTTATCCGAGCTTCGTTAGAGATCAGCCAGGGTTGATAGTTCGCTGGAGGTCCGCCTGGGGCCCACTCAGAGGCTCGATCGATTTTGTCTTTATCTAAGGCTCGACAGAGCTTTGGCAAGGTCAAGCTTCGCTAATCACTTCGCTAGGATTCTCTTCAAAGCATTGAAGGGCCGCTGGAACCTTGTCAAATCTCCATCTCTTTTGTGTTTATTTAGAGCTCGCCACTTTCTTTCTCTCAATCTCGCTGGTGTCCAGCCTTCTTTAAGGAAAATCTGCCAGAGCTTCGATCTAGGGCTTCGACTTAAATAAATATATATTTATGTAACATTAGTGAAGCCTCAATTCAAATTATAAAGGAATTGGAGGTTGGGACTTCGCTGTGGGCCCTGCCCAGCTTTAAGCTTCGATCCTCTTCCCTTCCCTTCATGCTTCGCTAAGGGTGGGACCCACTTCCAGCCGAAGGATCTCCAAGACCTCTCCAAAGCTTCGACAGTTCCTTATCTTTCCTAAGCTCGCTCGATTCTCTCTCATTACTTAACATGTTTTGGAAATATATGCATTCTCATCAATTCTTAGCTTCGATTAGAACTCATCGACATATATAAATTAGGGTTTGTTTTGGTGAGTATCACCATAACCCATCAAGTCCCCCAAGTTTGAAAGTAAGGATTTCTCGTAAAGACTTGGATTCAAACTTTCTTCTCATTCTTTTAATTTTTTCATTTAAATCTTTCTTTCAGATTGTTTGTGTTTGAATTTAATATTGGCATATATCTCATGCACTTTGCTATCTATTGGATATTTTGCTTGGATTCTCAAGTGGGTATGCCAAGAGATAGCCTCCATGTGAGTGTGATGTAACAAAAAGAAATTTTATTTCATTTTTGTTTTTATCCCACGTTTGGGTGTTAAAAAAAAAACTTTATTACTCGCGAGTATTGTCACTTTCCGATGAGAAGTGTTTACTTTTTTATTCGATGAATAAAAAGATGACTAAATTTTATGCCCGCCGCTTCCCAATAGGAAACGCTTATCTTATCATCCAATGAATGAATAAGACGTACAATTGATGTGGGTGGAGTAATTTCTTGACTATCCCTTCATCAATATCACTTCCCGATGAGAAGTGCTTACCTTTTTATCCGATGAACAAAAAGATGAATAAAATTATCACTTCCCGATGAGAAGTGCCTACCTTTTTATCCGATGAATAAAAAGATGAATAAATTTTTATTAGTGTTCAGCCGGGCCCAGTTTTGGCTTGTTACACTTTGGGACTCACATTTGGCGAGACTTTGTCTTATTCGTGCCTTGATTCCCAGTGAGAACCACTCTACTCCCATCCGGTAGATGAGAAAAAATGAAAAATTTCTAAGTGTTAACTAAGCTTTCCATCTAGAGGATGAAAATTTTCTGAGCGCTAGCCAAGCTTAGCTTATATGTTCATTTTGTATTTATTTATCTATCTTTTTCCTGTGAGAAGTATCTATCCTCATGGGTGAGGAAGATGGAAATCGTTTTAAGTGTTAGCTGGGGATTGCTTTGTAGCTGTTGTCCTTTTAGAAGTTTCCACTCATACATATGAGGCATGTCTTAGCCTTTAGGCACTTGGTTTGTCTGTCTTGCAATCACAAGTACTTGGGTTTTTATAATCCGTGTCAGAAGTTGACTAGGAATTCTTTCTTCCATATTAGCACTTGACTTCTGGAATTTTTCATTCGGATTACCCTTCTAACTTGTCTCATAGCCAAAATATACTTACAACAATTTGTTGACCAATTATTTTGGAAAAAGGATGATATTAATGATAAGGTTGGGATACATGATCAGACCAACAAACATAACAATAGCTGAAGTAAAATGACATGGAAATACTTAAAAATAAAGTGATAACTCTTGACAAAGTAGCTTGATGAAGATGCTTTTGAGAAGGGGGAAGGATGATTCTCAAAGGAGGGAGGCTGGGACCCATACTAACTTAGATTCTTTATCATTTGTCTTATTCATGAACCATGTATACATGGCCCTCTCCTGGATCATCATCCTTCTCCACCACCTTCCTTTGCCATGCAAAGGTCTTCCTTGCCTGCTTAGCTCCAGGGACTAAGTGTTCAAGCTTCCCCTCATCCAATGCCCTCTTGATCTCCGACTTTAGCTGTCTACATGCATTAGTATCATGTCCGTGGTCCTCATGGAATTCACAATATTGATTCATGTTCTTCTTCCCAGACTTGAAGGCCATTGGTGAGGGAGGTTTGAAAGTAGCACACACTGTCTCAGTGTTCAGAATTTCTCTAGGGCATTTGATCAAGTTAACAATTGGTGCATCTTTGATGTATGGTCCAAACGTTCCTCCCGACGTTCGTCTCGTCTTTGGCCGTGTCGACTCCATTCCTCACTAGTCAATCCTCCTCCAGACTTATCTTTCTTTGTAACACCTCTTACTAGCGAGGCAGTCTCCTTGGAGCGAATGAAGTCAAACGTCGTATCAATAGCTTCCTTAAATGTTAAAGGGATTCTCTTGCTTAGATCATCCTGGAGTTGCCAGGGAGCAGTGCCAAGGTAAAACCTGAGACTTGTTGACTTTCAAGGAGACCCGGTATCTTCTGGCATTCCTTGGTGTACCTTGTGATGAAATTCCTAAGTGGCTCGCTTTCTCTCTGTCTAATTAGGTGAGCTTCCAAGTGACTTCTCTGACGCTTCTTCTGTTGGACAAACTGAGCTATGAACTTCTTCTTCAAATCTTCATAGTCTTTGATGCTCTTCTCAGGAAGCTTGGTGAACCACTCTAAGGCATAGCCTTGCAAGGTGCCTGGGAATAAGTGGCATGCCACTGGCTCCACCCACTTTTCAGTTAACACGGCCTGATCATAGATTGCGAGATGATCTTCTGGGTCCCTAGTACCATCGTAAGTCCCGACGATAGTGGGAACCTTCTGACCGTCTCGGAAGGCATAATTTGCCACCTAGTCACAAAACCTTGACTTTGTTGCAGATTTTGGCACTGTGGCCACCCTTGCTTGCTCATCAACATCCTCCCCCGCTGCCATTTTTAACAACTCTTTTGCTAGGTTGACTGGCTCAGGAGCAGGCTCGACTGGCCTTTGCTTTTTCATCTCGTCCACCAACAACTTCATTATGGACTCCATGCCTGTAGGCTGTGGAGAAGCTTGTGGGGCTGGCTGAGGTAGAGCTTGCCTTAACGCAGCGGAGAGTTGAGAGAACCAATCGGTTGGAGGAGGTGGTGGTGTTTGCACCTGCTGAGTGCCCTTGGCAGCTAGCCTTATCAATTCCAACAAATGGCTCTCCTGGATAGTCACAGATTTAGAGGAGCTAGCCATTGATTGCAAGGATGCCTGACCTCCACTCATGGGTGGGCTGGCCATGCTAGTCATGTGAGAACTTAACTGACTAGGGCCAGAAGAAAGCATAGTGATAGGAGATGTACCAGTTGGGGGTGTTGGTGAAAGTGAAGGTGTGGCGAAAAGCGGTCCCACACTATCACTACTAGACCCAAGGCTAGATGCAAAGCTTACCTTGGGTGGCAACCAAGATCTACCACCAGAAACAACATTGGTTGCATTTGTCACTACTTCACGAGATCTAGGGCCAAAATCTGGAAATTTTTCACAAGAGACACATTGAACATTAGAGATCTCAGAGGTTTCCAGATTGATAATTGAAGAATCATCTCCATCAACACCCTTCCCCAACCCAAAAGGTATAATTTGAGAAACAGGAGTAAATTCCTCAGCCATGTGAAGCTAAGAAACAAACAAGAACAAAGATGATTTTTGCTTTGTAACAACAAAAAACCGTCCAGTGATCAGTAAATTCACGGATGGCGCCAATGTTTGAGCATGGAAAGTTAAGCTCAATCACCAAATGGGTTTAACCACGAAAATCATCAAAATCTCCTCAATAAGAGTGCAAACCTACTAAGTTCTTGACGAACCTAAGGTGGATGATGATTTTCCCAAAGAGATGTTTCGATCTTTGGAGGATATGAAATGTGAGTGATTTGATGTTATGAATGATTGATTGATGATGAATGTATTGAATGTAGGTGAATGTTTCTGAAGATGAATTGTAACCTCTGACAAGTATTGATGGGTAGTATATATAGGCCTCAGATTAGGGCAACCTCGTATTTTGGGCCATATCAGTTATGGGCCCTGGCCCTAAAACCCAAAAGTACAATACGAGGTATAAGAATGGTACACTCCTTGGCTTCCCAAGCTTTAGTGAAGGAGAGCCTTCCTGAGGAGAGCCTTGCTGGGGAGAGCCTTCCTGAGGAGAGCCTTGCTGGGGAGAGCCTTCCTGAGGAGAGCCTTCCTGAGGAGAGCCTTGCTGGGGAGAGCCTTCCTGAGGAGAGCCTTCCTGAGGAGAGCCTTCCTGAGGAGAGCCTTGCTGGGGAGAGCCTTCCTGAGGAGAGCCTTCCTGAGGAGAGCCTTCTTGAGGAGAGCCTTCCTGAGGAGAGCCTTCCTGAGGAGAGCCTTGCTGGGGAGAGCCTTGCTGGGGAGAGCCTTCCTGAGGAGAGCCTTGCTGGGGAGAGCCTTCCTGAGGAGAGCCTTGCTGGGGAGAGCCTTCCTGAGGAGAGCCTTCCTGAGGAGAGCCTTGCTGGGGAGAGCCTTCCTGAGGAGAGCCTTCCTGAGGAGAGCCTTCCTAAGGAGAGCCTTCCTGAGGAGAGCCTTCCTGAGGAGAGCCTTCCTGGGGAGAGCCTTGCTGGGGAGAGCCTTCCTGAGGAGAGCCTTCCTGAGGAGAGCCTTCCTGAGGAGAGCCTTGCTGGGGAGAGCCTTCCTGAGGAGAGCCTTCCTGAGGAGAGCCTTGCTGGGGAGAGCCTTCCTGAGGAGAGCCTTCCTGAGGAGAGCCTTCCTAGGGAGAGCCTTCCTGAGGAGAGCCTTCCTGAGGAGAGCCTTGCTGGGGAGAGCCTTCCTGAGGAGAGCCTTGCTGGGGAGAGCCTTCCTGAGGAGAGCCTTCCTGAGGAGAGCCTTGCTGGGGAGAGCCTTCCTGAGGAGAGCCTTGCTGGGGAGAGCCTTCCTGAGGAGAGCCTTCCTGAGGAGAGCCTTGCTAGGGAGAGCCTTCCTGAGGAGAGCCTTCCTGAGGAGAGCCTTGCTGGGGAGAGCCTTCCTGAGGAGAGCCTTCCTGAGGAGAGCCTTCCTAAGGAGAGCCTTCTGAGGAGAGCCTTCCTGAGGAGAGCCTTGCTGGGGAGAGCCTTCCTGAGGAGAGCCTTCCTGAGGAGAGCCTTCCTGAGGAGAGCCTTGCTGGGGAGAGCCTTCCTGAGGAGAGCCTTCCTGAGGAGAGCCTTCCTGAGGAGAGCCTTCCTGAGGAGAGCCTTGCTGGGGAGAGCCTTCCTGAGGAGAGCCTTCCTGAGGAGAGCCTTCCTAGGGAGAGCCTTCTGGGGAGAGCCTTCCTGAGGAGAGCCTTCCTGAGGAGAGCCTTCCTGAGGAGAGCCTTGCTGGGGAGAGCCTTCCTGAGGAGAGCCTTCCTGAGGAGAGCCTTCCTGAGGAGAGCCTTCCTGAGGAGAGCCTTCCTGAGGAGAGCCTTGCTGAGGAGAGCCTTCCTGAGGAGAGCCTTCCTGAGGAGAGCCTTCCTGAGGAGAGCCTTGCTGGGGAGAGCCTTCCTGAGGAGAGCCTTCCTGAGGAGAGCCTTCCTAAGGAGAGCCTTCCTGAGGAGAGCCTTCCTGAGGAGAGCCTTCCTGAGGAGAGCCTTCCTGAGGAGAGCCTTCCTGAGGAGAGCCTTCCTGAGGAGAGCCTTCCTGAGGAGAGCCTTCCTGAGGAGAGCCTTCCTGAGGAGAGCCTTCCTGAGGAGAGCCTTCCTGAGGAGAGCCTTCCTGAGGAGAGCCTTCCTGAGGAGAGCCTTCCTGAGGAGAGCCTTCCTGAGGAGAGCCTTCCTGAGGAGAGCCTTCCTGAGGAGAGCCTTCCTGAGGAGAGCCTTCCTGAGGAGAGCCTTCCTGAGGAGAGCCTTCCTGAGGAGAGCCTTGCTGGGGAGAGCCTTCCTGAGGAGAGCCTTCCTGAGGAGAGCCTTCCTGAGGAGAGCCTTCCTGAGGAGAGCCTTGCTGGGGAGAGCCTTCCTGAGGAGAGCCTTGCTGGGGAGAGCCTTCCTGGGGAGAGCCTTGCTGGGGAGAGCCTTCCTGAGGAGAGCCTTCCTGAGGAGAGCCTTCCTGAGGAGAGCCTTCCTGGGGAGAGCCTTGCTGGGGAGAGCCTTCTTGAGGAGAGCCTTCCTGAGGAGAGCCTTCCTGAGGAGAGCCTTCCTGAGGAGAGCCTTGCTGGGGAGAGCCTTCCTGAGGAGAGCCTTGCTGGGGAGAGCCTTGCTGGGGAGAGCCTTCCTGGGGAGAGCCTTGCTGGGGAGAGCCTTCCTGAGGAGAGCCTTCTTGAGGAGAGCCTTCCTGAGGAGAGCCTTCCTGAGGAGAGCCTTGCTGGGGAGAGCCTTGCTGGGGAGAGCCTTCCTGAGGAGAGCCTTGCTGGGGAGAGCCTTCCTGAGGAGAGCCTTGCTGGGGAGAGCCTTCCTGAGGAGAGCCTTCCTGAGGAGAGCCTTCCTGAGGAGAGCCTTGCTGGGGAGAGCCTTCCTGAGGAGAGCCTTGCTGGGGAGAGCCTTCCTGAGGAGAGCCTTCCTGAGGAGAGCCTTCCTGAGGAGAGCCTTGCTGGGGAGAGCCTTGCTGGGGAGAGCCTTCCTGAGGAGAGCCTTCCTGAGGAGAGCCTTCCTGAGGAGAGCCTTCCTGAGGAGAGCCTTCCTGAGGAGAGCCTTGCTGGGGAGAGCCTTCCTGAGGAGAGCCTTGCTGGGGAGAGCCTTCCTGAGGAGAGCCTTCCTGAGGAGAGCCTTGCTGGGGAGAGCCTTGCTGGGGAGAGCCTTTCTGAGGAGAGCCTTCCTGAGGAGAGCCTTCTTGAGGAGAGCCTTGCTGGGGAGAGCCTTGCTGGGGAGAGCCTTCCTGAGGAGAGCCTTGCTGGGGAGAGCCTTCCTGGGGAGAGCCTTCCTGAGGAGAGCCTTGCTGGGGAGAGCCTTGCTGGGGAGAGCCTTCCTGAGGAGAGCCTTCCTGAGGAGAGCCTTGCTGGGGAGAGCCTTGCTGGGGAGAGCCTTCCTGAGGAGAGCCTTGCTGGGGAGAGCCTTGCTGGGGAGAGCCTTCCTGAGGAGAGCCTTGCTGGGGAGAGCCTTCCTGAGGAGAGCCTTCTTGAGGAGAGCCTTGCTGGGGAGAGCCTTGCTGGGGAGAGCCTTCCTGAGGAGAGCCTTCCTGAGGAGAGCCTTCCTGAGGAGAGCCTTCCTGGGGAGAGCCTTCCTGAGGAGAGCCTTGCTGGGGAGAGCCTTGCTGAGGAGAGCCTTCCTGAGGAGAGCCTTCCTGAGGAGAGCCTTGCTGGGGAGAGCCTTCCTGAGGAGAGCCTTGCTGGGGAGAGCCTTCCTGAGGAGAGCCTTGCTGGGGAGAGCCTTGCTGGGGAGAGCCTTCCTGAGGAGAGCCTTCCTGAGGAGAGCCTTGCTGGGGAGAGCCTTCCTGAGGAGAGCCTTGCTGGGGAGAGCCTTCCTGAGGAGAGCCTTGCTGGGGAGAGCCTTCTTGAGGAGAGCCTTCCTGAGGAGAGCCTTGCTGGGGAGAGCCTTGCTGGGGAGAGCCTTCCTGAGGAGAGCCTTGCTGGGGAGAGCCTTCTTGAGGAGAGCCTTGCTGGGGAGAGCCTTCCTGAGGAGAGCCTTCCTGAGGAGAGCCTTGCTGGGGAGAGCCTTCCTGAGGAGAGCCTTCTTGAGGAGAGCCTTGCTGGGGAGAGCCTTCCTGAGGAGAGCCTTGCTGGGGAGAGCCTTCCTGAGGAGAGCCTTCCTGAGGAGAGCCTTCTTGAGGAGAGCCTTCCTGAGGAGAGCCTTCCTGAGGAGAGCATTGCTGAGGAGAGCCTTCTTGAGGAGAGCCTTCCTGAGGAGAGCCTTGCTGGGGAGAGCCTTCCTGAGGAGAGCCTTCCTGAGGAGAGCCTTGCTGGGGAGAGCCTTCCTGAGGAGAGCCTTCCTGAGGAGAGCCTTCCTAGGGAGAGCCTTCCTGAGGAGAGCCTTCCTGAGGAGAGCCTTGCTGGGGAGAGCCTTCCTGAGGAGAGCCTTCCTGAGGAGAGCCTTCCTGAGGAGAGCCTTCCTGAGGAGAGCCTTCCTGAGGAGAGCCTTCCTGAGGAGAGCCTTGCTGGGGAGAGCCTTCTTGAGGAGAGCCTTGCTGGGGAGAGCCTTCCTGAGGAGAGCCTTGCTGGGGAGAGCCTTCCTGAGGAGAGCCTTGCTGGGGAGAGCCTTCTTGAGGAGAGCCTTGCTGGGGAGAGCCTTCCTGAGGAGAGCCTTGCTGGGGAGAGCCTTCCTGAGGAGAGCCTTCCTGAGGAGAGCCTTGCTGGGGAGAGCCTTCTTGAGGAGAGCCTTGCTGGGGAGAGCCTTCCTGAGGAGAGCCTTCTTGAGGAGAGCCTTCCTGGGGAGAGCCTTCCTGAGGAGAGCCTTCCTGGGGAGAGCCTTGTACTAGCTCACGTGGATTCTAGCCACAAGAAAGAATTAAGTCCTCACATGAGGTTTGGAGGAAAGGATAGTCCCGAGGACAATAGTTCACGTGACTTTGCATTAATTAGTAATAGTACTTTCTCATTTTCATGTAGAAATAAAGGAATAATACTCCTATGCTTCGCCACCTCTCCTTAAGCCTCCTTAAGCCTCTCCTGAAGCCTATATTCTAAGTTTGACGATTAGCCTTGGAGTTTTCTAAGCTTGCCTCGACACTCGAGTATAAGAAATATGTAAAATAAAATATTGTATAATATAGATTTAAATATCCATATGTAATTCTGTATATGCTTTCATACTTTGGTTGTGATAACCTATGCTCTTGTCACGTAGAACCGATTGGGCTTAGGCCCAATCACTTGCTTGATTTATGGGCCTTAATGAGTTTGGGTGCCTAGACTTGACCTAGCTGAGCAGTGGAGGGATCATATATGTAATGTAAGGCTCGCTGCCTTTCTTAAGCCCTCTTTGCTTTGCTAAAGCCTCGCCGGCTCTCTCTGGGACCCACTCTGAGGCCCGCAAGCCTTAACATTGTTTTGTCCTTATCCGAGCTTCGTTAGAGATCAGCCAGGGTTGATAGTTCGCTGGAGGTCCGCCTGGGGCCCACTCAGAGGCTCGATCGATTTTGTCTTTATCTAAAGGCTCGACAGAGCTTTGGCAAGGTCAAGCTTCGCTAATCACTTCGCTAGGATTCTCTTCAAAGCATTGAAGGGCCGCTGGAACCTTGTCAAATCTCCATCTCTTTTGTGTTTATTTAGAGCTCGCCACTTTCTTTCTCTCAATCTCGCTGGTGTCCAGCCTTCTTTAAGGAAAATCTGCCAGAGCTTCGATCTAGGGCTTCGACTTAAATAAATATATATTTATGTAACATTAGTGAAGCCTCAATTCAAATTATAAAGGAATTGGAGGTTGGGACTTCGCTGTGGGCCCTGCCAGCTTTAAGCTTCGATCCTCTTCCCTTCCCTTCATGCTTCGCTAAGGGTGGGACCCACTTCCAGCCGAAGGATCTCCAAGACCTCTCCAAAGCTTCGACAGTTCCTTATCTGTTCTAAGCTCGCTGGATTCCTACTTGAGGTTTCGAGTTTCATGTTGTCTCCTGAGGCTCGACAGAACATATAATTTAGGGATTTGGCTTACCTTTCCCGTCTCTGGGTTATCTAACCCTCGATTCTCTCTCATTACTTAACATGTTTTGGAAATATATGCATTCTCATCAATTCTTAGCTTCGATTAGAACTCATCGACATATATAAATTAGGGTTTGTTTTGGTGAGTATCACCATAACCCATCAAGTCCCCCAAGTTTGAAAGTAAGGATTTCTCGTAAAGACTTGGATTCAAACTTCAAACTTTCTTCTCATTCTTTTAATTTTTTCATTTAAATCTTTCTTTCAGATTGTTTGTGTTTGAATTTAATATTGGCATATATCTCATGCACTTTGCTATCTATTGGATATTTTGCTTGGATTCTCAAGTGGGTATGCCAAGAGATAGCCTCCATGTGAGTGTGATGTAACAAAAAGAAATTTTATTTCATTTTTGTTTTTATCCCACGTTTGGGTGTTAAAAAAAAAACTTTATTACTCGCGAGTATTGTCACTTTCCGATGAGAAGTGTTTACTTTTTTATTCGATGAATAAAAAGATGACTAAATTTTATGCGCGCCGCTTCCCAATAGGAAACGCTTATCTTATCATCCAATGAATGAATAAGACGTACAATTGATGTGGGTGGAGTAATTTCTTCGCTATCCCTTCATCAATATCACTTCCGATGAGAAGTGCTTACCTTTTTATCCGATGAACAAAAAGATGAATAAAATTATCACTTCCCGATGAGAAGTGCCTACCTTTTTATCCGATGAATAAAAAGATGAATAAATTTTTATTAGTGTTCAGCCGGGCCCAGTTTTGGCTTGTTACACTTTGGGACTCACATTTGGCGAGACTTTGTCTTATTCGTGCCTTGATTCCCAGTGAGAACCACTCTACTCCCATCCGGTAGATGAGAAAAAATGAAAAATTTCTAAGTGTTAACTAAGCTTTCCATCTAGAGGATGAAAATTTTCTGAGCGCTAGCCAAGCTTAGCTTATATGTTCATTTTGTATTTATTTATCTATCTTTTTCCTGTGAGAAGTATCTATCCTCATGGGTGAGGAAGATGGAAATCGTTTTAAGTGTTAGCTGGGGATTGCTTTGTAGCTGTTGTCCTTTTAGAAGTTTCCACTCATACATATGAGGCATGTCTTAGCCTTTAGGCACTTGGTTTGTCTGTCTTGCAATCACAAGTACTTGGGTTTTTATAATCCGTGTCAGAAGTTGACTAGGAATTCTTTCTTCCATATTAGCACTTGACTTCTGGAATTTTTCATTCGGATTACCCTTCTAACTTGTCTCATAGCCAAAATATACTTACAACAATTTGTTGACCAATTATTTTGGAAAAAAGGATGATATTAATGATAAGGTTGGGATACATGATCAGACCAACAAACATAACAATAGCTGAAGTAAAATGACATGGAAATACTTAAAAATAAAGTGATAACTCTTGACAAAGTAGCTTGATGAAGATGCTTTTGAGAAGGGGGAAGGATGATTCTCAAAGGAGGGAGGCTGGGACCCATACTAACTTAGATTCTTTATCATTTGTCTTATTCATGAACCATGTATACATGGCCCTCTCCTGGATCATCATCCTTCTCCACCACCTTCCTTTGCCATGCAAAGGTCTTCCTTGCCTGCTTAGCTCCAGGGACTAAGTGTTCAAGCTTCCCCTCATCCAATGCCCTCTTGATCTCCGACTTTAGCTGTCTACATGCATTAGTATCATGTCCGTGGTCCTCATGGAATTCACAATATTGATTCATGTTCTTCTTCCCAGACTTGAAGGCCATTGGTGAGGGAGGTTTGAAAGTAGCACACACTGTCTCAGTGTTCAGAATTTCTCTAGGGCATTTGATCAAGTTAACAATTGGTGCATCTTTGATGTATGGTCCAAACCGTTCCTCCCGACGTTCGTCTCGTCTTTGGCCGTGTCGACTCCATTCCTCACTAGTCAATCCTCCTCCAGACTTATCTTTCTTTGTAACACCTCTTACTAGCGAGGCAGTCTCCTTGGAGCGAATGAAGTCAAACGCCGTATCAATAGCTTCCTTAAATGTTAAAGGGATTCTCTTGCTTAGATCATCCTGGAGTTTGCCAGGGAGCAGTGCCAAGGTAAAACCTGAGACTTGTTGACTTTCAAGGAGACCCGGTATCTTCTGGCATTCCTTGGTGTACCTTGTGATGAAATTCCTAGTGGCTCGCTTTCTCTCTGTCTAATTAGGTGAGCTTCCAAGTGACTTCTCTGACGCTTCTTCTGTTGGACAAACTGAGCTATGAACTTCTTCTTCAAATCTTCATAGTCTTTGATGCTCTTCTCAGGAAGCTTGGTGAACCACTCTAAGGCATAGCCTTGCAAGGTGCCTGGGAATAAGTGGCATGCCACTGGCTCCACCCACTTTTCAGTTAACACGGCCTGATCATAGATTGCGAGATGATCTTCTGGGTCCCTAGTACCATCGTAAGTCCCGACGATAGTGGGAACCTTCTGACCGTCTCGGAAGGCATAATTTGCCACCTAGTCACAAAACCTTGACTTTGTTGCAGATTTTGGCACTGTGGCCACCCTTGCTTGCTCATCAACATCCTCCCCCGCTGCCATTTTTAACAACTCTTTTGCTAGGTTGACTGGCTCAGGAGCAGGCTCGACTGGCCTTTGCTTTTTCATCTCGTCCACCAACAACTTCATTATGGACTCCATGCCTGTAGGCTGTGGAGAAGCTTGTGGGGCTGGCTGAGGTAGAGCTTGCCTTAACGCAGCGGAGAGTTGAGAGAACCAATCGGTTGGAGGAGGTGGTGGTGTTTGCACCTGCTGAGTGCCCTTGGCAGCTAGCCTTATCAATTCCAACAAATGGCTCTCCTGGATAGTCACAGATTTAGAGGAGCTAGCCATTGATTGCAAGGATGCCTGACCTCCACTCATGGGTGGGCTGGCCATGCTAGTCATGTGAGAACTTAACTGACTAGGGCCAGAAGAAAGCATAGTGATAGGAGATGTACCAGTTGGGGGTGTTGGTGAAGGTGAAGGTGTGGCGAAAAGCGGTCCCACACTAACACTACTAGACCCAAGGCTAGATGCAAAGCTTACCTTGGGTGGCAACCAAGATCTACCACCAGAAACAACATTGGTTGCATTTGTCACTACTTCACGAGATCTAGGGCCAAAATCTGGAAATTTTTCACAAGAGACACATTGAACATTAGAGATCTCAGAGGTTTCCAGATTGATAATTGAAGAATCATCTCCATCAACACCCTTCCCCAACCCAAAAGGTATAATTTGAGAAACAGGAGTAAATTCCTCAGCCATGTGAAGCTAAGAAACAAACAAGAACAAAGATGATTTTTGCTTTGTAACAACAAAAAACCGTCCAGTGATCAGTAAATTCACGGATGGCGCCAATGTTTGAGCATGGAAAGTTAAGCTCAATCACCAAATGGGTTTAACCACGAAAATCATCAAAATCTCCTCAATAAGAGTGCAAACCTACTAAGTTCTTGACGAACCTAAGGTGGATGATGATTTTCCCAAAGAGATGTTTCGATCTTTGGAGGATATGAAATGTGAGTGATTTGATGTTATGAATGATTGATTGATGATGAATGTATTGAATGTAGGTGAATGTTTCTGAAGATGAATTGTAACCTCTGACAAGTATTGATGTGTAGTATATATAGGCCACAGATTAGGGCAACCTCGTATTTTGGGCCATATCAGTTATGGGCCCTGGCCCTAAAACCCAAAAGTACAATACGAGGTATAAGAATGGTACACTCCTTGGCTTCCCAAGCTTTAGTGAACGAGAGCCTTCCTGAGGAGAGCCTTGCTGGGGAGAGCTTTCCTGAGGAGAGCCTTGTTGAGGAGAGCCTTCCTGAGGAGAGCCTTCCTGAGGAGAGCCTTGCTAGGAGAGCCTTCCTGAGGAGAGGCTTCTGGGGAGAGTCTTCCTGGGGAGAGCCTTGCTGGGGAGAGCCTTCCTGAGGAGAGCCTTCCTGAGGAGAGCCTTCTTGAGGAGAGCCTTCCTGAGGAGAGCCTTCCTGAGGAGAGCATTGCTGGGGAGAGCCTTGCTGGGGAGAGTCTTCCTGAGGAGAGCCTTGCTGGGGAGAGCCTTCCTGAGGAGAGCCTTCCTGAGGAGAGCCTTCTTGAGGAGAGCCTTCCTGAGGAGAGCCTTCCTGAGGAGAGCATTGCTGGGGAGAGCCTTGCTGGGGAGAGTCTTCCTGAGGAGAGCCTTGCTGGGGAGAGCGCCTTGCTGGGGAGACCCTGTAACACCCCAACTAAGGCGGAACGATGAGATGTACAGAAAGTCGAGTATTCAAAACAAAGGATAATAGATAACATTCACCATAGCTTTATTTGATAAAAATAATTTTACACTGTACAAGCATGTGAACCAATTCCCAAGTACAATACGTCTACCATACTTGGATATTGAGTCCACGAAACAAATAACAAATACATGAGATGATATACTACAATGATCAAGGTGGATTCCATTGCCCATCACAAGGTTTGATCTTTGACTCCCAAGTGCAATGTAAATAATCATGATGCATATAATTCCTCAAATCTTATACTAATTCCTGAAAAGCATGAAGAAAAAGTGTCAACTACGAAAACGTAGTTGGTGAGTGCATAGTGATGCGTAAATCACGCGACAAACGACAGCGGAAGACTATTTTTGGTATTTTCTGGATTTTATACGAAATGAACAATCAAACAAGACAATAAAGTAAAACGATAGATAAAAGAATCCACCACCAAGACTCGTAAAGGCTAAGCCACTGGAATCAAGGATAAAGGAAACACTCCGCTCCACCACTACAATCGATAAAGGTCTAGCCACCACGATTATAGATAAAGGAAACCGAAGATTTAAAAGACCTCACCACAATATTTGATAAAGAACAAGTCACCACAAATATTGATAAAGGGGTCACTCCTAACCACCAAGATCAAAGATCTATAAAGGTAAAATAAGATTTGTAAGAAATAGAGGCTGCTCTATTAATTTTCATTCAACATCAACTGCCTTACAATGAGAAATAAAGGCCTTATTTATAGCCACATATCCTACCTAGGAATTAACGACATAATAATAAAATAATATGAAAAGCTGTCAAGTTCTAATCTCTAATAAAATGGACCAATAGGAAATAGACACATAGGAACAATCCTCTGCAAGTGGCCCACAATACCGTTAGGAATGTTAATGCTTTTGCACGCTCCTCTTTGATCCACTAAAAAGCTGCCACGCGTCCACACCCACGTCCTTATTGACCCCACACAACCTTCAGTTAAAGCAAACTTTATTATAGACAACTGGAGCATTTATCTGGAGCACTTCATTGGTGGCCTTCAGTATTCACTACTGGAGCCCTTCAGAATTGATTTTCACTGGAGTCCTTCAGATGCAACTGGAGCTCGTCAGATGCCACTGGTGATAATTCCCACTGGAGCAAGGTCACTACTGGAGACTGAGTTGTTTCAGAAAATAGATGGTTAAAATGTGATACAGCTGGCAGTATTAACATTGCTTGTTCAGACTGCATGGTTCGCTCAGACCCCTTCTTCAGTTTAGTCAACTGCTTTTCTCCAGATTCCTCCAGCTCAGCTTCAGTCAAACTTGGTTCATTGAATCTGGACATTCCCGCATCATTCTCCTCCTCTAAAAAGAGACTTGTCCTCAAGTCTTCGAGATACTCATCCTCCAGGTAGGGCATCAGATCACCAACATTGAATGTACTAGAGACTGACATATCTCCAGGAAGTTCAACTTTGTAAGCATTTTCTCCATATCTCTCCAGAATCTTGAATGGACCGTCAGCTCTAGGCATCAGTTTGCTTTTTCTCTTGGCTGGAAATCTTTCCTTTCTGAGATGCACCCAAACAAGATCACCTGGTGAAAAACCGGGCTACTTCCTGTTCTTGTTTGCCCTGGCCTTGTAACTGGCATTTGCTTTTTCAATTCTGGTCTTCACTTGTTCATGAATCTTCTTGATTTCTTTTGCTCTGGTCTCTGCTTCAACACTTGCCTTTGGTTCAATCGAAAAAGGAATTAAATCAATAGGAGTCAGCGGATTGACACCATAACAAACTTCAAATGGGGATTTACTGGTTGAATAATTTGGAGCTCTATTGAAGGCAAACTCAGCATGAGCAAGCTTCAGATCCCAATCCTTCAGCGTTTTCTTCACCAGTGTTCTCAATAACATACCAATTGTTCTGTTCGTGACTTCAGTCTGTCCATCAGTCTGAGGATGGTGAGACGTACTGAACAACAATCTGGTACCCATCAGTCTCCATAGAGTCTTCCAGAAATAGCTTAAAAACTTTACATCTCGATCAGAAACAATGGATTTAGGAATTCCATGTAATCTGACAATCTCCTTAAAGAACAAATTCGCTACAGCTGAAGCATCATTTGTTGTATTACAAGCAACAAAATGAGCCATTTTTGAGAATCTATCAACAACAACCATTATAGAATCTTTTCCCCTCTGGGTTCTGGGCAGTGCAACAATAAAATCCATACTGAGATCTTCCCAAGGTTGGTTTGGAACTGGAAGAGGAGTGTACAAACCTTTGTGAAATGTTGTTTTTGCCTGGTGACAAGTTGGACAGCGACTGATAATACTCTGGACGTCCTTCAGTAGACTTGGCCAGTAGAAGTGTTCAGTCAGAATCTCTCCAGTTTTGTTGATTCCAAAATGTCCAGCTAGACCTCCTCCATGTGCTTCCCTTATTAATAAATCTCTTATTGAACCCCTTGGAATGCACAACTTACCATTCTTGAATAAGAAACCATCTTGAACAGTGAATGGTCCTTTCAGATTAGCTTCAGTAATTTTCTCAGAAAAATCTGGATCAGCAGCATATAACTCCTTTATGAAAGAAAATCCAAGTACTCTTGCTTCCAGAACTGATAATAAAGAATATCTTCGTGATAGTGCATCAGCAACAACATTGCAAACTCCAGCCTTGTGCTTTTGAAACAAATGAATAAGACTGCAAGAACTCTACCCACTTTGCATGTCTGGCATTAAGCTTGTGCTGACCATTTATAAACTTTAGTGCTTCATGATCAGAAAACAATACAAACTGTTTCGGCTTCAGATAATGTGACCAGTGAGTGATAGCACGAATAATTGCATAGAATTCTTTGTCATAAGTACTATACTTCAGTTTAGAACCATTCAGTTTCTCACTGAAGTATGCAACTGGACGACCACTTTGCACCAGTACTGCACCAATACCCACACCACTTGCATCACATTCAAGTTCAAATAACATGTCGAAATCTGGCAAAGATAGAACTGGAGCTGAACTGAGCTTCTCCTTCAGTGATTCAAACGCCAGTTGAGCTGAACTTGGCCAGTTGAACACACCTTTCTTCAGACAGTCGGTAATTGGAGCTACAACTGTAGAGAAATTCTTGATAAATCTTCTATAAAATGATGCCAGTCCATGAAAACTTCTAACTTCAGTGATGTTTGTAGGAACTGGCCATGACTTGATAGCATCAACCTTCGAAGGATCCATAGAAATTCCATCCTTGGACACAACATACCCCAGAAATATAACACTGTCCACCATAAAATCACATTTCTCCAGTTTTCCATACAACTGGTGTCTTCTTAGCAGTTCAACTACTTTCTTCAGATGACCAACATGTTCAGCTTCAGATTTAGAGTACACCAGAATATCATCAAAGTAAACAACAACAAACTGACCTATAAGTGGCCTCAGAACTTCATTCATTAGCCTCATGAAAGTACTTGGGGCATTTGATAAGCCAAAAGGCATCACTAACCATTCATACAAACCTCCCTTGATTTTGAAAGCAGTCTTCCATTCATCTCCATCCTTCATTCTTATCTGGTGATAACCACTTCTGAGATCAATCTTTGAAAACACTCTGGAGCCATGTAACTCATCAAGCATATCATCCAATCTGGGAATAGGATATCTATACTTAATAGTTATATTGTTGATGGCTCTGCTGTCGACACACATTCTCATCGTTCCATCTTTCTTTGGGACCAGTAGAGCAGGAACTGAACAAGGCCATGACACTTGAAACATTTTCTTCCAACTGGTTCTTTAGAAGCTCCAGTTTCCTTTTCTTTCCCTCTGGAGGATTTCTGAGCAGCTTCAGTAAATCTGGCAACTGGTTGACTGGCAACTGGTTGACTTGCACTGGCAGGAACCTTACTGAATGACTTGTACGGAACCTTCTTCTTCAGTTGTCTTTCAATCTGGATAGCCAGTTTACATGCACCTTCGTATGTCCAGATAGGCTGCAATTCAATCTTCTCAGTAATGGCAGCGTTCAGACCACCAAGAAATCTGGCTACAGTGTGCTCTTCAGTTTCATTCACACCAGTTCTGGTCTTCAGATGCTCAAACTCTCTAATGTATTCTACAACCTCCTTAACTCCTTGCTTCAGATTGTTCATCAGTAAGTACTGGTCTTGCTTGTACGACTGGGGAACAAATCTCTTTTGCATAACTTCCTTCAGTTTGGACCAGGTCTTGATTTTGCTTTTGCCTTTATATTCCCTTTCAGACTTCATGTTATCATACCAGGACGAAGCATATTTCTTCAGTTTAATAATGGCAACCTTAAAACTCTTTTTATCATCATACCCTTTTATTTCCATAATTCTGTCCATCACCTGGATCCATTCAAAATATTCTTCTGGGTTAGAAGACCCATTAAAATCTGGTGGATCTATCTTAATATCCCTAGTATCATCACCCTTATGCCTCCTACGCCTTTCTCTATGACGTGACTCATCAGAATCACTAGAACCTCTGGCTACACTTTCAGATCTTTCACTACCACCTTGAGATTCATTATCTCTTTCACTTGGAACAACATTTTCTCGATTAAATCTTAAACCACCATCTTCTAACATATGAACGACTCTACCAAGAGCTTCTTGTAGATCTTCTATCTGTCTATCCCTCCTAGCATTATTAGCTTCATCTAAAGTCATATTCCTTCTAAAAGCCATTTATAACCAGCAAACAACTCACAATCAATAGGTCTAAACAAATAACCAACAGATCTAAACGTTCAAACAACGACAACCAAAAGATTAAGAAACCTTTTGCAAACCTGTCTCTGATACCAATTTGATGCGTAAATCACGCGACAAACGACAGCGGAAGACTATTTTTGGTATTTTCTGGATTTTATACGAAATGAACAATCAAACAAGACAATAAAGTAAAACGATAGATAAAAGAATCCACCACCAAGACTCGTAAAGGCTAAGCCACCGGAATCAAGGATAAAGGAAACACTCCGCTCCACCACTACAATCGATAAAGGTCTAGCCACCACGATTATAGATAAAGGAAACCGAAGATTTAAAATACCTCACCACAATATTTGATAAAGAACAAGTCACCACAAATATTGATAAAGGGGTCACTCCTAACCACCAAGATCAAAGATCTATAAAGGTAAAAGAAGATTTATAAGAAATAGAGGCTGCTCTATTAATTTTCATTCAACATCAACTGCCTTACAATGAGAAATAAAGGCCTTATTTATAGCCACATATCCTACCTAGGAATTAACGACATAATAATAAAATAATATGAAAAGCTGTCAAGTTCTAATCTCTAATAAAATGGACCAATAGGAAATAGACACATAGGAACAATCCTCTGCAAGTGGCCCACAATACCGTTAGGAATGTTAATGCTTTTGCACGCTCCTCTTTGATCCACTAAAAAGCTGCCACGCGTCCACACCCACGTCCTTATTGACCCCACACAACCTTCAGTTAAAGCAAACTTTATTATAGACAACTGGAGCATTTATCTGGAGCACTTCATTGGTGGCCTTCAGTATTCACTACTGGAGCCCTTCAGAATTGATTTTCACTGGAGTCCTTCAGATGCAACTGGAGCTCGTCAGATGCCACTGGTGATAATTCCCACTGGAGCAAGGTCACTACTGGAGACTGAGTTGTTTCAGAAAATAGATGGTTAAAATGTGATACAGCTGGCAGTATTAACATTGCTTGTTCAGACTGCATGGTTCGCTCAGACCCCTTCTTCAGTTTAGTCAACTGCTTTTCTCCAGATTCCTCCAGCTCAGCTTCAGTCAAACTTGGTTCATTGAATCTGGACATTCCCGCATCACATAGGTTTTTAAGTAAATCTCATTACATATCCATTTCAAAACAAACTTAGAAAAATATATTATTTCATATCAATTCGCCCAAACCACATGACCGACAAAAATTCCCATATCAAACCATCAAGTTTTCAAAATACCAAAACGCCATTTCAAAGAGTTGAGAATCCCTGGTAAATTATAAAGTTCTCGTTTGTCACATTTATCGTGAGAGAAAAATATATCAATCGATTAATCATACATCATACCAAAACCATTCGGTCATCAATATTTCAATATCGCCAATTTCAACAACTTTCAAGATTCCATATAAGGTCCAATACCCAAACCGTATGTTCAATCCATAATATCCAACCATAAATGATATCGATAATATTTAGCCAAAGGCATAATTTGATTAGTAGATGCTTGAGCCACTACTAAGACCATTTCCTGTCCCAACCAACATAATATTTCATTTCAAACAAGTGCAATTAATAAAGAAGGGGATCGTGCCATGGAGACGACCGCCTAATATAAAGTAGATTAGAGCACCGCTCGGGTCGGACTGGAAGTGAAGGTCATCACGAAGGCAACCAACATTCCACCGTTACCTATTTTAGTGGGTGAGTGGACGACTCCTAGTTGCGCAACCCTCTAACTACAGGCCTCCCATTTCGGAGTTAATAGTAGTGTACCAAAGTGATACAGTTTGACAGAACTCAAGCTCATCATATAACTTATAACACATTTAACATACAATATATCCCATTTCATAATCATTCTTTCAAGAATCATTCATATATATAAAGCAATTTTATTTATCATGCTTTTCACCCCGAAAGTAAAACACATAAAAGAGTTTAAAGGGGGCTATGACTCACCTTGATATGCCGAGCATTATATACACTTATCCAAAATGGGTACTTCCCATCTATCGCTTCCTTGATCATGTATTCCTTATGGTCCTCAATCACCTTTCAATGCCAAGACTATCCCTACGATAGGACTAATATACGTAAGTTCCTATCTTAAGCCATCACTTAGAATGCCACTTTCATTATGTTGTTATAAATTTTGGGATCCAAGTGTATTGTTAATATTCGCATCTTTTTGGTTGTAGAGAGTGTTGGTGTAAAAGGGTCACTTTCATTATACATGTAGTTATAAGTTGTTAGAATTTCGGTAACTTGCCTTCATTTGTGGTTTCGTTTGGCATCTTAGGTTATCATATGGAAATGCCATATTAAGTTATGTTCTTTTAAACATCATTGGATGTGTAACCAATTTTAATACTAAATAGCATTTGTGATATCAATCTATATTTTGGTTAACGTAATTACTTATGTCCATTCTACTTAATCATCCCTTTTGTGTTACTTTGATTACGCTTATCTTTTACTCACATATTCCTCAATATGTCTTATGATTATTCGGGTTTATGAAATTCGCTTAGGTGTTATGGGCCATTACCAAATTGGGCCTAAGTGTTATGGGTTTTTAAATGACTTGGGCTTAATTTAGTTATTGGGCTTAACCTTATTTGGGTTATGTGTTTAATGGGTTATATTGGTTATTGGGCTACATGGTTTATTGGGCCCAGTGAGCCTACTGATTTATGTTTCTTATGAGTTCACTAATTGGGCCTGGCTAGCCCATTAGCTCCTTAGTTCATTGCATAGCCTATCTCACAAGTTATTGGTTTACTTCAGAATTTTCTGTTTTTAAGTCACATTTTTATGAAATGTTGGCTACTGTTTTGGGGTTAAACCGAATTATTTGGACCCTCCTGATTTTTATACAATAACCTATATGTGTCCACTTATTTTGTGAATTTCGGATTAATTTATAAAGAATGTTTACTACCCCTAAATATTTTTACAAATGGAAGTGGTCAAAACAGTCACTGTTTTGCATACTCGAAAGTTTTATAAAAGTTCTTTGGGTTTTGCTCTTAGTAAAAATTCCATGATTTTATTTTAAGTTTAGGACACATTGGACTTACTTTCCACCAAGTATGGCCTCCTGAAACCTTATGGATTAGGAGATAAAAATTGTCAAAGTTGATAAAATATTCAGGCAAAAATGCAGTTTTGACCAGTTTTAGTAGAAAAATCATATCTTTTGTTTTGTTAAGTATTTTTGGGTGATTCCAGTTTGGGGTTAACTTTAACTCGTTTTTCTACAACTTTTGTTTTGACAACTTTCCCTGAATCGATCGTCACATGCCCAGTTTATCCGTCCAAAGTGAAAACTGTGATTCTGTCAGATTGTATTTTGGTCCAAACAACCAACCAATGGCTTGGTTTGCTTACTTTGCACTCTAAATTACCACTAACATATTTGTTGGTTATTTTTGTATGACTTTAACATCAAATGTACTGATTATAGCAGATTCAAAATCATCAATAATCCATCTCAACTTCCAAAATCAAAATCAATCAAAACTAGTGCAAATCTAAGCATGCATGTTTAGATCTAACCTTTACACATACAAACAAGCTATAATCTTTTATATCCTTTTTGAAAACTCCTTTTTATTGAAAAATCACAGATTATAATCTCATAATATTCATTAAAAATCAGATTTAATCAAATCCTTAAACCCATTTAGCAACAAATCTTACAACTACTAACTCTTGGGTCTTGTTTGTGTTGAATCCTTGAATCCTTTCTCTAGATCTTTACATGCATGAACATGTGAGATAAGGATCTATCAACCTTGCCCTCATTGAGTTTTAATCAAGAAGAAAATCAAAGAAAAACATGATTTTTGATAAAGATCTTTTAATATATACAAAAACAAGATAGATTAAACAAAGAGATGGAGATTTATACCCTTCTTAAACTCGGTTTTGTAGATGATTTTATGCAGAATTTTCGTGACCTTCTAACCCCAATAATACCCTTTTTATTGCTTGCAAAACACCCTTAAACCTTAGCTTGAATTAACCCTTGAATAATCTAGTATGAATCCTTATTATTATTATAGGTTAGGTATGATTTTTCTTGTGTTTTTCCCCCTTTGTTTGTGCCGAAAATAGAAGAAGGAAAAGGAGAAGAGAAAAGTTTTTCTTGAGAGTAAATGTGTGTGTATGTGAAGAGTGTGAAAGTTGAGAGTTACTAGGAGAGTAATTGGAAGTTTGAAATGAAAAGTGGGTGTGTGATGGGGGTTTGGGGCCGGTTTTGGCATGGGGAAAAGGAAGGGTCTTTTATTATTTTTTTTTTGTATAAAAATTGTGTATGTAGATATGTGTATATGTATATTTGAATGTGTATTTGTTTTATAAATGTAATATGTATTTATTTGTACATGTAAGTTAATTAGTTGTGTCCAAGTATATATGTATATATATATGTGTCGTGTATGTATGTATGTATGTATGTATGTATATATATATTTTTTTTGTGTTTTAATTTGTTACTTAACTCAAATATTTATATTATACACATATGTATACTTATTATTATTCAAACTCACTTTTATATATATAATATAGCTTGTAAATTTTGTTTTTGAGATGGTCATATATTTTTATGCTCAAATTCAATTTAATTGGTTTGGTGTTTGATTTGTTGGACATTTGTGAAGATGTTTAATTGTTATCTCGACTTGTGAGTCTTTTTGGTTCATGACATTTCATCAAGTTCAATTAGAACTAATTTATAGCTTGAGATTGTCTTGAATGATTATAGTTATTGTTCATGGCAAATCTAAGATAGCTAGTCATCTATGGTATTTCATTGAACTAGAGGGCAATTATCACTATGCCTTAAATGGCTAGAAGATCAATTCTCTTAATAAACCTCTAGGGATAGATGTCTAGGTAAGTCCAAGTAGATTGTCCTAGTCGGATTTTGAGGGTTGTTACATCATTACCCCCTTAACAGCAACTTCGTCCTCGAAGTTCGATCATTCATACGGAAGCAAAAATGAATAGGCTGACAGTAAGGGTGTCTACACGGAGACGTATAAAATGTGAGGGTTCATCTAGGTTTCATCATGACCTTTTTAGTTACTTACAAGCTTTTGATTTCCGTAGTTGGGGGCATCTATTGCTCTTGCCCTAACATTTCTCGTGATTAGAAACTTCGAAAAGAAAAAGGTTACGAATGTCGCTCACTTCTTGAGACGACTGAATATTAATCGTATGTAACTGTTGTGGGCCGTCAATCTCGCCTAGATCAATACTAAATAATGGGATGATGATAAGAATGTCAATGCGGAGGGGTAAAATGAGCAGACGGTTCGTAATGTGAGTTACAATGAAGACGGTAACAAACGTTGGAATATCGATTGTTAGTGGCTACTCATTTCCATTGGTCACTTGGTGTACTTTCCTTTATCGTTTACTTTCTCAATTAAAGAAACGTCCCAATGACTTCCCGCCTATTCTCATCTTTGTTCGGTTTGACGTTAGATACGCTTGCCGCTACTTGAATTTGACTTCGTTTGTGACCAACCACTTGTTAAGGGATTACCCCCTTAACTAGAGTGATACAAATCCGTTATGTCGAGTTGTACTAAATTTGCAAAGGTACACCTCCGTAGTACCTCATTTTAGGGTTTTCTAGTGTTGTCTTTGTTATTCTATGGCGTGCAAGGAAATCATGAATTGGTTGATGATAGTTCCATCTTACTCCTCTTACTCACCTTTGTCTTTTCAACCTCGTCCTTATTTTCCCAAAGTCACCTCTTTCATTATTCGCTAAGTCATATCGTTACCAATTTCTCTTGCTTTTGCCGATATTGGCTTTCAAATCGTTTTAAGGTACTTTTAATTACTTCCTTTTTACGCTAGAAGGACCATTATCTATGACTCATCACCGACAAATCTCTTTTAACATCTCACATATAACCTATTCGGTTTCCTTGCTATACCTATGCATTCCTCATGATAGGATTTACACAATCCTTATGCTCTTAAGTAATCATATCACCACCATCATTTCAAGGTAAACACTTCGATGTCCTTATTCGTATGAACTCCTCCTTTAAAATAATCCTTCTTAGGTCCTCCTGACCTCTACAAGACTTTCAATTACTTTGCTCTCCTGAGCCTCATATCCATTTTCAGCTTTCTAAGCTAAGCTTCTTTTCAAATAAAATAACCTAATGTCCTTAGAAATTGTGATATAATATAATTTAGGGGAAACATCGGTTACTTTATCCTTTTCTCAACCATTCGGTTTTCTCCATTTTCCTTTCGTTTTCTTATGGGTCACCATACTCCTTACCGTTTCGTCACTCAAATCCATCTTTAACTAGAGTAATCGTCGTCTTGAACAGCACACAAGCAGTCGCTAGTCCTTGCAGTTATCTCAAGGGTACTTGTCAGATCATGGTGATACGGATCCTTTGATCCTAACTCATCACAGATGCGAATTATCCTTATCACCGTTCCGTTCAAACATTCCATAACTAGCTCCTCCCGGAGTTTGTAGTTTCTTGAAAAGTAGTTCAACGACCAACTTCCTTGATCGTTGTGGTAGTATGTGCCTTGACTTCTAGCGTCGTATTCCTTATTTGCTTTCACTATTAACTTTAGCAATTCATGTTGTTTTCTCCTTCACTCTTCTTGGGCGCACTACTCCTTGGGTCGATGGTCCTTGACGATTAACCATGTGTTGCAAATTGTTTTTCACTCAGATTCATCTTGTTTTAGCTTACCTCCCTACGACCGTTGACCTTGAGGGGATACTCTTCACGACTCCCCGTGCTTCTAAACTCGGGTGTTGAGCGTATATCGCTTTCTCTTGGCTTAGTTGATATGTTCTACTAATAGCTTGTCTTTCGATAGAGGTTTTCCAATTGATATTCAGAGAATAACGTGTGGAGTGCCGTAAAGATGAACGCTACCGGAACTACATCTGGTAAATGGCGTCAATGCCTTCACTTCATTTATTTGAGTCAAATGACGTTTCTTCACTTCATATTCTACTCCAAATCATCTTCAATGATGCTAGTGAATAACTCTTCTTGAAAGATAAAGTATAATCTTGCACTTCATACTCCTTGTTCGAGTATCTACCTTTGCTGTGATTACCTCCTTAACATTTTTCCTCTAGAAAAATGTAAGGGATTTCCTACTTTTCACTTTATCTCACCATCCTTGACGATCTTCAATTCGCCAAATTCCTGATTCCTTCATGTAGCAAATATCCGTTTGCTTTGGTGTTTTGAAAAAGAAAAGGATAGCTCAGAATCCTTTTTGTTACTCTTCCATCTTGAGGGTTACTCGACACATCCTAATTATCTTATTGTCCTTGGTTTTCTTCTTCTAACTACTTTCGTCTTCCAACATTGCTAGTGATCTCCCCCAAGTTCTAGGGAAGTCTTATATTTATCCAAAGGTGACCTTCATGTCACACGACCTTCCTTTCGTCGGCCGCTCAATTTTTCCTTGCTAAGGAGAGCCTTCTTGAGGAGAGCCTTCCTGAGGAGAGCCTTGCTGGGGAGAGCCTTCCTGAGGAGAGCCTTGTTGGGGAGAGCCTTCCTGGGAGAGCCTTCCTGGGGAGAGCCTTCCTGAGGAGAGCCTTCCTGGGAGAGCCTTGCTGAGGAGAGCCTTCCTGGGAGAGCCTTCCTGAGGAGAGCCTTGCTGGGGAGAGCCTTCCTGGGAGAGCCTTCCTGGGAGAGCCTTCCTGGAGGAGAGCCTTGCTGAGGAGAGCCTTCCTGAGGAGAGCCTTCCTAGGGAGAGCCTTCCTGAGGAGAGCCCAAGATAGAATTGAAATCTCTTTTGTCTTATATGAAGCCTCGCTTGGGTCCCACTCCAAGGCTCTCAAGCTCTTGCCTAGCCTTAAGCTTTCCTGGGCCTCACTCCAAGGCTTTCTTTTCTTATCTTATCTTTCTCTGATACCATAATATGTGGGTGTATATAGGATCGTGCAGAGAATTAAAGCTAGAAAATTCAAACTGCAAACTATATTAGATGTTTTTAGAGAATTATCAGATTGAGTGTTTCTCGTCGTGATGAAACTCTAAGTAAAACATACTATATATATAGGCCTAAGAGTGATAATAGTAGAGACCGGGTGCACTTTCTGGGCCCCATAGGCATCTCTTTCAACTTTACCACTTTACATACTGGCCGCACACGTATCAATCCTAGTTGCACTCATAATGTGCATTATTGAAAATAATTTACATAGACGCATTATTAAAGTAGATGGAATCAAACAAAGAGTAGTGGACTGGGCCCACCATTAGCTTCCCTGATTGATATCCATAATTGAACTAAAATGCGTCATGCCTTACGTCATTCTTCTAGAATATGAACCGGGTTTCTTCAAGGACTTTGTATTGGGCTTCCATGTTTCTAAGCTGGGCCAAGTTGTTATAGTATTCTTCGGACTCTTCGTTTCTTGGGCTTTCTTGGGCTCTATTGATTCCCACTGTAATGTAGGCTTGGGCCAACAGTATTGCGAATTCATTTGTGATTCTTTGTTTTTGGTCTTGAAAGATGTTGAGCATTTGTTGTCTTTCTTTGAAGCTTGTATCCAAATTTCTTGGTCCTGGTAACATGCTTTCTTGGGCCAATCTTTTGAATTCTTCCATTGAATCAATAGTGAACTCATGACTTCCCCTGTTTGTCCTTCTTGTTTGGAAACATTGTAACCCATATTCTTCCCAGTTTGTAGCTCTGCGAAAATATATTCCAGCTGGTTGAGGGGTTCCGTCATCGAACTTGGGTCTTGTTCTTGACATCCTTCTGCACAAAGAACAGTTACTAACCTTGATAAGTTATCAGCTAAAACATTGAGTTTTCCTTCAATGTGTTCTAACTTAATGTTAACTCCTGTCCCTGTTAAGAAATCTACAAAGCTTAGCCAACGAACTCTTGATGGTTTGTTTTGTGTGGTTTTGTTGTAAAAGCTAATGATAGCTTGACAATCTGTTCTGAGAACTGCTTCTTCCCTTCCAATATAATACAGCTTGAAAGATTTAAGTCCTTCCATGGCTGCATATATTTCTGCATCAATAGTGGATTTTATTGGATTGAATTTCCCACTAGCGTATGCACAAACTTTTTAAGATGATCTGGGGTCATTCTTCCTTCTCTTCCATTTGTAGATGGCACCCCATCCTTCCATACAACCATCTGTTTCAATAACAATGTAAGCATCTTCAGGTGGGATTTCCATATCAGGTAACTTTTGAACCTGAGCCTTAATTTGTCGCACAATCTCCCAATCTGACTGCTTCATTCTTTTATCTCCATGGGGATTGGTCTTTTCATACAAAGGGGCTAGCAACTTTCCAAGCCCAGGTATGTATGATCTAGCATAATTTAATATGCCTAACCAAGACCTTAATCCCTTCTTTTCTTTCAAGGTTTCTTCTTTAAATTCCACAATCTTCTTGATTACATGTGGTTGGAGCTTTATTTTACCATTTCCAATGATTGCTCCCAAGAACTCTATCTCCCTTACAGCAACCTTCATCTTGTTTTCTGATAGAACCAGACCATTTTGTCTGCATACTTCAAGCATTCTTTCCAGGTGTTGAGCATGACTTTTCTCATCTTTAGAAAAGACAAGAATATCATCAATGTACACAGCAATATATTCTTCGTGTCCACGAAAACAATTGTCCATTTTCCTTTGAAAAATGGCAGGCGCATTCTTTAAACCAAATGGCATAACTAGCCATTCATAGAGACCGTCTGGTGTTATAAATGCTGTCCATGGGATGGATTCTTCATCCATTGCTACCTGGTGGAAACCACTTTTGAGATCAAACTTTGAATAAATATTCGAGTTTCCCACCTTTTGCTTGATCATATCAATACTAGGTAGAGAGTATTGATCCTTGTAGGTGTTATCATTTAAAGTACGGTAGTTAAATACCATACGCTCTTTTCCTTTCTTTTCTTTGCCTGTTTTTGGATCAACCGACGTTCCTGAATTTACCATCATTGCCATAATTCTGTGACGACTTTTACTTGGTCTAATTACTCCTAGCCTGAGTAATTCTTTAACATGCTTCTGGAATTGCTCCTTCATTACAGGTGTCACGTGGCTTAATGGTTTGTCTTGTACTGTTACGTCTGGGTTTATGATTTCAAGTTTACATTTAACCTTGTTTTGTTGCCAATGCTTAAGTGGTTCATCACCAATGTACCCTTGATCCTTTAAACCTTGTAACAGGGGCTGAAACCTCTGTTGGAAGTTTTGACTTGTATGCCCCAGGTTAAAATACACAGATTCTTTGATCGATATGTATTCGTCTTCATTCATTTCCAGCTCTTCAATTGCGAATCCAGTAACTTCAGTATGTTGTGTTGTTTCAATTATGGTTACATTTTTGTAGAAAGTAACCACATTGCCTTCCAATCTAACACCTCCTTGCATGTTTCTGATGAAGTTACAACCAATCAGCATCTCAATTCCATCACTTATTTCCATTTTGAAAATATAAGTGAAAGGAATTCTGAATCTATTATCACCAATCTCCATTTGCCCTTGCCTCATCTTCTTGTCAGCAATTTGCACAGAATTTATACCCGTAAATTTTACAGGTAAAGGGCAATCTTCTAATGCTTCTTCTGGGACAATTCTCATATTGGCACTACAGGTTGTGCATCCTGTGTCCAATATTGCTTGAATAATAAATTCATCCATTCCAGGAATGATGAATTTTACCTTCATGTTGTATAATTTATTCACCACTCTTCTTGCAACACCATGTTTAACAACTTCTATTTCTTTGAGATGGCCTACTGCTTCTGTTACTTCTTGAGCACATTTTTCAGCACCTTCTATTAATGAATATGCTCCTTCTTCTTGATACACTGGTTGTGGTGGCATTGGTGATAAGTTTTCCTCTTTGGGTATATCTTTTGGTTTGATACCCCTCCTGGCCATTGTTCTTCGATCTCGTTCATCTTTAGGATCTAGGAATACTTTATCAGAACTTGTTTCAGCTATTTTGAGCGATTGGTTCTTTCTTTTGGCCATTTCTTCTTTGAATTCTTTTTCTAGATCCTCTTTCTCTTTTTCTTGGTATACCCCTTTTCCTTTGATATCTTCGATATCTTCCTCCATTTTCTCTGTAAGAGCCCTTTCCAGCCTTTCATTTTCTAATTGCAAATGCATGCAATATAGTGTTAGTTCTCTGATCAGCTCATCCTTATTTCCAAACACTTTCTTTTCTGGTGGGGCTGGTTTTACTTGAATCTTTAAGTAATGCTTTGCACACATAGGGCATGCTATGAGTATGCATTTAGGGCAATGTACACGCATTCTTTTCATCGTTCTAAGCCCACAATATGAACATGGCTCGCTTGATTCAATTTCCCCTGTGATTTCTTCATTTATTCTTAGATCATGGGGACTGCACCCGATTTGTTCCCTTTTTAAAGGAAGTGAAGCTCGCCATTGTGGGGTAACAGCAACCGTTATTGGTGTTTCTTCAATATTTGCATAACCAAATTCCTCTGGTAATCCTGAGATTAGAGTATTAACAACATACTCTGTAGTTTTTCCGGCTTCTCCTTCTGACAGACTGCAAATATGGTCTGAATCTTGATCTCCCAAATCCACAGACACTATATCATAGTCGTCTGGAATTTCTGCTTCTTTAAGAATGTTTGCTCTAACCATATCGCCATTCTTTGAAGTGCAGTCTCTGGCAAAATGACCTTCATGTCCACATATAAAGCATTTGCATTTTCTCATTTGCCCAGAGTATTTCTTGAAAATCCTCACATGCGAATCATGAGGCTTTCCTTTGTAATTCTTTGCCTTCCTTAAACCATACTTTTTACCAGAAGAGTACTGTCCTGGTATTGGTATCTTGTTGCAGAAAGATAAATCTTTGATGCTTCTTTGAAGTGCTGCTTGTTGGCACATTTCTTTCAGGTAATTGTAAGTAAAGTAGATCACAGGTACCACAGCAACATTTGTAGTTGGGTTCTTAGCATACCAGGCATCTCGAACTGCATTTCCCAATAATGGTGGCATCTTTCTGAATAACTTCTCAGTAGTCTCTAGAAAGAAAATTCTTCCAGACTTTGCAGCCAATATCTGAAACTGTCTAAGATATTCAAGAATATCTTTAGAATTTTCACAGTTTAATCTTTCCAGATCATTATAGGCTCTATTCTGCTCTTCTGTATTTCCTTGAAAAGGATCTTCTAACAGGAACATTCTTTTTATTTGCGAAAGAACATTCTGCGTTTCATCTGCGGTTTCTATCACAATTTTATAGTCTTCTGGGCACGCCATTCTCCATTGAATCCATATCTTCTTTTCAACTTCTCCCAGTAGATTTTCAATAAACATCACCTTTTGCTCGTTACTTGTCCAGATCATATTTGGATGATCTACAAGATTCAGAGTGACTGATTCCCATCTTGCAATTACTTCACTATAAAGCCCTATATCAGCTGGTAGGATTAAGATGACCCCTTGACCAGTTTGTGCTGGTGGTAGAGTCCACATGTTACTGCCATACATATCTTCCATCTTTAGTTTTGACAATCTTGCTTTTACGCCATCTGTATTGAATTTTGGCTGATTGTTTGCAATAGGGTAAACATTTGCAGGTGGATAATTGACAGGGCCAGTGATAGCTTGTGTTGGTGGTGTATAACTCGTATCCATTCCGGATAAGCTATACTGTTTTTGATTTGTGAGTTTTTCAACTTGTTGTCTTAGAACAGGATAGTCCCAATTGACATCTTTTTCTTCTTCTAGGACAAAACCAGCTTGTGTGCTTGCACCTTCATCAAAACTCTCGTTAGAGTCTCGCTTTATCTTCCAGAATTCATCATCATCGTCGCTTGATTTTGAACTGTTTCTCTTTCTCCTGCTTTTTCGTGTTTTCTTTGTATACTTTGGTCTTTTAATCTTAGTAACAATATCACGACTTGCATTGAAGCATGGAGTAGCAAAGGTTTGATTATTCTCATATCTTTCTTCATAGTCTCCTCCTATTACTTGTGGGAGAGAACAATCTTCATCATGGTAGGTTTGGACAGGTATTTAACTACCATGTACCGGAGTATTCTTAGGAGTATAAGGATCCTGTGAATATCCAGCTATGTAATCTTCATCCTGAGAATCTGCACCTTTCATCAATTCCTTCCCTTGATAGGACACTGAGGAACTAGATACTAAATATCTATCCTCACCTTTCATCAAGTTTTGGTTTTGATAGGACACTGCAGGAAGAAAGTAACCCGTTTGAGTGCTTTCTGGCTTACTTTCTTCATACTGGTTGCAGAACATACTATGAGAGCCATTCTTCCCTGAGCAGTTACTACACAAGTTTTGGTTTTGATAGGACACTGCGGGAGGATTTTGGTGAGAACTATTCCCACCACCTTCCGTATTGAGATGATAATTTAGAGAAATCAACTCTTCTTTCCATTCTTCTTGTTGCAGTCTCCCGGCTATTTCTTCATCAGTGTTTGTTCTGCTAGAGTATGCATATCGGGCCATTTCTTTTCCAAAACTGGTTGGTGACGATCCCTCTGATCCAGAGAAACCAACACAAATAACCTTGGTTTCTTTATCACCATTTTCATTTTCTTTATCATCTCCCCATCCCGTTGGCTCAATTTCATTTATATCAATGTCTGAACTTGGTGGAGAGGAATATTTGACCATGTAGTCAAACTTTCCTGATGGCTGCCCAAGAGTATCCCAAACTTCTTTCTTTTTGGCTTTATGTAACTCTTCATAATTTCTTATCACTTCTGGGCTCATGCCATTTCTAAGAAAATAACTTCTCTCTTGTTTTGTGAAAACACCAGCAAATTCTTCTGGCATAGCTTCTATGTCTTCTTGTGAATATGAAGGTCTTGGAGCAGCTCTGTAGCCTTCAAATTTCATTGATTGTGACCCGTCATGTCTAGAACTAATACTAACTCTTTCAGGTACTATTGATGTTACCTTCTGAGTTGGTTTTAGTATCCATCTTTGGCCTTGTAATTCTTCAGTTGTTCTTGTTTGACCAGCTACTGCTTGAATTCCATTTGAAGCTAAATGTTCAGAGACATCTTGTATGTTATATCTGAAACCAGTAACACTAGTATTTGTTATTCTTCCAATCAAAGCTCTTGTGATTAGTAAATTCGACTCTCCTGCAGTCCATCCTTCATAACCTCTTGTCTGAATGGCAACCTGGATATGATTGTAAAAATCATGTACTGCTATCATAAGGTCTGGAGCCATGTATACCAATTGAGTGCCTCTAGACATATCAACTTCCATGGTGCCAATTATTGCTCGGTCATCATCCCATCTTGTGTCTCTAAGGACCACAAGAACATTTGTACCAGCATTCTTTCTATGCAAAGCATGTATCCTTATCATTATTAAACCGATATGGATATGTTGCATACCAGTGTTTACCAAAACTCTATATGAGGTTTCATTAATTAACCCCATATCTAGTTGTTGGCCTTCACCAGTAACTAGCACTCTTTCTTCACTATAATGCTGATAAACTCTATGCCTTGCTTCCGACCAACCTCTTGATTCGTACAAAACTTCAGCAGGAACTAAATTTGCACGTCTTCTGTTTGAGATATCCAGTTCTTTTTCTGGATCTATCTGACTTTCCAAGCTCCTATTGTAACCACGACTTCTTAGAACATTTGGTAGTCTTCTTTGTACCATGTGATTTATTCTACTTTGTTGACGATAATCTCGTACTTGATCTTCTTGGTTGGGGGTCTGACTAGTATTACTACCAGTTCTAACCCTTAAAGATCCTGATCTATTCATTTTCGTTTTGACTTCTCCCACTCTTTTTCGTAAATCTTCTTTGGTTCTTCAAACACGTAAAAAGGGCCTTTCTTCTTTTCTACCAAAGGCTTGCTTGTTTCACCAGGCTTCCAATTTTCAAGCTTCTTTACAACGTCTTCAAGGGTATCTGTTGCTTCTTTGTTTTTGAGCAAAGAACTAATCCCTCTCTTGATTTCTCCAAGTTCTTCTTTTGTATTCTTGTGTTCTTCTGCAATTGTAGATAATAATTGTATAATCAAGTTGTTCTGCTTGATTATCTTTGAGATGTTGGTTATGTTTCCTTGATCTACTTTAGTAAATCCAACTGCTGGTGGATCAACACTTTCTACTGCTTGCAATGCTTCTTGATAAGATTCAGTCTGCTGGGTAATTCTGTACCCACTCATGAAATGAGTATGTGCTTGATTTCCAGGAGAAGCTTTTCAACTCCTCTAACCTGTTCGTTCAGGTTTTCTGTGGATCTTGACGATTCTTTCCCAACTATTTTTGGTTGTTTGGTTATTTGTTCTGCAAGTTCTTTAACTTGCTTGGCAGTAAGTGGTTTGTGATTATCGACTTCTGTGGTGAGTTGGGTTATTCTTTTGAGGATTTGATTTTGGTTATTCTTGATGATTTCAATTTGAGCTTCGTGGTTCTCGAGGGTTTGGTGGATTTGATGAATGTGTTTAAGACACGCTTTATTGCCACAATTAACTTGATCAAAGACTCTACTAATATTATTTTCTAAAAAAAATAGATTATCCGTAATGAAATTTAAATGGGAGTTTTCTGATGATATAACATGCTAAGTTTTTGTTTTATGAAAACAATAAAAGGAAATATTTTCTTTAACAACTGATGGACTTGGTTTTGGTAATTCAAGGTTTAAGTATTCAAGACCTGCAACTCGGGATTTATCATACCATTCCTGAAGAGATTTTTCAAAATTGTTCGGACATTAAAATAACTTATAATTGGGGGGGGTTCGGAGGATCTCCCTTCCCCTGCCTTCTCCCTTTCTCCCCCTCCCCGTTTTTCCTCACCTGCCACTTACCCTCACCCGTACTGCTTCTAGGACTTGATGAAAGGTGAGGATAGATATTTAGTATCTAGTTCCTCAGTGTCCTATCAAGGGAAGGAATTGATGAAAGGTGCAGATTCTCAGGATGAAGATTACATAGCTGGATATTCACAGGATCCTTATACTCCTAAGAATACTCCGGTACATGGTAGTTCAATACCTGTCCAAACCTACCATGATGAAGATTGTTCTCTCCCACAAGTAATAGGAGGAGACTATGAAGAAAGATATGAGAATAATCAAACCTTTGCTACTCCATGCTTCAATGCAAGTCGTGATATTGTTACTAAGATTAAAAGACCAAAGTATACAAAGAAAACACGAAAAAGCAGGAGAAAGAGAAACAGTTCAAAATCAAGCGACGATGATGATGAATTCTGGAAGATAAAGCGAGACTCTAACGAGAGTTTTGATGAAGGTGCAAGCACACAAGCTGGTTTTGTCCTAGAAGAAGAAAAAGATGTCAATTGGGACTATCCTGTTCTAAGACAACAAGTTGAAAAACTCACAAATCAAAAACAGTATAGCTTATCCGGAATGGATACGAGTTATACACCACCAACACAAGCTACCACTGGCCCTGTCAATTATCCACCTGCAAATGTTTACCCTATTGCAAACAATCAGCCAAAATTCAATACAGATGGCGTAAAAGCAAGATTGTCAAAACTAAAGATGGAAGATATGTATGGCAGTAACATGTGGACTCTACCACCAGCACAAACTGGTCAAGGGGTCATGTTAATCCTACCAGCTGATATAGGGCTTTATAGTGAAGTAATTGCAAGATGGGAATCAGTCACTCTGAATCTTGTAGATCATCCAAATATGATCTGGACAAGTAACGAGCAAAAGGTGATGTTTATTGAAAATCTACTGGGAGAAGTTGAAAAGAAGATATGGATTCAATGGAGAATGGCGTGCCCAGAAGACTATAAAATTGTGATAGAAACCGCAGATGAAACGCAGAATGTTCTTTCGCAAATAAAAAGAATGTTCCTGTTAGAAGATCCTTTTCAAGGAAATACAGAAGAGCAGAATAGAGCCTATAATGATCTGGAAAGATTAAACTGTGAAAATTCTAAAGATATTCTTGAATATCTTAGACAGTTTCAGATATTGGCTGCAAAGTCTGGAAGAATTTTCTTTCCAGAGACTACTGAGAAGTTATTCAGAAAGATGCCACCATTATTGGGAAATGCAGTTCGAGATGCCTGGTATGCTAAGAACCCAACTACAAATGTTGTTGTGGTACCTGTGATCTACTTTACTTACAATTACCTGAAAGAAATGTGCCAACAAGCAGCACTTCAAAGAAGCATCAAAGATTTATCTTTCTGCAACAAGATACCAATACCAGGACAGTACTCTTCTGGTAAAAAGTATGGTTTAAGGAAGGCAAAGAATTACAAAGGAAAGCCTCATGATTCGCATGTGAGGATTTTCAAGAAGAAATACTCTGGGCAAATGAGAAAATGCAAATGCTTTATATGTGGACATGAAGGTCATTTTGCCAGAGACTGCACTTCAAAGAATGGCGATATGGTTAGAGCAAACATTCTTAAAGAAGCAGAAATTCCAGACGACTATGATATAGTGTCTGTGGATTTGGGAGATCAAGATTCAGACCATATTTGCAGTCTGTCAGAAGGAGAAGCCGGAAAAACTACAGAGTATGTTGTTAATACTCTAATCTCAGGATTACCAGAGGAATTTGGTTATGCAAATATTGAAGAAACACCAATAACGGTTGCTGTTACCCCACAATGGCGAGCTTCACTTCCTTTAAAAAGGGAACAAATCGGGTGCAGTCCCCATGATCTAAGAATAAATGAAGAAATCACAGGGGAAATTGAATCAAGCGAGCCATGTTCATATTGTGGGCTTAGAACGATGAAAAGAATGCATGTACATTGCCCTAAATGCATACTCATAGCATGCCCTATGTGTGCAAAGCATTACTTAAAGATTCAAGTAAAACCAGCCCCACCAGAAAAGAAAGTGTTTGGAAATAAGGATGAGCTGATCAGAGAACTAACACTATATTGCATGCATTTGCAATTAGAAAATGAAAGGCTGGAAAGGGCTCTTACAGAGAAAATGGAGGAAGATATCGAAGATATCAAAGGAAAAGGGGTATACCAAGAAAAAGAGAAAGAGGATCTAGAAAAAGAATTCAAAGAAGAAATGGCCAAAAGAAAGAACCAATCGCTCAAAATAGCTGAAACAAGTTTTGATAAAGTATTCCTAGATCCTAAAGATGAACGAGATCGAAGAACAATGGCCAGGAGGGGTATCAAACCAAAAGATATACCCAAAGAGGAAAACTTATCACCAATGCCACCACAACCAGTGTATCAAGAAGAAGGAGCATATTCATTAATAGAAGGTGCTGAAAAATGTGCTCAAGAAGTAACAGAAGCAGTAGGCCATCTCAAAGAAATAGAAGTTGTTAAACATGGTGTTGCAAGAAGAGTGGTGAATAAATTATACAACATGAAGGTAAAATTCATCATTCCTGGAATGGATGAATTTATTATTCAAGCAATATTGGACACAGGATGCACAACCTGTAGTGCCAATATGAGAATTGTCCCAGAAGAAGCATTAGAAGATTGCCCTTTACCTGTAAAATTTACGGGTATAAATTCTGTGCAAATTGCTGACAAGAAGATGAGGCAAGGGCAAATGGAGATTGGTGATAATAGATTCAGAATTCCTTTCACTTATATTTTCAAAATGGAAATAAGTGATGGAATTGAGATGCTGATTGGTTGTAACTTCATCAGAAACATGCAAGGAGGTGTTAGATTGGAAGGCAATGTGGTTACTTTCTACAAAAATGTAACCATAATTGAAACAACACAACATACTGAAGTTACTGGATTCGCAATTGAAGAGCTGGAAATGAATGAAGACGAATACATATCGATCAAAGAATCTGTGTATTTTAACCTGGGGCATACAAGTCAAAACTTCCAACAGAGGTTTCAGCCCCTGTTACAAGGTTTAAAGGATCAAGGGTACATTGGTGATGAACCACTTAAGCATTGGCAACAAAACAAGGTTAAATGTAAACTTGAAATCATAAACCCAGACGTAACAGTACAAGACAAACCATTAAGCCACGTGACACCTGCAATGAAGGAGCAATTCCAGAAGCATGTTAAAGAATTACTCAGGCTAGGAGTAATTAGACCAAGTAAAAGTCGTCACAGAACTATGGCAATGATGGTAAATTCAGGAACGTCGGTTGATCCAAAAACAGGCAAAGAAAAGAAAGGAAAAGAGCGTATGGTATTTAACTATCGTACTTTAAATGATAACACCTACAAGGATCAATACTCTCTACCTAGTATTGATATGATCAAGCAAAAGGTGGGAAACTCGAATATTTATTCAAAGTTTGATCTCAAAAGTGGTTTCCACCAGGTAGCAATGGATGAAGAATCCATCCCATGGACAGCATTTATAACACCAGACGGTCTCTATGAATGGCTAGTTATGCCATTTGGTTTAAAGAATGCGCCTGCCATTTTTCAAAGGAAAATGGACAATTGTTTTCGTGGACACGAAGAATATATTGCTGTGTACATTGATGATATTCTTGTCTTTTCTAAAGATGAGAAAAGTCATGCTCAACACCTGGAAAGAATGCTTGAAGTATGCAGACAAAATGGTCTGGTTCTATCAGAAAACAAGATGAAGGTTGCTGTAAGGGAGATAGAGTTCTTGGGAGCAATCATTGGAAATGGTAAAATAAAGCTCCAACCACATGTAATCAAGAAGATTGTGGAATTTAAAGAAGAAACCTTGAAAGAAAAGAAGGGATTAAGGTCTTGGTTAGGCATATTAAATTATGCTAGATCATACATACCTGGGCTTGGAAAGTTGCTAGCCCCTTTGTATGAAAAGACCAATCCCCATGGAGATAAAAGAATGAAGCAGTCAGATTGGGAGATTGTGCGACAAATTAAGGCTCAGGTTCAAAAGTTACCTGATATGGAAATCCCACCTGAAGATGCTTACATTGTTATTGAAACAGATGGTTGTATGGAAGGATGGGGTGCCATCTACAAATGGAAGAGAAGGAAGAATGACCCCAGATCATCTTAAAAAGTTTGTGCATACGCTAGTGGGAAATTCAATCCAATAAAATCCACTATTGATGCAGAAATATATGCAGCCATGGAAGGACTTAAATCTTTCAAGCTGTATTATATTGGAAGGGAAGAAGCAGTTCTCAGAACAGATTGTCAAGCTATCATTAGCTTTTACAACAAAACCACACAAAACAAACCATCAAGAGTTCGTTGGCTAAGCTTTGTAGATTTCTTAACAGGGACAGGAGTTAACATTAAGTTAGAACACATTGAAGGAAAACTCAATGTTTTAGCTGATAACTTATCAAGGTTAGTAACTGTTCTTTGTGCAGAAGGATGTCAAGAACAAGACCCAAGTTCGATGACGGAACCCCTCAACCAGCTGGAATATATTTTCGCAGAGCTACAAACTGGGAAGAATATGGGTTACAATGTTTCCAAACAAGAAGGACAAACAGGGGAAGTCATGAGTTCACTATTGATTCAATGGAAGAATTCAAAAGATTGGCCCAAGAAAGCATGTTACCAGGACCAAGAAATTTGGATACAAGCTTCAAAGAAAGACAACAAATGCTCAACATCTTTCAAGACCAAAAACAAAGAATCACAAATGAATTCGCAATACTGTTGGCCCAAGCCTACATTACAGTGGGAATCAATAGAGCCCAAGAAAGCCCAAGAAACGAAGAGTCCGAAGAATACTATAACAACTTGGCCCAGCTTAGAAACATGGAAGCCCAATACAAAGTCCTTGAAGAAACCCGGTTCATATTCTAGAAGAATGACGTAAGGCATGACGCATTTTAGTTCAATTATGGATATCAATCAGGGAAGCTAATGGTGGGCCCAGTCCACTACTCTTTGTTTGATTCCATCTACTTTAATAATGCGTCTATGTAAATTATTTTCAATAATGCACATTATGAGTGCAACTAGGATTGATACGTGTGCGGCCAGTATGTAAAGTGGTAAAGTTGAAAGAGATGCCTATGGGGCCCAGAAAGTGCACCCGGTCTCTACTATTATCACTCTTAGGCCTATATATATAGTATGTTTTACTTAGAGTTTCATCACGACGAGAAACACTCAATCTGATAATTCTCTAAAAACATCTAATATAGTTTGCAGTTTGAATTTTCTAGCTTTAATTCTCTGCACGATCCTATATACACCCACTTTTATGGCCTCTCCAAGACTTACTTACAGTCTCTGTTGTCCAACCTTGCTTAAGCCTCTCCCTTGTTAATCCTTGCTTAAGCCTCTCCTTTGCTAGGCTTCTTTATATATATATATATATATAATAGTATATATATATAGTGGTCTGAGGACTTCATTCATTAACCTCATGAAAGTACTAGGAGCATTAGATAATCCAAAAGGCATTACTAACCACTCGTAAAGGCCTCTTTTAATCTTGAATGCAGTCTTCCATTCATATCCATCTTTCATTCTAATCTGATGATAACCACTTCTGAGATCAATTTTAGAAAACACACTGGAGCCATGTAACTCATCAAGCATATCATCCAATCTGGGGATGGGATATCTATACTTAATAGTTATATTATTAATGGCTCTGCTATCGACACACATTCTCATCGAACCATCTTTCTTTGGAACTAGGAGAGCTGGGACTGAACAAGGACTCATGTTTGCTCTCACATAACCTTTAGCAACTAACTCATCTACCTGCCTTTGTAATTCCTTTGCTTCAGTAGGTGAACATCTATAAGCAGCTTTGTTTGGAAGAACTAAACCTGGAACCAGGTCAATCTGGTGTTCAATTCCTCTTACTGGTGGCAAACCTTCAAGTAGGTCTTCAGGAAAAACATCAGTGAACTCCTTCAGTAGAGACTTCAGGAGACTGGGGACGTCCAGTGAACTCCTTCTCTTTAGTACGCTCAAGTACCAGTAACATCATGATCGAAGTACCTCCAGTGAGTTCTTCTTCAACTTCAGTTTGGGACATAAATAAAGACTTGTTGGGCTGGTCTTTCTAATTAATTTTCAACAACTCATTGGGTTTTAAAGAAGTTAAAGTGACCTTCTTCCCACTTACAAATAAGGAATAAGAATTCATACGACCATTATGAAATACATAATTATCAAATAACCAAGGTCTACCCAGTAGAATATGAGAAGCATCCATAGGAACAACATCACAAACAATCTTATCTTAATAAACAGATCCAATGGAAAAAGGAATGGTAACTTGTCGATTAACTTTTACCTCAGATCCTTCACTGAGCCATTGCAACTTGTAGGGACGAGGGTGCTTTACTTTAGGCAGTTCCAGTTTCTCTACCATGTAAGTTGAAGCAGCATTAGCACAACTTCCACCATCAATGATCAGGTTGCACACCTTGCCTTTAACAGTACATCTGGAATGGAAGATATTCTCTCGCTAGGCAGTATCAGTTACAACTTCATCAGCATGCATTACTCTTCTTACTACCAGCATTTCTCCAACATATGCACCTACATATGCCTCTTCATTTTCATCGTCATCATACACTGGTTCACTTTCTTTAATATCAACATATGGCAAGCTTTCAATCACTTTGGCAGTGAGTGCTCGCTGGTTGGGACACTGTGCCTGGAAGTGACCAAAACCATGACACTTGAAGCATTTTCTTCCAACTGGTTCTTTTGATCCTCCAGTTTCTTTTTCTTTTCCTCTGAAGGACTTCTGACCAGTTTCACTGGGCTTAAGAACTGGTTGACTGGAACTGGAAGGGATCTTAGTGAAAGGTTTATACTGAACCTTCTTCTACAGTTGCTTTTCAATCTAGAGGGCCTGTTTGCAAGCACTTCATAAGTCCAGATGGGCTGCAATTCTATCTTCTCAGCAATGGTAGTATTTATATCGCTCTTCAGTTTCTTTCACACCAGTTCGAGTCTTCAGCTGCTCGAATTCTCTAATATACTCCACAACTTCTTTAGTACCTTGCTTCAGATTATTCATCAGAAGATACTGGTCTTGTTTGTACGACTGAGGAACAAACCTTTTCTGCATAACTTCTTTCAGCTTGGACCAGGTCTTGATTTTACTTTTACCCTTGTATTCTCTTTCAGCTTTCATATTTCCATACCAGGATGAAGCATACTTTTTCAACCTAATATGGCAACTTTAAAACTTTTCTTATCATCATAACCTTTTATCTCCATTATCCTATCCATAACCTGAACCCATTCAAAGTATTCTTCAGGATTTGAAGAACCAACAAAATCTGGTGGATCTATCTTAATATCTTTAGTGTCATCAACCTTATGTCTCCTTCGTCTTCCCTAGGTTGATTAGACTCATCAGAATCACTAGAATCCCTGGGTGTACTATCAGATCTCTCACTAGGACCTTGAGATTCAGTAATCTCTTTCACTTACAACAACATGTTCTTTATTAAATCTTAAACCCCCATCTTCTAACAGATTAATAACTCTGCCAAGTGTTTCTTGCAAATCTTCAATCTACCTGTCTCTTCTAGTATTATGAGCTTCTTCTAGAGTCATATTTCTTCTAAAAGCCATTAATATTCAACAATATGACACTAACAATAGCAGATCTAAACAAAGGACAAACAAACTCCAACAAACTAACAACAAAAACCCACGGATTAAAAGATTAAGAAACCTTTTGGAAACCTGGCTCTGATACCAAATTGATGCGTAAATCACGCGACAAACGACAGCGGAAGACTATTTTTGGTATTTTCTGAGTTTTATGAAACAAAACAACAAAACAAGACAATAAAATAAAAATGATAGATAAAGAATCCACCACCAAGATTCGTAAAGGACAAGCCACCGGAATCAAGGATAAAGGAAACACTCCAACCCACCACTATGTTTGATAAAGGTCCATCCACCACAAACACAGATAAAGGAATCGAAGATTTTTAAGACCTCACCACTATAATTGATAAAGAACGAGTCACCACAATTATAGATAAAGGTCCATCCACCACAAACACAGATAAAGGAATCGAAGATTTTTAAGACCTCACCACTATAATTGATAAAGAACGAGTCACCACAATTATAGATAAAGGGGTCACTTCAAACCACCAAGATCTTAGATCTATAAAGGTAAATGAAGATTTTGGATAAGAAATAGAGGCTGCTCTATTAATTTCATTCAAACATCAACCAACCTACAATGAGAAAATGAGCCCCTATTTATAGCCACAGATGCTATTTTCTAATATAAAGAAAATACAATAATATTATAGAATAATTAAAGGCTGTCATGGGCTAAGGACAGCCACTATTTTATCAACCAATAGGAAATGGACAGACAGGGCTTTTAGAAATATTCCTTCTACACAAGGGCCCACAAACGTTAGGATTAACGTTGTCACACACTTCTCTCTTATCCCCATCAACAACTGTCAAGCACATTCCCCTTTTATTGGGTCCACAAACATGTGACTGAAACAAACTTTATTTATTGAAACTGGTGACTTAAAACTGGAGCACCCATACTAGAGCCTGGACTGAAGCTCGTCACTGGAACTTTTCAGTGGGCATCCTTACTGGTGGATTGCTGGTAGTTGTCACTGGAGCTTCTTGCCACTGGAGAAGCGTCACTACTGGCGACTGGACTGGTTCAGTGAAGACTTGTCTGAAATGGGCCACTGCTGGCAGAATCAACATGGCTTGTTCAGATGGCATTATCAGTTCAGTTCCTTTTAGTTCAGTGGACTTCTTCAGTTCAGTTGACTTCTCCAGTTCACTGATGTCAGTCAGTTCAGTGAACCTGGACATTTCCACATCAGGAATATTCTTACGTCGAACCCAAACTGGAACCGATTTCACCTCATGTTTTACGAGATTAGCACTAGATCTCCAAACATTCAGTATCATTGGCGTAGATCGGATTAACCATGCTCCATGCTCCAAAACCCTCTCCATACCAACCTTATCATTAGATTTAAAGAAGAAAAAGCCCTCACCGTTCATCATAATTTTGTTTATACCGAACTTCACCCAGGTGTTTTTCACATAATTCTCCACCACCGGAAAAGCTAATCGATCACCCAAAAATTAGCCATACAAAGTATTATCGTATCGACTACTCACTCGTTTAACCGAATCAATTGGTAAAATAACATCCACCCCCTCAACATTCTCGTTACTTTCAAAGTTCAAGAATCGAAAATTAACTTTACATTTGTCATTACTTGCTTGAACAACAGTAGCATAAGACATTATAGAGTTACCTTTCGAATTTGCAGCCTTCTTTGAATCATTGATAACATCATGCTCTTCCAAAGACACGTTCTCCATATCTTTATTATGAGTTTCAAAATCCTCTTGGCTACTGTTTCTATCACTAGTTTTATTCTCGACATTCAGACTTGAAACATCATCCCCTTTCTTCAAGATCCTAATCGGTTTGACTGGCGTACCCGTCATTTGACGTAATCTAGCAAATCTATCTTTCAAAATTTGAAAATCCAAAGAAAACTCAGCTCTCTTCATGCACTAAAACACTCCATGCAAAGCCAAAGAACAACGAACAAACAAATACTCAATAAACTTTAGAAACCCTAACCCTAGAAAAAACGACCCCAAAAGATTCTAATACGTAATGCGCAAACCAACAACAAAATAAAGATATAATCTGAATAGAATAATCTGATTACACTTCTAATGTGGGTGCCTAGAGAATTACGAAAAGAATTTAAAAGTGAAGAACGAGATCAGCAAAATCACCTAGGGTTGAGAGCATTTTAGGTTATGTTTGGAAAAAATGTGTAAATCTATATCTTTACCAAAAGAAGAAGCGACTGGCATCTTTCTATAGAAGATTTATCAAGAATTTCTCTACTGTGGTGGCTCCAATCACTGACTGTTTGAAGAAGGGTGTATTCGCTTGGCCTAATTCAGCCCAGTTGGAATTTGAGTCACTGAAGGAAAAGCTCAGTTCAGCTCCAGTTCTATCTTTGCCTAACTTCGATGTATTGTTTGATCTGGAATATGACGCCAGTGGAGTAGGTATTGGTGCAGTTTTAGTCCAGGCAGGACGTCCAGTGGCTTATTTCAGTGAAAAACTTAATGGTTCCAAACTGAAGTATAGCACCTATGACAAAGAATTCTATGCAATCATCCGTGCTATCAATCACTAGTCACATTATCTGAAGCCTAAACAGTTTGTCTTATTTTTTGATCATGAAGCACTGAAGTACATTAATGGTCAACATAAGCTAGCCAGACATGCAAAATGGGTGAAGTGGTTGTAGTCTTATTCTTTTGTTTCTAAGCACAAAGCTGGAATAATTAATGTTATTGCTGATTTACTTTCTAGAAGATATTCATTGTTATCCATTCTGGAAGTAAAAGTTCTTGGATTTTCATTTTTTGGGTAAAAGGGATTACCCTGTTCAAACTTTTATACCAACAACATAAAAGTTTGAACAGGGTAATCCCTTTTACCCAAAAAATGAAAAAAAAAAAGAGTTGTATGCTGCTGATCCAGATTTCGCTGATCATCTCACTGAAGCTAATCAGAGATTTGCTGATAAGGGAAACATGGAGGAGGTCTGGCTGTCATTTTGGCATTAATAAAACTGTAGAAATCCCCACTGAACATTTCTACTGGCCAAGTTTACTGAAAGACGTTCAGAATATTATCAGTCATTGTCCAACTTTAAACCGGGCGAAGTCAACTTTTCATAAAGGATTATATACTCCTCTTCCAGTTCCAAACCAGTCATGGGAAGATCTTAGTTCATTGTTGCACTGCCTAGAACTCAAAGGGGAAAAGATTCAATAATGGTGGTTGTTGATCGTTTCTGTAAGTTCCTAGCAGGATCATAGTTACGAGATCTATATTAATACAAGTGTGCGGAATCCACAAATATTCATTGATAATGAGGCAGTAAAATACACAAATGATTATACAAAATTAAGATATAATATACAACAACATACTAGAACCTTGAGGTTGAATGCTACCTCATAGATCTAGGAACAACCTAATCTATGTGATTTCGTCGTTATCTCTAAAGCTAGGACCTTTACATGTATTTATAATGACAAGACACAAAACCCTACTAACAATACGGGCTGGGCTTCTTCAATCCGTGGGCTTTCATGCACTTACGACCTCGCAACTCTGTGCAGGTCGTATTCTGCATGTTAATTACGACCTCGCAAATCCTTGAGGTCGTATTTTAGCCCTAACAGAATTCATATAGCAACGACCATAAATTGTACACCAAAACGTGCATTTACAGTTTTTCAAAAATGGCACATTTTATTCCTTGCAACACCACAAGTGATGCTTCAGCAGTGGCAAATTTATTTTTCAAAGAGATTGTTCGTTTGCATGGTGTTTGGGGTAGAATTTTCACAACTAGGATCCTGATATTATTTATACTTTGGGCTTGTAAAATTTTTGTTTTATAATCCGTTACTATTTAAAGGATTTTCTTATCGATTATTGAGGATCTTAACTATATTATCTTGTAACAGGATCTTGAGATCGTCAAGATCAATGTAATCACTAACGAACGTATATCTAGTACAAAAAGATATTGTATGCAGGAACGATTATGATTAAAGAACATTTACAACGTGAGGAAACAAGCTTCAACGGATAATTTACCACTTCAACCATAAGAATCGGGATTGATAACGGTTTTACCATGTGTGGAAGCTCTCTCAAACGGTCATCTTCACTAATTCTTCAACGTAGCGAGCAAGTTCAGGGAAGATCCCAGATATTTCGGATAATTCTGTTCAACGATTGGTTCTATAAATACCAAGGCATCTTGAACAGAATGGGCAATTCAAGACATCACAATCAACACATAGCAACTTTACTTATTACGTTCATCATTTGTTAACCATTCCTTTTTTCAATCATTGTATTATAATCCTAAACTAATAATAATAAAAGAACATAGGTAGGATCGATTGAATCCTCCCGGGGTTTTTTACCTAAGATTTCTTAATTGAATCAAGGGTTTTTCCCCGTCAACAAAATTCTGGTGTCGTTATTATCATTGCTCTTACTTTCAGTTCAGGATCATAGCACTGATCTTTAGTATCATTATCCTTATCTTCAACTAATTTCTTGATTTATTGCTATAATTGTATCTCAAAGATTTTCATAAACTCTTTTTATTAAAAACTCTTATTTCACATCGTTATCTTTAGCAAAAATCTGATTTTATTTGAAGATCCTAAACACCTGACCTCACTTACAAATGTTTAGTCAGAAAATTCTCTTGAATCCTTTTACAAAATTATCTTAGGTAATTTTTGTCTGAAACAATTTGGCGCCCACCGTGGGGCAAAAAGGTGTTTTTCCAATTTAATTATTACTATAAAAACAAATTTGTTTGTTTATCAAAACTTTTAATCTCACAAAAGATTTCATCAAAAATCATGTCTGAGCGTTCTCAAAGTCCTTGTTCTTCTGATTTGATTTATGATTATCCTTATGTAAAAGAAAATTTGAGAAATCCCCCTGAAAATGCAAGATTTTTGGCCGAACAAACTCTGAAAGGAAATACTGAAGGAATACCTTCAGTAGATCCGTATCTGGCTCTTCTTTGGAAAAAACATTTTGATCGATTTGATGACTCATCTTCTGATCAAAAGACTGAAGAGATAATCCAAGGATCCAATGAGTCGGTGAAAAGTTACTTGGAAAAATTGGAAAGTGCTCAGCGAACAGCATCAAAAACCAAGGGAAACTTCTTGAAGATCAAACCCGCGAGTAAGATTCGAAAGGATCAAGGTACAAATGATAAAGGTAACAAAGATAGTAATAAAAAGCATTTGCAATTTTCTGATTATCATTTTACAACTGACATGTCTGGACTTCTTACTTTTATAAGAAGTCTGGGGGACAAAGCTAAATGTCCTGAAAGAGTCCCTCGAAAATTTTATGTTGATAGAACCAAATGGTGTGTTTATCATAGTGTTTTTGGTCATGAAGCTGTGGGATGTGCATCGTTTAATGCAGGATCACAAGTAGGAATATGGAAAGAAAATATCCTGATCATTTGAAGATCAAATATTATTCACGAAGAAACAAAGGTACAATACTTAGAATAATTGTAAAGATTTCTTATGTTGGGCCAATTTACTAGCAAATGCTTCCTTAGCAAATGACTCTTCTAAAGTAGATAATAAATCAGTCCATTTAGTCACATTCCAATTAGGAGACTTAAAACCAATAGTCTTAGCCTCTGCTGCCATTTGTAGTCTACTCTCTAAAACTTGAATAGCCGCATCCATGTGAAAATCCTTTAGTAATGCCTCATGTTCAGCATAATGCCAAGCAATATTTTCATGGAGTTTAGATCTAGCCTTAGATGTCTCCATATTTGCATCATCTAACGCCTTTCTTCGTAAAATAGAAAGTTTTCTTAGGTGAGCAATAAGTAAGTCTTTCTCTTGTAGTTGATACTCGAAACGTTCAATCATTTGTTTTAGTTTCTAAGATAAAAAATTAGAGATAAGTGGGTCAAACATTAGAAAAGGAATGACAAGGAAAAGTAAAAATTATGCTTACAAGATTAAGTTCTTCTTTAGTTTCATTGAGTCTTTGATGAAAAAAATCTTCTTCAAACCTTTGATGTTTGATTCGTTTAGCCAAAGGATCGGTACTAGGAGTATCAATAGCTTTAGAATCACCCATTATTAAGTAAAAATGATAATAGGAGACGAGGGAGTATGAATATTTATAGGCATGAATCCTATAATTTGGAGATGGGCAATCCCAAAATTATCGTAATAAATTTTTAAATTTTCCTAATAAAATTCCATATACTGGGGACAATTAGAAATTAGGGAAATTAAAGAACGTGATCATAATAGCATAAGTTTACACATAGTCTAAACAAATGGCCAACATAAACCATTTGATGTACTCCACCAAGATTAACCACTCCAGATTAATCGACCCCCCATTAGAAATTGTTTAAGTACAAACCTCATACCCTGAAAAACTAAGATTGTTTATAAGCAAATAAAGATAACTGACTAGGCTTCCTCCATTTCCTCCACGTCCTTCTCCTTTTCTTCCTCCTTCTTTTCCTCTTCATCCTCATAAAACTCCACTGGTTTGGATTGGTCATCACCTTCACTTGGGGCTGCCTCTTTTTCAGACTCTTCATCTTTGGATTCAGGGGCTACATCATCGTCTAGAGGAAGCATAGCCAATTTGTTTTCCCACTCTTCCAAATTCCATTCAGCTAGTTCAAAACCTCCTTTCTTTGCATCAGTAGCCATCTTAATCTTAACCTCAAGGGCACTACGACTGGCGCTTAACATGCATTTTTTCAGCTGATCCTCCAATCCTTTTTTCAGTTCTTCTTGATTACCCTTTTCATCCTTCTCTGCTCTCTTCCTGTAGTATTTGCTTTTCTTAACTAGACTGGCATTCACCTCCTTTAGATTATCCAATTCAACTTTCAGAGTCTTAATTATAGATTCTTTCAACTTTTTCTCTTCTAACAGAGTTCTCATTTTTTGATTCTCTTCACTTGCTTTTTCTTGTATCACTTTCAACAACTAGTAAAAAGACCACAATTAAACTAAAAGATTTTAGAAATCATAAGAGAACCGGAAATAGAGAATTATGTACCATCATAGCTTGATCCAGGCTAGCACTTAAGGACGAATTAGGAGCAACTTGACTGATAGGAGTAGGGTTCAGGGCTTCCACTGAAGCATCAAACTCATGAGCCAAGTCCACATGATCAGTTTTAGGACGCTTAGTTGACCTAGTACTAGTATTCCCTAGAATGACTTTGTCTTTACCACTTGACTCTGATTTAAGACCATCAATGTACTTCTCAATCTCATTACTGCCAAAACGACCTGATTCTATAAAGATAGCAATAACTTAATTTGTTCTAAGGTAAAATGCTAGATAATGTATCTAAAATAAAAGACTTACTTGTCATAACAACAAGTTGGTTAGAACGAGAAGGAATAGGAGATTCTGGAAGAGCTTAAAAAGTCCTAATTCCTGCAGGAAGTGATAAGATGTTTTTGATTCTGTTTATTCCTGAATCTTCACTCTGAGGAAATCCTTCAAGATTGGCTGTATAGATATTAATTAGGAACAAAGAATAACAGGATCAAGCAGATATGACATATAGAAAATAGATTCCTACCCTTTTCTGTCCAAGCAGTAGGAAGATAGGATCCCTTGGGAAAAGACTTTTTTAAGACATAGAAAAATCTACTTTTCCATGATGGATCATTTTGAGTAACACCCAAAGCCAACTTCTCATTCTTCTTAGGAGCCTTAAGCATATAGTAACCAGGACCAAAGGTTTGCAAGTTGTATGCTAGGGGAAGATCTGATAACTTAAATTTAATCTTTTTCTCCTTAACTAAATTATCTAATACATATAGGGTTCTCCATAGCATAGGCATGGCTTGGGGATATGCTAGTTTTGAAAGTCTAAAAAACTGTTCATAAAACTCAGGAAAAGGGAATGATAATTTTAGGTTTTCAAAAGGGAATTCAGGAAACAGATCCAAATGTCAGATTTCATGCCAGGAGTAGGAGTAGAATCAAAAGCCCTAAATTCGGTACCTTCGGGAAAATATTCTTTGATCTTATTGATATCACTGTCAACAAACGAACATTTACTAGGGTTTTTGGCGATATGGGTAGGAGTAAAGTCCTCACTCAGTTTGATTAAGGAACGGGAAGAAGATAATCGAGGCATAATTCAATAATCAAAACAAAACAAGAAAAAATCTGAAAGATTAAAGAAAAACAAGGAGACTAACCTTTAGGGTTTGGAGAGATATTCGTTCGAGATAATAAAATAAAATGAAAGGGTATTGTCGATATATCCGGAAGATGTGATATAAATGTGGGTAGTTGTACAAGTCATGTCAATCCAATTTCTACCCTTTGACTTTACTTTAACTGCTATTAATAACCGTAACTAATAAAACTTATATTTATTTTCAATGAAATATAAGTTTTGGGGACAATTGTTTGGGGTAGAATTTTCACAACTAGGATCCTGATATTATTTATACTTTGGGCTTGTAAAATTTTTGTTTTATAATCCGTTACTATTTAAAGGATCCTTATCGATTATTGAGGATCTTAACTATATTATCTTGTAACAGGATCTTGAGATCGTCAAGATCAATGTAATCACTAACGAACGTATATCTAGTACAAAAAGATATTGTATGCAGGAACGATTATGATTAAAGAACATTTACAACGTGAGGAAACAAGCTTCAACGGATAGTTTACCACTTCAACCATAAGAATCGGGATTGATAACGGTTTTACCATGTGTGGAAGCTCTCTTAAACGGTCATCTTCACTAATTCTTCAACGTAGAGAGCAAGTTCAGGGAAGATCCCAGATATTTCGGATAATTCTGTTCAATGATTAGTTCAATAAATACCAAGGCATCTTCAACAGAATGGGCAATTCAAGACATTACTATCAACACATAGCAACTTTACTTATTACGTTCATCATTTGTTAACCATTCTCTTTTTCAATCATTGTATTCTAATCCTAAACTAATAATAATAAAAGAACATAGGTAGGATCGATTGAATCCTCCCGAGGTTTTTTACCTAAGATTTCTTAATTGAATCAAGGATTTTTCCACGTCAACAAATTTCTGGTGTCGTTATTATCATTGCTCTTACTTTCAGTTCAGGATCATAGCACTGATCTTTAGTATCATTATCCTTATCTTCAACTAATTTCTTGATTTATTGCTATAATTGTATCTCAAAGATTTTCATAAACTCTTTTTATTAAAAACTCTTATTTCGCATCGTTATCTTTAGCAAAAATCTTATTTTATTTGAAGATCCTAAACACCTGACCTCACTTACAAATCTTTGGTCAGAAAATTATCTTAAATCCTTTTACAAAATTATCTTAGGTAATTTTTTTCCGAAACACATGGGATTCCGAAGACAATTGTTTCAGATAGAGATGTCAAATTTTTGAGTGATTTCTGGAAGACCTTATGGAGATTGATGGGTACCAGATTGATGTTAAGTCACTAATCGAACAATTGGTATGCTGTTAAGAACATTGGTGAAGAAGACACTGAAGGAATGGGATCTGAAGCTTTGCTCATGCTGAGTTTGCTTTCAACAGAGCTCCTAATTATTCCACTAGTAAATCACCATTTGAAATCTGTTATGGTGTCAATCCTTTACCTCCCATTGATTTGATTCCTTTTTCAATTGAACCACAGGCAAGTGTTGATGCTGAAGCCAGGGCTAAAGAAATCAAGAAGATTCACCAGCAAGTAAACACCAGAATTGAGAAGGCCAATGCAGAATACAAAGCAAGAGCGAACAAGCATCGAAAATAGAGCAGCTTTGCACCAGGTGATCTAGTTTGGGTACACCTTAGAAAAGAAAGACTTTCAACAAGAAGGAAAAACAAGTTGATGCCCAGAATTGACGTACCATTCAAGATACTGGAGAGATATGGTGATAATGCTTCTAAGGTTGAGGTACCTAGAGATATGGCAGTTTCAAGTACTTTTAATGTTGGTGATCTGATGCCTTATTTGGAAGATGAGTACCTCGAGGACTTGAGGACAAGTCCCTTTTTAGAGGAGGAGAATGATGCGGAAATGTCTCGGTTCACTGAACTGACTGACACCAGTGAACTGGATAAGTCAACTGAACTGAAAGATGGAACTGAACTGGTAATGCCATCTGAACAGGCCATGTTAATTCTGCTAGCAGTAGCCCATTTCAGGCAAGTTTTCACTGAACCAGTCCAGTCGACATGTTTACACTTTTCCAGTGGCAAGACTCTCAAGTGACAACCAGCAGTGATCCGCCAGTGAAAATGACCATTGAAGACACCAGTGTAGACGCTTCAGTTTAAGTTACCAGTTTTAATAAATAAACTTTGTTTCAGTCACATGGTTGTGGGCTCAATAAAGAAGGAATGTGCTTTACAACTGTTGATGGGGATAAGAGAGGAGCGTGTGACAACATTAATTCTAACGGTTTGTGGGTCCTTATGTAGAAGGAATCCTTCTAGAAGCTTTGTCTGTCCTTTGCACAACCAAGCTTTGCAAAACCCCAACTTTGCTCTCTTGGTGAACTTGTGCAATATTCTCTCAATCGCAAAAAGGAACATTTCACAACTCTAAGTGTTTCGATTGTTAAAGAGAATTTCCAAGTATAGATCAATTGTATTTCATAAGTTGTTAGGAGATCTACATTAACTTGTACTCTCTTGGTTCCGTAACAACCTTGTATTTTATTTAGTATCAATAAATAAAATACACTTGAAAATTACATATTGTCTCACCAATTTACATTTATTGTATCACTTTATGGCATTGTCTTTACTTTACTTACTTGACTTGTTAATTAAGTAAACTGACCAGTTACTTGGTATACGTTCACTAGTAGTGGCTACAGTTGAGTCCAGTGAACTTATTGCAAAGAACTCGCCATCGAGATAGAGGTGTGTTCAGTGGTACGATCAGAGAGTTGGGACTTACAAGTGGTATCAGTGCAGACATGTTGAATTGAATAAATTCTAAAACCTAGATCGGTTCAGATATTTACTACTGAAGTTGAGAATGATTCTGTTCGGATATTATAACCAGGGGTGACGGCCTTTTACCGGAAAAAAAAGTCCTCATAATGTTGAAAATATTAACATTGGCAACTATTTGGGGTAGAATTTTCACCACTATGATCCTAACAGAATTTACACTTTAAGCCTTCTAAAGTATTTACTTAAACAATACGCTATTCTGAAGGATCCTTAGTTTCGTTGAATTCATTAGTTCTGCTTGTGTTATCTTATTATCTTGATATGGCAGGATCTTGATATCGTCAGGATCTATGATTCCACTAACGAATATATATGTAGTACAAAAGATATTACTTGCAGGATTAAAGTCTAAGCTTACAACATGAAGAAAGCGTGTTTCAACGGATAGTTTGCCACTTCAACCACAAGAATCGGGATTGATAACAGTTTTACCGTGTGAAGAATAATACCCAACGGTCATCTTTACCATTTCTTCAGCGTAAGGAGCAAGTCCAGGAAGATCCCAGATATTTCGGAGATATAGTTCAACGTCTAGCTCTATAAATAGAAGAAGATCTCATTCAGAAGGGGACAAGCATTCTGCACACAAACATTCATCATTCAAACACTCATTCAACACACTCATTCGCTCTACAAACACACAACTACTTAGTTTCTTAGCTGTTATTCATACTCATTCATTCATATCATTGTAATCGTTCACAAACAATAATAATAATAAAAGAACAGCAGGTAGGATCGATTGAATCCTCCCGGGGTTTTTTACCTAAGATTTCTTAATTGAATCAAGGGTTTTTCCCCGTCAACAAAATTCTGGTGTCGTTGTTATTTTCATTTATCTTTAAGATCCTAGCTTTACATTTCATTACTTTAGTTTTATCTTCAACAGTTTTCTTAGATTCTCAAAGTATTTCTGTCTCAAAGGCTTTCATAAAACTCTTTTTAGTAAAAACTCTTAGTTTAAATCGTTATCTTTAAGATCCTAGCTTTACATTTCATTACTTTAGTTTTATCTTCAACAGTTTTCTTAGATTCTCAAAGTATTTCTGTCTCAAAGGCTTTCATAAAACTCTTTTTAGTAAAAACTCTTAGTTTAAATCGTTATCTTTAAGATCCTAGCTTTACATTTCATTACTTTAGTTTTATCTTCAACAGTTTTCTTAGATTCTCAAAGTATTTCTGTCTCAAAGGCTTTCATAAAACTCTTTTTAGTAAAAACTCTTAGTTTAAATCGTTATCTTTAAGATCCTAGCTTTACATTTCATTACTTTAGTTTTATCTTCAACAGTTTTCTTAGATTCTCAAAGTATTTCTGTCTCAAAGGCTTTCATAAAACTCTTTTTAGTAAAAACTCTTAGTTTAAATCGTTATCTTTAAGATCCTAGCTTTACATTTCATTACTTTAGTTTTATCTTCAACAGTTTTCTTAGATTCTCAAAGTATTTCTGTCTCAAAGGCTTTCATAAAACTCTTTTTAGTAAAAACTCTTAGTTTAAATCGTTATCTTTAAGATCCTAGCTTTACATTTCATTACTTTAGTTTTATCTTCAACAGTTTTCTTAGATTCTCAAAGTATTTCTGTCTCAAAGGCTTTCATAAAACTCTTTTTAGTAAAAACTCTTAGTTTAAATCGTTATCTTTAAGATCCTAGCTTTACATTTCATTACTTTAGTTTTATCTTCAACAGTTTTCTTAGATTCTCAAAGTATTTCTGTCTCAAAGGCTTTCATAAAACTCTTTTTAGTAAAAACTCTTAGTTTAAATCGTTATCTTTAAGATCCTAGCTTTACATTTCATTACTTTAGTTTTATCTTCAACAGTTTTCTTAGATTCTCAAAGTATTTCTGTCTCAAAGGCTTTCATAAAACTCTTTTTAGTAAAAACTCTTAGTTTAAATCGTTATCTTTAAGATCCTAGCTTTACATTTCATTACTTTAGTTTTATCTTCAACAGTTTTCTTAGATTCTCAAAGTATTTCTGTCTCAAAGGCTTTCATAAAACTCTTTTTAGTAAAAACTCTTAGTTTAAATCGTTATCTTTAAGATCCTAGCTTTACATTTCATTACTTTAGTTTTATCTTCAACAGTTTTCTTAGATTCTCAAAGTATTTCTGTCTCAAAGGCTTTCATAAAACTCTTTTTAGTAAAAACTCTTAGTTTAAATCGTTATCTTTAAGATCCTAGCTTTACATTTCATTACTTTAGTTTTATCTTCAACAGTTTTCTTAGATTCTCAAAGTATTTCTGTCTCAAAGGCTTTCATAAAACTCTTTTTAGTAAAAACTCTTAGTTTAAATCGTTATCTTTAAGATCCTAGCTTTACATTTCATTACTTTAGTTTTATCTTCAACAGTTTTCTTAGATTCTCAAAGTATTTCTGTCTCAAAGGCTTTCATAAAACTCTTTTTAGTAAAAACTCTTAGTTTAAATCGTTATCTTTAAGATCCTAGCTTTACATTTCATTACTTTAGTTTTATCTTCAACAGTTTTCTTAGATTCTCAAAGTATTTCTGTCTCAAAGGCTTTCATAAAACTCTTTTTAGTAAAAACTCTTAGTTTAAATCGTTATCTTTAAGATCCTAGCTTTACATTTCATTACTTTAGTTTTATCTTCAACAGTTTTCTTAGATTCTCAAAGTATTTCTGTCTCAAAGGCTTTCATAAAACTCTTTTTAGTAAAAACTCTTAGTTTAAATCGTTATCTTTAAGATCCTAGCTTTACATTTCATTACTTTAGTTTTATCTTCAACAGTTTTCTTAGATTCTCAAAGTATTTCTGTCTCAAAGGCTTTCATAAAACTCTTTTTAGTAAAAACTCTTAGTTTAAATCGTTATCTTTAAGATCCTAGCTTTACATTTCATTACTTTAGTTTTATCTTCAACAGTTTTCTTAGATTCTCAAAGTATTTCTGTCTCAAAGGCTTTCATAAAACTCTTTTTAGTAAAAACTCTTAGTTTAAATCGTTATCTTTAAGACACACAACTTACTTAGTTTCTTAGCTGTTATTCATACTCATTCATTCATATCATTGTAATCGTTCACAAACAATAATAATAATAAAGAACAGCAGGTAGGATCGATTGAATCCTTCCGGGGTTTTTTTACCTAAGATTTCTTAATTGAATCAAGGGTTTTTCCCCGTCAACAAAATTCTGGTGTCGTTGTTATTTTCATTTATCTTTAAGATCCTAGCTTTACATTTCATTACTTTAGTTTTATCTTCAACAGTTTTCTTAGATTCTCAAAGTATTTCTGTCTCAAAGGCTTTCATAAAACTCTTTTTAGTAAAAACTCTTAGTTTAAATCGTTATCTTTAAGATCCTAGCTTTACATTTCATTACTTTAGTTTTATCTTCAACAGTTTTCTTAGATTCTCAAAGTATTTCTGTCTCAAAGGCTTTCATAAAACTCTTTTTAGTAAAAACTCTTAGTTTAAATCGTTATCTTTAAGATCCTAGCTTTACATTTCATTACTTTAGTTTTATCTTCAACAGTTTTCTTAGATTCTCAAAGTATTTCTGTCTCAAAGGCTTTCATAAAACTCTTTTTAGTAAAAACTCTTAGTTTAAATCGTTATCTTTAAGATCCTAGCTTTACATTTCATTACTTTAGTTTTATCTTCAACAGTTTTCTTAGATTCTCAAAGTATTTCTGTCTCAAAGGCTTTCATAAAACTCTTTTTAGTAAAAACTCTTAGTTTAAATCGTTATCTTTAAGATCCTAGCTTTACATTTCATTACTTTAGTTTTATCTTCAACAGTTTTCTTAGATTCTCAAAGTATTTCTGTCTCAAAGGCTTTCATAAAACTCTTTTTAGTAAAAACTCTTAGTTTAAATCGTTATCTTTAAGATCCTAGCTTTACATTTCATTACTTTAGTTTTATCTTCAACAGTTTTCTTAGATTCTCAAAGTATTTCTGTCTCAAAGGCTTTCATAAAACTCTTTTTAGTAAAAACTCTTAGTTTAAATCGTTATCTTTAAGATCCTAGCTTTACATTTCATTACTTTAGTTTTATCTTCAACAGTTTTCTTAGATTCTCAAAGTATTTCTGTCTCAAAGGCTTTCATAAAACTCTTTTTAGTAAAAACTCTTAGTTTAAATCGTTATCTTTAAGATCCTAGCTTTACATTTCATTACTTTAGTTTTATCTTCAACAGTTTTCTTAGATTCTCAAAGTATTTCTGTCTCAAAGGCTTTCATAAAACTCTTTTTAGTAAAAACTCTTAGTTTAAATCGTTATCTTTAAGATCCTAGCTTTACATTTCATTACTTTAGTTTTATCTTCAACAGTTTTCTTAGATTCTCAAAGTATTTCTGTCTCAAAGGCTTTCATAAAACTCTTTTTAGTAAAAACTCTTAGTTTAAATCGTTATCTTTAAGATCCTAGCTTTACATTTCATTACTTTAGTTTTATCTTCAACAGTTTTCTTAGATTCTCAAAGTATTTCTGTCTCAAAGGCTTTCATAAAACTCTTTTTAGTAAAAACTCTTAGTTTAAATCGTTATCTTTAAGATCCTAGCTTTACATTTCATTACTTTAGTTTTATCTTCAACAGTTTTCTTAGATTCTCAAAGTATTTCTGTCTCAAAGGCTTTCATAAAACTCTTTTTAGTAAAAACTCTTAGTTTAAATCGTTATCTTTAAGATCCTAGCTTTACATTTCATTACTTTAGTTTTATCTTCAACAGTTTTCTTAGATTCTCAAAGTATTTCTGTCTCAAAGGCTTTCATAAAACTCTTTTTAGTAAAAACTCTTAGTTTAAATCGTTATCTTTAAGATCCTAGCTTTACATTTCATTACTTTAGTTTTATCTTCAACAGTTTTCTTAGATTCTCAAAGTATTTCTGTCTCAAAGGCTTTCATAAAACTCTTTTTAGTAAAAACTCTTAGTTTAAATCGTTATCTTTAAGATCCTAGCTTTACATTTCATTACTTTAGTTTTATCTTCAACAGTTTTCTTAGATTCTCAAAGTATTTCTGTCTCAAAGGCTTTCATAAAACTCTTTTTAGTAAAAACTCTTAGTTTAAATCGTTATCTTTAAGATCCTAGCTTTACATTTCATTACTTTAGTTTTATCTTCAACAGTTTTCTTAGATTCTCAAAGTATTTCTGTCTCAAAGGCTTTCATAAAACTCTTTTTAGTAAAAACTCTTAGTTTAAATCGTTATCTTTAAGATCCTAGCTTTACATTTCATTACTTTAGTTTTATCTTCAACAGTTTTCTTAGATTCTCAAAGTATTTCTGTCTCAAAGGCTTTCATAAAACTCTTTTTAGTAAAAACTCTTAGTTTAAATCGTTATCTTTAAGATCCAGATATTTCGGAGATATAGTTCAACGTCTAGCTCTATAAATAGAAGAAGATCTCATTCAGAAGGGGACATGCATTCTGCACACAAACATTCATCATTCAAGCACTCATTCAACACACTCATTCGCTCTACAAACACACAACTACTTAGTTTCTTAGCTGTTATTCATACTCATTCATTCATATCATTGTAATCGTTCACAAACAATAATAATAATAAAGAACAGCAGGTAGGATCGATTGAATCCTTCCGGGGTTTTTTTACCTAAGATTTCTTAATTGAATCAAGGGTTTTTCCCCGTCAACAAAATTCTGGTGTCGTTGTTATTTTCATTTATCTTTAAGATCCTAGCTTTACATTTCATTACTTTAGTTTTATCTTCAACAGTTTTCTTAGATTCTCAAAGTATTTCTGTCTCAAAGGCTTTCATAAAACTCTTTTTAGTAAAAACTCTTAGTTTAAATCGTTATCTTTAAGAAAACTTTACTTTTATTTGAAGATCCTAAAACACCGAATCCCACTTACAAATCTTCGGTTCTTAAATTATCTTTAATCCTTTCTAAAATTATCTTAGGTAATTTTTGCCCGAAACAATTTGGCGCCCACCGTGGGGCAAAAAGGTGTTTTTGCAATTAGATCGTTGTCATAAAAGCAAGATTTGTGTTTAAAGAGAATTTTGTGTTTCACGGAAAACTTTTTCTAAGAAAATCATGTCTGAGCAATCTCAAAATCCTTCTTTTTCTTATTTGATTTACGATTATCCTTATGTAAAAGAAAACTTGAGAAATCCTCCTGAAAATGCAAGATTCCTGGCTGAACAAACTCTGAAAGGAAAAACTGAAGGAATACCTTCAGTAGATCCATATCTAGCTATGCTATGGAAGAAACATTTCGATCAATTCTATGAATCGATCTCTGATAAAGAGACTGAAGAAGTGACTCAAGGATCAGATGAGTCGGTGAGAAGCTATAGGGAAAGATTTGAATATAATCTGGGATCAGCATCGAAGATCAAGAAGAATCTCTTGAAGATCAAGTCATCAAATAAAATTCGAAAGGATCCAGGTATAGCTGATAAAGGTAAGAAAGATAATTATAAAAAGTATTTACATGAAATTTGGATATTAATACATGAAGGTTTATTGGATGAAATACTTCCTAACCGAAATTGGATATTAGCAAAAAAGTAATTTTTGATTAAAAGTCATTAGGTCTGTTATGTTTTCAATAACGATAATACTAACCTGAACATATGAGTCATGTTAGCCAAAAGGGCTAGCATCAACCATTAGCATATGTTTTGTTTTTATGGCCTCTTGCAGGGTAATCAACATTTAGGATCTTGATGGATGAAGATCACGAGTATATATCCAAGGTATAAATCCTGAATAAAAGCAGTTTCTCCTAAGTCTAAGTCCTCAAATGGACTACAGTGGATTGAACTAAAACTTCAATCCTAGGTTGAAGGGATCACCTTCTCGAACACCGAGGTTAACATTAACACCTCATTTCGCCCGGGGAGCACGTCATAAAAAATTCTTGATTGTGGGTAAGACCCTCATGGTTGGAAATTTTCAAAGGGTTGTTGATTTTACAATCAACTCATTTGGTTTTGACTACTAATAAACAGTCATCAAAAAGAATAGGGATAAGCTCTCTATTAAATACAACCGACCGACAAATGGATTAATTAACAAACTAACAAATGGATTGATAAATTGATTATCGTTTGCAGTGATTTTTGCATTTGAACAGGGAATAAAGATAAAGGAAAATCATTGCAAAGACTTATCTAAGGATCCACAAGATTAGATATAACAAAGGTATGTAAACAAAGATGCAAAAATAAAGTATCTCGATCGATTGAAGACTAAAATATTATTCGCAAAAACAAAGGTACAACATTTAAAATAATTGTAGAGATTTCCTATATTGGTCCAATTTACTAGCAAACGCCTCTTTAGCGAATGACTCTTCTAGATTAGATAACAACTTATTCCATTTATTTACATCCCAATTAGGAAATTCAAAACCCATGGTCTTGGCTTCTGCTGCCATTAGTAGTTTAGTTTCTAAGACTCGGATGGCTGCATCCATATGAAAAGCCCTTAGTAATGCTTCATGTTCTGCGTAGGGCCAAGCAATATTTTCATGAAGCTTGGATCTAGCTTTATATGTTTCTGTGAGTGCATCATTTAATGCCTCTCTTCGTACAATAGAAAGTTTTCTTAGGCGAACAATAGTTAGGTCTTTTTCTTGCAATTGATGCTCAAAACACTCGATCATTTGTTTTAGTTTCTAAGATAAGAGATTAGAAATAGATCTGTCAAGATATTAGAAACGGAACAATTAGAAACAATAAGGAATTACACTTACCAAATCGAAATCTTCTTTAACTTCATTAAGTCTTTGATGAAAGACATCGCCATCAAACCTTCCACGATTGATTTGTTTGGCTATAGGATCGGTATTGGGAGTATCAATAGCCTTAGGATCGCCCATTATTAGGAAATGGCTGATGATAGGAGCCTAAGGAATATAGGTATTTATAAGCTAAAGTCCTAAAGATAAGAAATCCCAAAATTATCGTAACAACATTTCAAAAGCTTCCTAATACTGGGGACAGTTAGAAAATTAGGAAATTATAGGATTATAGTCTTAGTAATATAAGTTCAAAATGGCCAACATAAACCATTTCTAGTACACCACCAGGACTAACCATTCCAGGTTAGTCGACCCCCCATATAAATTGTTTAGATACAAACCACATACCCTAGAAAAACTAATATTGTTCATAGTTCGAAAACATTAGATTAAGCTTCTTCCATTTCTTCCACATCCTTGTCTTCTGCCTCCTCCTCTTTCTTCTCCTCATCCTCGGAAAGCTCCATTGGTTTGGATTGATCACCACCTTCACTTAGGGCCGTGTCTTTTTCAGACCCCTCATCTTTGGATTCAGCAGTTTCAGTATCATTTCGAGGAAGCAGAGCCAATGTCTTCTTCCAATCTTCAACGTCCCACTTGTCAGTCTCAAAACTTCCTTGTGCTTCAGAAGCCATCTTATTCTGAATCTCAAGGGCACTGTGACTAGCACTCACTACACATTTGTTCCGCTGTTCCTGCAGAGCTTTCTTCATCTTTTCTTCATTACCCTTCTCAGCCTCTTATGTCCTTTTCCTATAGTAATCACTCTTTTTAGTTAGACTAACATTCTCCTCCTTCAATTTCTTCAATTCGGCTTTCAAGGTCTTGATCTCAGCCACCTTTGACTTTTTCTCTTCCAACAGACTTACCATTCTTTGACTCTCTTCAATTGCTTTGTCTTGTGCCGTTTTCAACAACTAGTAAGGCAATAACAGTTAGATAAATATCATAAGAAATAAAGAGGATAAAAATAGGAAATCACATACCGTTGCAGCTTGATCCAAACAAGCGCTAAGGGACAAATTAGGAGCAATTTGACTGATAGGAGTAGGATTCATGGCTTGCACTGAGTTATTGAATTCAGGGCTCAAATCTGTGTGAGTGGTCTTAGGACGTTTAGATGCCTTAGTGGTGGTGTATCCTGAAGTAGTTTTAACTTTACCACTAGATTCTGACTTAATGCCACCAATGCATTTGTTAATTGCATCAATATCAAAGTATCCTGAGTCTATAGAAATTAAGAATAGTTTAATAAACTACTTAAAGATGGAATTTTAGGCAACACGTTTATAATAGAAAACTTACCTGACATGACAACAAGTTGATTGGAACTGGATGGACTAGGGGATTCTGGTAAAGCTTGAAAAGTCCTGATTTCTGCTGGAATTGATAAGATGTTTTTGACTCTGCTTGGTCTTGAATCTTCACTTGGGGGAAATCCTTCAAGGTTGGCTGTATTAAAATAAATTAGGAACAAAAAATGACAAGATTAAATAGATATGACAAAAAGAAAAATGAATCCCTACCCTTTTATGGGAAGCAGTATGAAGATAGGATCCCTTAGGAAGAGACTTTTTTGAGACATAGAAAAATCTACTTTTCCATGATAGGTCATTTTGAGTAACACCCAAAGCCAACTTCTCATTCTTCTTAGGAGCCTTAAGCATGTAGTAACCAGGGCCAAAAGTTTGCAAGTTGTATGCTAGGGGAAGATCTGATAACTTAAATTCAATCTTTTTCTCCTTAACTAGGTTATCTAAGACATATAGGGTTCTCCATAGCATGGGCATAGCTTGAGGATATGCTAATTTTGAAAATTTAAAGAACTGTTCATAAATTTTAGGAAAGGGGAATGATAGTTTTAGGTTTTCAAAGGGAAATCCAGGAAAACAGACCCATAAATCTGATTGCATGTCAGAAGTAAGAGTAGGATCGAAAGCCCTAAATTCAGTACCTTTAGGAAAATATTCTTTGATCCTATCAATGTCACTTTCAACAAACGAACACTTACTAAGGTTTTTAGCAATATAAGTAGGAGTGAAGTCTTCACTCACTTTGATTGAAGAGCGGGAAGAAGATATTCGAGGCATAGCTTAATAATCAAAAGTAAAACAAAGAAAAATCTGAAAGATTGAAGAAAAAATAAAGAAACTAACCTTTAGGGTTTGGAGAGATATTCGCTCAAGATAGTAAAGAAACTGAAAGGAAAACTGTCGATATATGCGGATGGTGGGATATAAATGTGGGTAGTTGTAGAAGTCCCATCAGTACAAAGTTTACCCCTTGACATTGCTTTGACTGCTAAAAGTAACCGTAAATAATAAAACTTATCTTTATTTATAATGAAATATAAGTTTTGGGGACAATTGTTTGGGGTAGAATTTTCACCACTAGGATCCTAACAGAATTTACACTTTAAGCCTTCTAAAATATTTACTTAAACAATACGCTATTCTGAAGGATCCTTAGTTTCGTTGAATTCATTAGTTCTGCTTGTGTTATCTTATTATCTAGATATGGCAGGATCTTGATATCGTCAGGATCTATGATTCCACTAACGAATATATATCTAGTACAAAAGATATTACTTGCAGGATTAAAGTCTAAGCTTACAATATGAAGAAAACGTGTTTCAACGGATAGTTTGCCACTTCAACCACAAGAATCGGGATTGATAACAGTTTTACCGTGTGAAGAATAATACCCAACGGTCATCTTTACCATTTCTTCAGCGTAAGGAGCAAGTCCAGGAAGATCCCAGATATTTCGGAGATATAGTTCAACGTCTAGCTCTATAAATAGAAGAAGATCTCATTCAGAAGGGGACAAGCATTCTGCACACAAACATTCATCATTCAAACACTCATTTAACACACTCATTCGCTCTACAAACACACAACTACTTAGTTTCTTAGCTGTTATTCATACTCATTCATTCATATCATTGTAATCATTCACAAACAATAACAATAATATAAGAACAGCAGGTAGGATCGATTGAATCCTCCCAGGGTTTTTTACCTAAGATTTCTTAATTGAATCAAGGGTTTTTCCCCGTCAACAAAATTCTGGTGTCATTGTTATTTTCATTTATCTTTAAGATCCTAGCTTTACATTTCATTACTTTAGTTTTATCTTCAACAGTTTTCTTAGATTCTCAAAGTATTTATGTCTCAAAGGCTTTCATAAAACTCTTTTTAGTAAAAACTCTTAGTTTAAATCGTTATCTTTAAGAAAACTTTACTTTTATTTGAAGATCCTAAAACACCAAATCCCACTTACAAATCTTCGGTTCTTAAATTATCTTTAATCCTTTCTAAAATTATCTTAGGTCATTTTTGCCCGAAACAGCAACCCTCCACCCATTAACACAACTAATAATGCTCCACCACCCCTGCCTCCTGTCACTCCTTATGTTCATGTGCATTACTCCAATTTTCCTGTTTCAAAATTCGATGGAAACAGTGAAACGTTTGGCACATGGAAGGCTATAATGCTTTTGCATTTTGGTGCTATTGAGAGGTACATGATTAAAATCTTAAAAGGACTCTATGTACCCCTTTCTCCACTCAATCCACTTCTAGACGACTAGACCCTACTGGATCTAGAAGACGAGGACGTGAAAATCCCAAACACCACTGGTCTGAGGAAGAACGTAGACTTGTTGACTTGGACACCAAGCTCAATAATATGATTCTTAGTGTTGTTCCTGAAGGATTAATCCCAACACTTGTGTTGTTTCCTAGTGACAAGACAATGTGGGATGAATTACTCATTCAGTTTGAAAAAAGTGATGACACCATTTTTACCAGGAAAGTTTCCTTGAACAAGAAGTATGAGTCCTTCTTTGCACTTCCATCGGAAAGACTCGCTGGTATTTATACCAGGTTCACTAACTTAATTAATCAATTGAGAGGCTTAGGTGTAGAGAAAGACAATGATATACTCCTTGAAAAGTTTTATAACATTTTACTTTCCAATTGGAAACACAAGACTTTGCACAGTCACTGATGCGGAAATGTCCAGATTCACTGAACTGGAGGAATCCAGTGAACTGAAGAAGTCAACTGAATTGATCATGCAATCTGAACAAGCCATGTTGATCCTTCCAGCAGTATCCCATTTCAGACAAGTCTTTTCTGAACCAGTCTAGTCACCAGTGGTAACACTTCTCCAGATGACTGCTCCAGATGGATGCTCCAGTGACCACTACTGAAGGTTGCTCCAGATGGATGCTCCAGTGACCACTACTGAAGGTCCTCTAGTCGCAAGCTCCAGATGACTGCTCCAGATGGATGCTCCAGTGACCACTACTGAAGGTCCTCCAGTGAAGTGGTCCAGATCTATGTTCCAGTTGCCAAATAATAAAGTCCCCACTGAGGTCGTTTGTGGGCCCAATAAAGAAGAATGTCAGTTGTTAAGGAAGGCGCGTGTGACGTTTCTAACAATATTATGGGACCACTTGCAGGGGAATGTTTCTAGAAGCTTACGTGTCCATGTCTTATTGGTCCAAACTAGTTAGTAGCTTGCACATGACAGCTTTTATGTATTATTTAATTATTTCATCGTTAATTCCTAGGTAGAGCATATGGCTATAAATAGAGGTTTATCTCTCATTTGTAAGTAAGTTGATGTTGAATGAAATTAATAGAGCAGCCTCTATTTCTTACAAAAATCTTCTTTTACCTTTATAGATCTTTTGATCTTGGTGGTTAGGAGTGACCCCTTTATCAATATTTGTGGTGACTTGTTCTTTATCAAATATTGTGGTGAGGTCTTTTAAATCTTCGGTTTCCTTTAACTATAATCGTGGTGGTTAGACCTTTATCGATTGTAGTGGTGGGGCGGAGTGTTTCCTTTATCCTTGATTCCGGTGGCTTGGCCTTTACGAATCTTGGTGGTGGATTCTTTTATCTATCATTCTAATTTTATTGTCTTGTTTTATTGTTTGTTTCATATAAAATCCAGAAAATACCAAAAATAGTCTTCCGCTGTCGTTTGTCGCGTTATTTACGCATCAATTTGGTATCAGAGACAGGTTTAAAAGGGTTTCTTAATCTTTTTGTCCGTTGGGGTATTGTTTGTTTAGATCTGTTGATTGATTGTTTAGATCTATTAGTTATTTGCTTAGATCTATTGATTGTGAGTTATTTGTTAGTTATAAATGGCGTTTAGAATAAATATGACTTTAGACGAAGCTAATAATGCTAGGAGAGATAGACAGATTGAAGATCTACAAGAAGCACTTGGTAGAGTTGTTTATATGTTAGAAGATGGTGGTTTACGATTTAATCGAGAAAATGTTGTTGCCAGTGAAAGAGATTCTGAATCTCAAGGCCCCAGTGAAAGATCTGATAGTATTCCTAGACACTCTAGTGATTCTGATGAACCACATCCTAGAGAAAGGCGTAGGAGGCATAAGGGTGATGATACTAGGGATATTAAGATAGATCCACCAGATTTTAATGGATCTTCTAACCCAGAAGAGTATTTCGAATGGGTCCAGGTGATGGACAGAATAATGGAAATAAAAGGGTATGATGATAGAAAAAGCTTCAAAGTTGCCATTATTAAACTGAAGAAATATGCTTCATCTTGGTATGATAACATGAAATCTGAAAGAGAATACAAGGGTAAAAGTAAAATCAAGACCTGGTCCAAACTGAAGGAGGTTATGCAGAAGAGGTTTGTTCCTCAGTCGTACAAGCAAGATCAGTATCTACTGATGAACAATCTGACGCAAGGAGCCAAGGAGGTTGTGGAGTACATTAGAGAGTTTGAGCATCTGAAGACCAGAACTGGAGTGAATGAGACTGAAGAGCACACTATTGCCAGATTTCTTGGTGTCTGAACGCTGCCATTACTGAGAAGATTGAGTTGCAGCCTATCTGGACATATGAAGGTGCATGCAAGATGGCTATCCAGATTGAGAGACAACTGAAGAAGAAGGTTCCGTACAAGTCATTCAGTAAGGTTCCTGCCAGTGCAAGTCAACCAGTTGCCAGTCAACCAGTTTCCAGATTTACTGAAACTGTCCAGAAAGCCTTCAGAGGCAAAGAAAAGGAAACTGGAGGAACGAAAGAACCAGTTGGAAGAAAATATTTCAAGTGTCATGGCTTTGGTCACTTCCAGGCCCAGTGTCCTAATCAAAGAGCCTTGACTGCCAGGGAAATTGAATGTTTGCCAGATGTTGACACTGATGAAGGCGAGCCAGTGTATGATGAAGATGAAGAAGATGAAGAAGCTTATGTTGGTGCAGATATTGGAGAAATGTTGGTTGTCAGAAGGGTGATGCATGCTGATGAAGTTACCACTGATACTGCCCAGAGGGAGAACATTTTTCACTCCAGATGCACAGTCAAAGGAAAAGTTTGTGATCTGATCATTGATGGTGGGAGTTGTGCAAATGCTGCTTCAACTTACATGGTAGAGAAACTGGCGCTACCTACAATTAACTTTTCCCTCGACCTTACAAGTTGCAATGGCTCAATGAAGGGTCAGAGGTAAAAATTAATTGTCAAGTTACTATCCCGTTTTCAATTGGGTCAGTTTATCAAGACAAAATTGTTTGTGATGTTGAACCTATGAATGCTTGTCATATTTTATTGGGTCGACCATGGTTATTTGATAATTATGTTCTTCATGATGGTCGAATGAACTCGTATTCTTTGAGTATAAGTGGAAAGAAGGTCACACTGACTTCTTTGAAGCCTAATGAACTGGTGAGAGTCAAGAAAGACCAGCCCAGTAAGCCTTTGTTTTTGTCTCAAGCTGAAGTCGAAGAAGAGTTATCTGAAGGCTCTCCAGTTATGATGTTACTGGTCGTAGAAAAATCTGAAGAGAAGGAGTTCACTGGTGTCCCCAGTCTCCTGAAGACTTTACTGAAGGAATTCACTGACGTTTTCCCTGAAGACCTACCTGAAGGTTTGCCACCAGTGAGAGGAATTGAGCACCAGATTGACTTGGTTCCAGGGTCAGTTTTACCAAACAAAGCTGCTTATAGGTGTTCACCCAATGAAGCTAAAGAGTTACAGAGGCAAGTCAATGAGTTGGTTGAGAAGGGTTATGTGAGAGCAAGTATGAGTCCTTGTTCAGTACCAGCTCTCCTGGTCCCAAAGAAAGATGACACGATGAGAATGTATGTTGATAGCAGGGCCATCAACAATATAACCATTAAGTATAGATATCCCATTCCCAGATTGGATGATATGCTTGATGAGTTACATGGCTCCTGGTATTTTCCAAGATTGATCTCAGAAGTGGCTATCACCAGATAAGGATGAAGGATGGAGATGAGTGGAAAACTGCTTTCAAGATCAAGGGAGGATTGTATGAATGGTTAGTTATGCCTTTTGGCTTATTAATGCTCCCAGTACTTTCATGAGATTGATGAACGAAGTTCTCAGGCCACTCATTGGTCAGTTTGTTGTTGTATATTTTGATGATATTCTGGTATACTCAAAATCTGAAGCTGAACATGTTAATCATTTGAAGAGTGTATTTGAACTGGTGAAGAAGACATTGAAGGATTGGGATCTGAAGTTTGCTCATGCTGAATTCGTTTTCAACAGAGCTCCTAACTATTCTACCAGTAAATCTCCGTTTGAAATATGCTATGGTGTCAATCCACTGACTCCCATTGATTTAATTCCCTTTTCGATTGAACCAAAAGCAAGCATTGAACCCGAAACCAGAGCAAAAGAAATAAAGAAAATTCATGGAGAAGTAAAGGCCAGAATAGAGAAGGCAAATGCCAGTTACAAGACCAGAGCAAACAAGAATAGAAAGCAGCCCAGTTTTTCACCAGGTGATCTTGTGTGGGTGCATCTGAGAAAAGAAAGGTTTCCAGCGAAGAGAAAGAGTAAACTGATGCCCAGAGCTGAAGGTCCGTTCAAGATTCTGGAAAGATATGGCGATAATGCTTACAAGGTTGACTTACCTGGAGACATGGCAGTTTCAAGTACTTTTAATGTGGGAGATCTGATGCCTTATCTGGAGGATGAGTACCTCGAAGACTTGAGGACAAGTCTCTTTTCAGAGGAGGAGAATGATGCGGAAATGTCCAGATTCACTGAACTGGAGGAATCCAGTGAACTGAAGAAGTCAACTGAACTGATCATGCAATCTGAACAAGCCATGTTGATCCTTCCAGCAGTATCCCATTTCAGACAAGTCTTTTCTGAACCGTCCAGTCACCAGTGGTAACACTTCTCCAGATGACTGCTCCAGATGGATGCTCCAGTGACCACTACTGAAGGTCCTCCAGTCGCAAGCTCCAGATGACTGCTCCAGATGGATGCTCCAGTGACCACTACTGAAGGTCCTCCAGTGAAGTGGTCCAGATCTATGTTCCAGTTGCCAAATAATAAAGTCCCCACTGAGGTCGTTTGTGGGCCCAATAAAGAAGAATGTCAGTTGTTAAGGAAGGCGCGTGTGACGTTTCTAACAATATTATGGGACCACTTGCAGGGGAATGTTTCTAGAAGCTTACGTGTCCATGTCTTATTGGTCCAAACTAGTTAGTAGCTTGCACATGACAGCTTTTATGTATTATTTAATTATTTCATCGTTAATTCCTAGGTAGAGCATATGGCTATAAATAGAGGTTTATCTCTCATTTGTAAGTAAGTTGATGTTGAATGAAATTAATAGAGCAGCCTCTATTTCTTACAAAAATCTTCTTTTACCTTTATAGATCTTTTGATCTTGGTGGTTAGGAGTGACCCCTTTATCAATATTTGTGGTGACTTGTTCTTTATCAAATATTGTGGTGAGGTCTTTTAAATCTTCGGTTTCCTTTATCTATAATCGTGGTGGCTAGACCTTTATCGATTGTAGTGGTGGGGCGGAGTGTTTCCTTTATCCTTGATTCCGGTGGCTTGGCCTTTACGAATCTTGGTGGTGGATTCTTTTATCTATCATTCTAATTTTATTGTCTTGTTTTATTGTTTGTTTCATATAAAATCCAGAAAATACCAAAAATAGTCTTCCGCTGTCGTTTGTCGCATGATTTACGCATCAATTAATGATGCGGAAATGTCCAGATTCACTGAACTGGAGGAATCCAGTGAACTGAAGAAGTCAACTGAACTGATCATGCAATCTGAACAAGCCATGTTGATCCTTCCAGCAGTATCCCATTTCAGACAAGTCTTTTCTGAACCAGTCCAGTCACCAGTGGTAACACTTCTCCAGATGACTGCTCCAGATGGATGCTCCAGTGACCACTACTGAAGGTTGCTCCAGATGGATGCTTCAGTGACCACTACTGAAAGTCCTCCAGTCGCAAGCTCCAGATGACTGCTCCAGATGGATGCTCCAGTGACCACTACTGAAGGTCCTCCAGTGAAGTGGTCCAGATCTATGTTCCAGTTGCCAAATAATAAAGTCCCCACTGAGGTCGTTTGTGGGCCCAATAAAGAAGAATGTCAGTTGTTAAGGAAGGCGCGTGTGACGTTTCTAACAATATTATGGGACCACTTGCAGGGGAATGTTTCTAGAAGCTTACGTGTCCATGTCTTATTGGTCCAAACTAGTTAGTAGCTTGCACATGACAGCTTTTATGTATTATTTAATTATTTCATCGTTAATTCCTAGGTAGAGCATATGGCTATAAATAGAGGTTTATCTCTCATTTGTAAGTAAGTTGATGTTGAATGAAATTAATAGAGCAGCCTCTATTTCTTACAAAAATCTTCTTTTACCTTTATAGATCTTTTGATCTTGGTGGTTAGGAGTGACCCCTTTATCAATATTTGTGGTGACTTGTTCTTTATCAAATATTGTGGTGAGGTCTTTTAAATCTTCGGTTTCCTTTATCTATAATCGTGGTGGCTAGACCTTTATCGATTGTAGTGGTGGGGCGGAGTGTTTCCTTTATCCTTGATTCCGGTGGCTTGGCCTTTACGAATCTTGGTGGTGGATTCTTTTATCTATCATTCTAATTTTATTGTCTTGTTTTATTGTTTGTTTCATATAAAATCCAGAAAATACCAAAAATAGTCTTCCGCTGTCGTTTGTCGCGTGATTTACGCATCAATTAATGATGCGGAAATGTCCAGATTCACTGAACTGGAGGAATCCAGTGAACTGAAAAAGTCAACTGAACTGATCATGCAATCTGAACAAGCCATGTTGATCCTTCCAGCAGTATCCCATTTCAGACAAGTCTTTTCTGAACCAGTCCAGTCACCAGTGGTAACACTTCTCCAGATGACTGCTCCAGATGGATGCTCCAGTGACCACTACTGAAGGTTGCTCCAGATGGATGCTTCAGTGACCACTACTGAAGGTAGAGCATATGGCTATAAATAGAGGTTTATCTCTCATTTGTAAGTAAGTTGATGTTGAATGAAATTAATAGAGCAGCCTCTATTTCTTACAAAAATCTTCTTTTACCTTTATAGATCTTTTGATCTTGGTGGTTAGGAGTGACCCCTTTATCAATATTTGTGGTGACTTGTTCTTTATCAAATATTGTGGTGAGGTCTTTTAAATTTTCGGTTTCCTTTATCTATAATCGTGGTGGCTAGACCTTTATCGATTGTAGTGGTGGGGCGGAGTGTTTCCTTTATCCTTGATTCCGGTGGCTTGGCCTTTACGAATCTTGGTGGTGGATTCTTTTATCTATCATTCTAATTTTATTGTCTTGTTTTATTGTTTGTTTCATATAAAATCCAGAAAATACCAAAAATAGTCTTCCGCTGTCGTTTGTCGCATGATTTACGCATCAATTAATGATGCGGAAATGTCCAGATTCACTGAACTGGAGGAATCCAGTGAACTGAAAAAGTCAACTGAACTGATCATGCAATCTGAACAAGCCATGTTGATCCTTCCAGCAGTATCCCATTTCAGACAAGTCTTTTCTGAACCAGTCCAGTCACCAGTGGTAACACTTCTCCAGATGACTGCTCCAGATGGATGCTCCAGTGACCACTACTGAAGGTTGCTCCAGATGGATGCTTCAGTGACCACTACTGAAAGTCCTCCAGTCGCAAGCTCCAGATGACTGCTCCAGATGGATGCTCCAGTGACCACTACTGAAGGTCCTCCAGTGAAGTGGTCCAGATCTATGTTCCAGTTGCCAAATAATAAAGTCCCCACTGAAGTCGTTTGTGGGCCCAATAAAGAAGAATGTCAGTTGTTAAGGAAGGCACGTGTGACGTTTCTAACAATATTATGGGACCACTTGCAGGGGAATGTTTCTAGAAGCTTACGTGTCCATGTCTTATTGGTCCAAACTAGTTAGTAGCTTGCACATGACAACTTTTATGTATTATTTTATTATTTCATCGTTAATTCCTAGGTAGAGCATATGGCTATAAATAGAGGTTTATCTCTCATTTGTAAGTAGTTGATGTTGAATGAAATTAATAGAGCAGCCTCTATTTCTTACAAAAATTTTAATTTACCTTTATAGATTTGAGATCTTGGTGGTTTGAAGTGACCCCTTTATCTATATTGTGGTGACTTGTTCTTTATCAAATATTGTGGTGAGGTCTTTTAAATCTTCGATTTCCTTTATCTATATTCGTGGTGGCTAGACCTTTATCGATTGTAGTGGTGGGGCGGAGTGTTTCCTTTATCCTTGATTCCGGTGGCTTGGCCTTTACGAATCTTGGTGGTGGATTCTTTTATCTATCATTCTAATTTTATTGTCTTGTTTTATTGTTTGTTTCATATAAAATCCAGAAAATACCAAAATAGTCTTCCGCTGTCGTTTGTCGCGTGATTTACGCATCAGTCACACTCTTGCATCTCCTTATGGGGTCTTCAGATTCACTGAAGAAAATATTGCACAAAAACTTGTGGCTGAGCAAGATGCTTTGAATCATGCCAGTAGTTCTAAGGTGGTTAGAAGGTCCGAGCCTCCTTGTGTTGCATTAATGTCTTCGGAGATTGTCCATTAACACTCAATGAAGAAGATGATGAGCGAACTGATAAACTCTGGAATTTCCAGTGAAATATCTGATGATTGTCATGAAACTGACGATGATGATCTGGTCGCCATGATGGCTAAAACTTTTAAGGTTTAAGTACAAATCTAATAGATTTGGTGGACCAAGTGCTTTCAGCTCCAACTCTTTCGATAAGGCCATTTTTACATGCTTTAAGTGAATCTTTCTTTTTGATACATTTATCATAGTGTACAACTTATACGAGAGATTATACAGGTTATTAAATGCAACAGTTATAGAAAAATTATAAAATATCACCTTCTATTTTTATTGAAAGTATAAATAATGAGAATTTTACCAATGAACTCCAGAGAGTTTGTTCAAAAGGATTAATAAACGAAATTAGTTTGCTCTGTAGTAGTGTGCGGGTTCCCGACGTCTCACATACTGTCCACCTTGAATGTTAATGTTCGGGTTCGAATCATTAACATTTATCATTTGCCGTTAAAAAAAAAAGTTACACTACTAGTTTTTTATCTTTCAAAATATTTTTTACTACTTTAATTAGATTAATTAAATTTATATACATTACTATAATCATACATTGTTTTCTCTCTCTGCCCTCTCTCTCTACCTCTCCCTCTCTAACGGTCACATTTTCCAGATCTGAGATCGGAACTTGTGCACCGGAGATTGGGATCGAGCTAGAGATTGAGAGTTCGAGATCGAGAT
>CM067170.1:140957370-141079936 GCA_034093135.1 Erigeron breviscapus | reverse complement strand
TTGTACTTTATCAATAATAACAAATGTAACTCCATTTACAATTTAACACCACTAATTTAATTTCTAACAATCTCCCCCTTGGTGTTGAATTGTAAATGTTGCATCGTCTTCGGTCTTTAAATAAACATGATGAGCCCATTTGTTGAAAATCTTCAATGTTGATAGGACTTTGAAGCTTTCTCATTGTCTTCAATGTTTTGTATCAACCTTGACTTTGAATCTTCTCAACAAACATATATTCTTGACGATGACATTCTAAAACTTGATCTTCTCTTGCAACTTTGAATACTTTGGAAGCATCTTTGAAATCTTTGTAGCTTTTGAGCTTTCACAACTTGAACTTTTGAATGTTGATTTCAACTTGATGTTGCTTGGAGAAGTAACTTGAATCTTTGAGTAGCATGCGGAAGCTTGGTTTTGACTTTGAATTCCTTGAATTCTTTTGGTATTGCGGAAGCTTGATTTAACTTTGAATTCTTTTGGCTTTGCGGAAGCTTGATTTAACTCTGAATTCTCTTGGCATTGCGGAAGCTTGGTTTTTGACTTTAACACTTCATTTCTTGATCTAACTTGTCTCTGAATTAACAATTATCATGGAGCATTTTATCCTTGAATTCTTGATCTAACTTGTCTTTGATCAAACAATTTTGCTCCCCCTCAAACAAACATCTATCTTGGAGCATTTCTATCAAATAAACGAATTATCTTCAATTTCTTGCTCCCCCTTAAACAAACATCTATCTTGGAGCATTTCTATCAAATAAACGAATTATCTTCAGATTTCTTGCTCCCCCTCAATGAACAATCTCTTTTAAACTATAAATGAACTTAATATCAAAAGAACAAACTTCATCTAATCTCAAACTTTTCATTTCTTCTCAAACATTATTCAATCTCAAACTCTTGTAATCATCAAACAATGGTCATGTTTCTCAACAAATCTTTCCGTTATTGACCATGTACTTTCCAAAACTAAAATCATCTTGAATATTCTCGATCTCGAATCAATCTTTCAACTTTCTTGAAACAATCTTAGAACTTTCAACTTATCACGATAATTATTCACTCTCTTCACCTAAACTAACGATCCTTTGAACAACCAAACACAATGAATATCATCAATCAAATTCTACCTAAAACTTGAACTCTATCTATCAATCATTTAATCATTTCTCCCCCTTATGATGAATATGTGAAACGTGTTCATCATACAATAATGATTGATAGCATAAACGGTAGATGACAACAAACAACAAGCAAGCAAATTAACCCAACCCAATTCCCAATGAACCAATGGTGAACTAGAATTTGAGGTTGCGTTGTTGGAAAAAGATTTTAATATGGTGTTTGTGTTCTTTGTGTTTGTGTGAAGAGAAATGAAATCCGGATAAAAATGATCCGTTAACACAACCAAAAATCAAAAGGATTAATGGTGTGGCCTAAAAATACGATTACTATTTTTTTAGGACTTCCCATTATCATCGAGAAATGCACAAAGCTTATCTCTAAATGGTTCGGTCTATGGCTTTTCAACCGATAGATTGCTTCAAAGAATGTAATTCATGGTCAGTGTCACAAAGGCGTTCGATAACCATGTCTTACTATCCTCAAAGACTTTTGGGAAAATAAATCCGAGGTCACATAGACTTCTCGTTTACTCAACAAATTCATAAAATGAAAATGTGAGACCTACGTTCAACGTTGGAAAAGATGTTAGCATTGGTAGGATTTCCATTCGATCATCGTGGAATATCAAACATATGATATCACTACGAATGTTCCGGTAATATCACAAAGATATGCAATGTCACAAAGACATATAAAGACTCGATGTGTCCTAGTCAAATGAAAAATATATCAAGAACGCTCTAGACTCGATAAGTGATCAAATGAAGTCGGGGATCGGAGCAGATTGTCTCCCTTTTTCAATATCAACATCTTCCAAATGAAGAGTCAATAGAAATGTGAAAATCTCCGTGAGAATAAAACAAGTATTTGTTAAGAAACACTTAAGTGGTTAGGAAAAGATGTGCATTGCTTCACTGGGTCCATGAAGTCTTCTTCAATATCGAGAAATCAACAAATGAAATCCGATAGGAACGTGTTGACCCGGCTTTTTGAGAATTTTGGGGAGGGCTTTCATTTCTTTTAGCCCTTTCTCACATCATCATTTCACCGTAACCTCTCACTTTTCGACTACTCCCTCATGTCCTATTTGCACAAACATCATCTCACTCATATACCCTCACAATCTAGAATAGAGAATTTAACTCCGGGGTTAGATCTCAACGGCGATGACAAGATCATGGAGTATTTATGAGTGGCCTAAACTCTCATGTGCAAATCTAACACCGAACTTCTTTGAATATGATCGAAAATGGTTGAAAATCATCCAAAGTGTTTAAAAATGATAAAAGCGTTTGAACACTTGGAAGTTTTGGTTTTATAAACAAACTCCCCCTAAATATATGCATGATTTTAATAAATGGTTTTGCATATAAAGGGTGAGTCAAAGTTTGAAAGTTGCTCACAAACATTAAAAATGAGACCACAAAGGCAGTACACAAAGGCGTTCGATGCCTTGCATCCCATCCTAATACTTTGTGAGAAACTTAAAAAAAAACATAAAAATAATGAAAAGAGAAAATCTTTTTGGATTTTTTTTTTAAAAAATGAAAATCTTTTTGGATTTTTTTTAAAAAATGAAAATCTTTTTGGATTTTTTTTAAAAAATGAAAATCTTTTTGGATTTTTTTTAAAAAATGAAAATCTTTTTGGATTTTTTAAAAAATGAAAATCTTTTTGGATTTTTTTTTAAAAAATGAAAATCTTTTTGGATTTTTAAAAAATGAAAATCTTTTTGGATTTTTCTAAAAAGAATGAAATTATAAACACGGTTTTAGAACGGGTTATACACTGATGTGTGCATAAGCCACCTTTCATCAAATCATTTCGAAATTACCTTTGGAACCCATTTGAAATTGGGTCCAATGGTTTTTGAACTCTTGAAAGACCAAATGTAAGTCTCATCGATTTGATGAATCGAAGTTGCATTCCACGGAGAACTAAAACCCGGTGTTTTAGTTGAAAACATTTTTCGTGGAAGCAACGGTGAAAAATCATTTGATTTCTTTGAAAAACTTCCAATCTTGGGAGATTGATTTGGAAAATGATTTGTCGAAACACAATCATTCACTTTTTGCACAACAGTTTTCACATGTTTTGGTGCAAAATCAAAAAGCTTAGAAAATGAATATTTGAATGATTTTGACTCAGTTGACTTATCTTTTGAAATCAGTTTCCATTTGGATTTTGTCAACTGAGATTTTGCTTGAGAAAGATGTTCAAAATTATTCTCGAAGGATAGAAAAGACACAGAAGTAGTTGTTCCATCAAAATTTGGTTTCTTAGCGTACTTCTTACCCTTTTGCAAGGAGTAATTAGTAAACTGAGAAACCTTTCTTTCAAAAGGTTTTGAAGATTTACCCGTGTAAACCCTCTTTGGAACATCAACTTTTGGTTTGGATGAATTAGATTTTGAAAAACATTTTGACACCTCGGTCTTTGGAATCGTAGAATTACTCGATTGTTTCATAGGTTTTTCAAGCTTTGTGTCCAACGATTTTGATTTAAAAGATGCAATTCGGTTTTCAATCTTTTCAAGTTGTTTTGTAACCGAAGCATTTAAATCAGAGAAAGAAATTGTTGACACATCAGATTTTAATTTCGAAACAAGAGTGTCTTTCTCAAAAAGTTTGGATTCCAAAGACGAAATGTTATCTTGTTGTTGTTTGATTATTTTCGAAAATCTTTGCTCACAAAAATGGTGGACTTATTTTGCAACTCATGATTAAGTTTAGAAATACTTTGTTGCAAAATAAGTTCTTTTGATTGATTGTCCAAAACAATTTTATTGAGCTCTTTGGAAGAATTGTCCAACTCATTTGTTAATTTGAAGATCTTTGAGTGCAAATGATCATTTTCTTTTTGAAGACTTTCCATGTTGGACAAAATGAGATCATTTGCAGATTTGAGCTCTTTATTCTCAGATTTGAGTTGGTCAATTTCAAGTCGAAAACTTTCCATAGCAGACAAATTGAGAGTATTAGAAGATTTGAGCTCTTTGTTCTCAGATTTGACTTGGTCAATTTCAAGTTGAAAACTTTCCATAGCAGACAAATTGAGAGTATTAGAAGATTTGAGCTCTTTGTTCTCAGATGTGAGTTGCTTAATTTCAAGTTGAAACCTCTGGTGTTCAATCACAAGTGTTTTAAAAATATTCACATCGACTTTGTTTTCTTCAAAAACCACCACTGCACATGGAGACTACTTGATACACCAAAAAATATGATTATCATGACGACGTATTTCTTCCCAACTTGGCTCTTTACCCGTTAAAAAATCTACCACCCTCGCAACAAACTCGTCCGTAATTTTAAGAGCCATTTTGAATCAAAACTTGTTGATAGCCCAACTAAAAAACAACTCAAGACAAGAACTTTAAAAATTTAGCCCAAGTAACTCGTTAGCCCAAAAACTAATAAAAATCAGCCCAATTGAAAAGAAAGACTAAAATTTAGCCCACAAACAAATTTAAGTCCAACAACAAAATAAAATGACAAGCCCTGCTAAAATAATACTTTGGCCCAAATTAAACTCAAATGACAAAAAAACTTTTACGAACAACTAAAACAAATCAAAACAATTTTGGATGGATGGACACTTCAATAAAAAAATGTTTTAGTATTCTATTTGACTCACAAAAAAAATAACTACACAAATCTTGAATTAATCATGGTCATTAAAGATCACTCACATGTTGACACCTAGAACGTATACATGAACACGCGTGCCACTATTTCAATAGTAGACCAACTTTTCCACTGACACACGCTAAACCCACGCGTTTGACAACTTTTTTTTTTCTTGACAAGTGCATTTTACCTCAGACGCGTATGATGTGTGCTAATCGCACAACGGAAGGGTTCCGTACTAAGCGGATCTTAAATAGCCTTTCTCACCATACCACCTCCTTAATTGGAAAATACCGTCGAGGAGAACCTACCAAAGTTCAAACTCGAGACCTTGGAGTAAACTCCCCCGGGCCCCACATAACAGGTTTAGTAAAACACCCCTGGGTTTAACCCAGTGGTTCGTTTGACAACTACACAAATCTTGAATTAATCATGGTCATTAAAGATCACTCACATGTTGACACCTAGAACGTATACATGAACACGCGTGCCACTATTTCAATAGTAGACCAACTTTTCCACTGACACACGCTAAACCCACGCGTTTGACAACTTTTTTTTTTCTTGACAAGTGCATTTTACCTCAGACGCGTATGATGTGTGCTAATCGCACAACGGAAGGGTTCCGTACTAAGCGGATCTTAAATAGCCTTTCTCACCATACCACCTCCTTAATTGGAAAATACCGTCGAGGAGAACCTACCAAAGTTCAAACTCGAGACCTTGGAGTAAACTCCCCCGGGCCCCACATAACAGGTTTAGTAAAACACCCCTGGGTTTAACCCAGTGGTTCGTTTGACAACTACACAAATCTTGAATTAATCATGGTCATTAAAGATCACTCACATGTTGACACCTAGAACGTATACATGAACACGCGTGCCACTATTTCAATAGTAGACCAACTTTTCCACTGACACACGCTAAACCCACGCGTTTGACAACTTTTTTTTTTCTTGACAAGTGCATTTTACCTCAGACGCGTATGATGTGTGCTAATCGCACAACGGAAGGGTTCCGTACTAAGCGGATCTTAAATAGCCTTTCTCACCATACCACCTCCTTAATTGGAAAATACCGTCGAGGAGAACCTACCAAAGTTCAAACTCGAGACCTTGGAGTAAACTCCCCCGGGCCCCACATAACAGGTTTAGTAAAACACCCCTGGGTTTAACCCAGTGGTTCGTTTGACAACTACACAAATCTTGAATTAATCATGGTCATTAAAGATCACTCACATGTTGACACCTAGAACGTATACATGAACACGCGTGCCACTATTTCAATAGTAGACCAACTTTTCCACTGACACACGCTAAACCCACGCGTTTGACAACTTTTTTTTTTCTTGACAAGTGCATTTTACCTCAGACGCGTATGATGTGTGCTAATCGCACAACGGAAGGGTTCCGTACTAAGCGGATCTTAAATAGCCTTTCTCACCATACCACCTCCTTAATTGGAAAATACCGTCGAGGAGAACCTACCAAAGTTCAAACTCGAGACCTTGGAGTAAACTCCCCCGGGCCCCACATAACAGGTTTAGTAAAACACCCCTGGGTTTAACCCAGTGGTTCGTTTGACAACTACACAAATCTTGAATTAATCATGGTCATTAAAGATCACTCACATGTTGACACCTAGAACGTATACATGAACACGCGTGCCACTATTTCAATAGTAGACCAACTTTTCCACTGACACACGATGTAAAACCAGCAGAAAAGAAAAACACAAGCAAGCACAACCATGCCAAGTCTTTGATTAATCTTAGAGATTGCTTTATCAAATACTTCCTTCTTCTTTGTATCTTGATCATCTTCTGTTAGAAATATATATGTAGTAGTTGATTTGTGTACCTTTATGTTAATTTGTACTTATAAAGTAAACTTGTTAATATGGAAGGGGGCATAGTGTAAATAGCTCATATGTATATAAACCCCCTCCATTAAGAACTTTGTAACCTTTCACCCCATTTATGCAAACTAATCTTCCCTGCCAAACACACTTTCTCTCTCTTCAAACCACCATTGTTACACACACTAACACACACATAAGCTCAAATTCTTCACTTTACATTTGGTATCGGAGCACAATCAGCGTATCTGAGCGATCCACAAGCTTAATTGAAGCTTATTTTGTGCTTAATTTCAGAATTTAGCTTATATTCTGAAAGGTTCATTTGCCGAGATCACTGTTTGAGTGATTTCTGCAAATTAAGTGTGTTTTTGTTCGAATTTTGTTCACCGATCGATTTATAATCAGTATATCATCCTTCGTTATCGATTTCAGAAGTTAATTTCATCATTTGAGTTGTTTTTGCTCGAGCTCGGCAAATCGCATGTTCGCGTGGGTTTGAATTCTAGTTGAAATTAACATATAATTTGTTCAAGGATTTGTGCGCATTGTTTTTCTGATCATTTTGATATAAAATACGAGCTTTAATTCGCAAAAATGAAGGAGAAATTGAAGATTTACAGTCTGCTCTGCATTTGAGGGTTCGGCTGAACGAAGAAGACGACCAGTAACCGTCTATTTTGTCGCCTAGTGATTACTAGTGTTTGCAGAGATCGCTGGCTAAGACTTGCTCTTACTTGTTCTATTTGCAGAGCTCACTGCTCGGCAAATAGGTGTTTCAAGAAATCTTTGCTAAGTGTTGGTGCTACTTGTTCTATTTGCAGAGCTTATTGCTCGGCAAATAGTTATTTCAAGAAAATTTGATTAAGTATTGGTGCTACTTGTTCTATTTGCAGAGTTTTGCTCGGCAAATAGGTGAATTTCTATTTGTGCTATTTGCAGAGTTATTTGCTCGGCAAATAGTTGAATTTCTATTTGTGCTATTTGCAGAGTTATTTGCTCGGCAAATAGTTGTTTCGAGAATTTTTGATTTGAGACTGGTGCTACTTGTATTGTTTGCAAAGGTTTAAACTCGGCAAACAAGTGTTTTTGGTTGATGCGACTAAGTACAAGTTCTATTTGTGCTATTTGCAGAGTTATTTGCTCGGCAAATAGTTGAATTTCTATTTGTGCTATTTGCAGAGTTATTTGCTCGGCAAATAGTTGAATTTCTATTTGTGCTATTTGCAGAGTTATTTGCTCGGCAAATAGTTGAATTTGATTCTTCGACCAAGTGATTTTATTAGTTGTACTATTTGCAGAGATTTAAGCTCGACATTCAGTTGTAATTGGTTGTTGATCAGTGTACTTGGGTTGTGACTTGGCTACTTACACTATTTGCAGAGGATTAAGCTCGGCACTTAGTTGTTTTTTAAATTCTCAAATCAAAATTTTTCAAGAAAATTAATTCAAAACCACTTTTCATCAATATTCTTCACGAGGGAAGAAAATCAAAAAAATTTAAAATTTCTACTTGTTCTATTTGCAGAGGTCTGAGCTCTGCATCTAGTTAAAATAGAAAATTTTCAATCCTTTTTGGAATTTATTTGAAATGGCTTCAAGGGAAGCTTTAGCACTTGGTTCTGAAGGAAGACCTCCTGTCTTGTTTAGAGGTTCTTATCCTCAATGGAAGAAAAGGTTTCTGAACTGGATAGACAGATAGAAGAATGGAAAACTTCTGAGGAAATCATACAAAGATGGTCCTGAAATTCCAAAGAACCCTATTAATGGAGAAGCTTTACCTGAAGAGAGTTGGAATACAGATCAGAAAAATAGAGTTGAAGCTGATCAAATGTCAATTGCTTATCTTTACCAAGCACTACCTGATGACATTTACTGCAATGTGGACTCCTATGAAACAGGAAAAGACATATGGGATGAAGTGGAGAAGCAGATGGAAGGATCTGATGTGTCAAACACCATAAGATTGTCGACTGTTCTGAACATGTATGAAACTTTCAAGCAACAGAAGGGTGAACCATTGAACGAAGTATACATCAGATTCTGTAATGTCATCAATGAGCTTCGAAAGAATGATGTGAAAAGAACCAATATGGAACTCAACATCAAATTCATCAAAAATCTGGAAGAGGAATGGCAAGTGTATGGAACTCAACTCAACCAACAATCAGACTTTGGGAAACTCACAATCCACACCTTGTATGAAAAGCTGAAGCTGAATGTTGAGGATGTTCAGAGGATCCAAAAGAAGAAAGAAGAAAGTTCTCATTCCGATCCATTAGCCTTGGTAGCTGAGAAGAAGACATCAAAAGTGTCAAGACAAAGCTTTGTTGAGTATGACACTGATTCTGATTCAAGTGAAATGAGTGATTCTGATCTGGATGAGAAACAAAAAGAGATGTATAAAGAACTCGCTTATTTTACAAAGGCTTTCAAGAAGAAACCAACCAACAATCAGACTTTGGGAAACTCACAATCCACACCTTGTATGAAAAGCTGAAGCTGAATGTTGAGGATGTTCAGAGGATCCAAAAGAAGAAAGAAGAAAGTTCTCATTCCGATCCATTAGCCTTGGTAGCTGAGAAGAAGACATCAAAAGTGTCAAGACAAAGCTTTGTTGAGTATGACACTGATTCTGATTCAAGTGAAATGAGTGATTCTGATCTGGATGAGAAACAAAAAGAGATGTATAAAGAACTCGCTTATTTTACAAAGGCTTTCAAGAAGAAACCAACCAACAATCAGACTTTGGGAAACTCACAATCCACACCTTGTATGAAAAGCTGAAGCTGAATGTTGAGGATGTTCAGAGGATCCAAAAGAAGAAAGAAGAAAGTTCTCATTCCGATCCATTAGCCTTGGTAGCTGAGAAGAAGACATCAAAAGTGTCAAGACAAAGCTTTGTTGAGTATGACACTGATTCTGATTCAAGTGAAATGAGTGATTCTGATCTGGATGAGAAACAAAAAGAGATGTATAAAGAACTCGCTTATTTTACAAAGGCTTTCAAGAAGAAACCAACCAACAATCAGACTTTGGGAAACTCACAATCCACACCTTGTATGAAAAGCTGAAGCTGAATGTTGAGGATGTTCAGAGGATCCAAAAGAAGAAAGAAGAAAGTTCTCATTCCGATCCATTAGCCTTGGTAGCTGAGAAGAAGACATCAAAAGTGTCAAGACAAAGCTTTGTTGAGTATGACACTGATTCTGATTCAAGTGAAATGAGTGATTCTGATCTGGATGAGAAACAAAAAGAGATGTATAAAGAACTCGCTTATTTTACAAAGGCTTTCAAGAAGAAACCAACCAACAATCAGACTTTGGGAAACTCACAATCCACACCTTGTATGAAAAGCTGAAGCTGAATGTTGAGGATGTTCAGAGGATCCAAAAGAAGAAAGAAGAAAGTTCTCATTCCGATCCATTAGCCTTGGTAGCTGAGAAGAAGACATCAAAAGTGTCAAGACAAAGCTTTGTTGAGTATGACACTGATTCTGATTCAAGTGAAATGAGTGATTCTGATCTGGATGAGAAACAAAAAGAGATGTATAAAGAACTCGCTTATTTCACAAAGGCTTTGGAAATCAAAGAAATCGAATTTCAAAATTCTAAAGATAAATTTGATTTACTTCAAAAGGATTTTGACAATTTGAAATCTGAAAAAGCTGCGGTCATGTTTACTCCGAACTCCAAACTGCATCTTGAAAAACAAGAACTTGAAACCAAAGTTCTTGAACTGAGCAAGACCGTCAGACAACTTCAAGTCGAAAAGACCAATGAGATGTTTCGAGCAAATGCATTGGCTGAGGACATTGAGTCTTTAAAGTGAAATTGAAAGAATCTATCCCTGATTTGACGGAATTTGAAAACAGAATTTCTGACCTAAAATATAAGTGTTGTATAAAAGATTCTCTTAAACAAAAACTTGATAAAGAAAATGATGAGCTTAAAGCTGAAATCAAATCTTATCAAGACAAGTTGTATAAGATTAATCGTTCATATCAACAAATCTTTTTGAATAGGCCAAGAAATTCAGAAACAATATTCACTTCAGGGTTAGGTTATGTCAATCCAAATCATTTGCTCAAAGTACAAGAAGAAGTCCCATCATTATATAAGGAATCTTATTTGAGATGTGGGATGACTGACCAGTTTGTGAGACCGAATGATAGGGATTTTGAGGTTGATGATTTTCTAAAGAAGGGTGCAAAAGTCTATTTTAACTATGAGTTAATGGACGAGTCATATGATTTTTTCAGTCACCCTGCACATAAAATTGAAAAAGAAAATGATGGAAAAAAAAATCATGAGGCTATAATTCCTGAAATTCTTGAGTGTTTTAAATAAAAACCTTTAGAAGAAACTATTCCAATTCCAAAAGCTGAAAACTTGAGACCTTATGTTCCACAAAAAGTTTTGGAAAAGGTAATAGAGGATCTGCAAAAGTCTCTTGATGAAAAGCAATCTTTAATAGATAATCTGAAGACTCAAAATCACTATGTCATTGATCAACCCAAATTTGACTCCAAAGTATGTGAACAACCTGGTTGTTCAATTTGTGAAGTTGTGAAAGCATCAACTCAGACTGGCCGTTCTATTTGTGAAATCGTGAACGCATCTGTGCAAACTGAGAGTCAAGTTGTGCATGTTTCTATTCAAACTGATGGTGATCTAGATGATGTATATGATGTTCATGATGTTGATGATTATTTCTTCCCGATTGCTTCTGAAACTGAGTCTTTTACCAAGTTTTCTGAGGGAACTCAATCATACTTGAATGAAATTGATGCTTTCAAACAAAAGTTTGAAAAAGAAAAAGAAAGAGAACAGAGGTTAAATGTGCTAAAGGAACTTAATGATCTAAAAGTTGAATTCCAATTTCAGAAAATAGCACTTCAATTTTTTAAAGAAAAAGAAAAAGCATCAATTCCACTCAAGAAATGTCCTTGTCCAATTAAGATAGGTGAAGCAAGTGTGAAATTGGAAACGGATGATTTCTCAACATATTTGGAAGGAAATTATGATTTTGCTCCTGATTTTGAAAAACATTTTGTTCAAAAAGAGGAAAAACATGAATTTTTTCTAAAGAATATTCCAAAGTCACACTCTTCACAACCTTCCCCATTCGATAAGTTTCAAAGACCAAAGACCAACCCATCACACAAGACTGATTCAAAACCAAAGACCAAACCATCACCAAAGAATGTTTCAAAACCAAAGTTCAATCAATCACCTAAGACAGATTCGAAATCAAAACCAAACAAAGAACCCAAAGTATCTAAGAATTCAAAGACTTCTAGGAAATACAAGGTTAAATCTGAACCTCAGTCCCAAAAAGAAGTCAAAACAAGAAGTGGTCCAAAGATTGTTAAGAATGAAACTTTCTCATTAGGTAACAAACAACCTCAGCAGCTTAGGTATTCTAGTTTTCCTAGGTATTCTCAGAAGAATCTTAAGTGCACTTTACAAAGGGTTAGAGATACTGTTTCTGGAATGACTAAGTACAAAGATCAATATGGTTGGTTGTCACCTAATAATATAAAGAAAGTAAACAAGACCACAGAAACCATCAAGAAGAAACCTGTTAAGTCTGAAAATAACAAATTGTTTGCTAACAAGAAGACTGTTCGTGTTTCAGGTGACTTGTGCTTAACTAGTAGCAGTAGATGGATTCCTAAGGATAGATTTTTGCATGCTTCTAGTAAAGTCAAGCTTGATGGGAATACAACAAATGTGAAACAAGTGTGGATTGTCTGTAGATAAAATTCTCAAAATAGTGCCAATACATCTAGGACTAGTCCTGCTTGTACCAAAACTTGTGTATAAACCTTGAATTTTCATTTTTTGTAATTCGTATCTGTGCTTTGAACGATTATGTGTGTTTTGTTTGTGATTTGAATAAAAAGTTTGTTTGTGTGTTATTTTGCTTAATGTTTATTTTTATGTATACTTGCATGTTATCCCTCTAACCTGCAAGGACCCAATCTACATGGGTACCTAAATCATATTCCTTGTTCTTGCAGGAATTTCTCATTTGTGTATGGTATGTTGACTCGGGATGTTCTAGTCATATGACTGGAAACAAGTCCATTCTTACAAACTTTGTCGAGAAGTTCATGGGAACCGCCAGATTCGGAAATGATCATATCGCTCCTATTCTCTGTAATGGAGACATTGTTAAAAATGGTGTCACTATCAAGAGAGTTTCTTATGTTGAAGGCCTAGGACACAATCATTTTAGTGTTGGACAATTTTGTGACAATGATCTTCAAGTATTATTCAGAAGATATGAATGCAAAGTGCAGACTGAAGATGGTGTGGATATTCTTACTGGAACAAGAGACAATAATTTGTTCACTATTGATCTCAACAACATTCCATCTAACTCTTCAGAGATTTGTCTTCTTTCTAAAGTAACTGCACAAAATTCTTGGTTATGGCATCGCCGTCTTTCTCATCTTAATTTTCAAACAATCAATGCTCTCGTGGATAAACAACTTGTTGAAGGACTTCCGGATTACAAGTATGAAAGTGAACATGTTTGTCCAGCTTGTGCAATTGGTAAGATGAAGAAAGCTTCACACAAACCAAAGAAGTATCTGAGTACTGAAGGACCTTTGCACCTTATACATATGGATTTGTGTGGCCCAATGAAAGTTCAAAGTATCCATGGCAAGCGATACATTCTTGTGATTGTCGATGATTATTCTCGTTGCACTTGGGTATTCTTTCTTCATGCAAAGAGTGATACTCCGAATGCAATTGTTGATTTCATAAAGAAGACCCAAGTAAATCTTAAATCATCAGTTAGAATTGTTCGCTCAGACAATGGCACTGAATTCAAGAATTCAACAATATTCTTTCTTCATGCAAAGAGTGATACTCCGAATGCAATTGTTGATTTCATAAAGAAGACCCAAGTAAATCTTAAATCATCAGTTAGAATTGTTCGCTCAGACAATGGCACTGAATTCAAGAATTCAACAATATTCTTTCTTCATGCAAAGAGTGATACTCCGAATGCAATTGTTGATTTCATAAAGAAGACCCAAGTAAATCTTAAATCATCAGTTAGAATTGTTCGCTCAGACAATGGCACTGAATTCAAGAATTCAACAATAGATTCTTTCTTCAAGTCCATGGGTATTACTCATCAATTTTCCGCTGTCAGGACACCTCAACAGAATGGAGTAGTTGAACGTCGAAATTGAACTCTTGTTGAAGCAGCTAGAACAATGCTTGCTTATTCTAAGTTGCCTCTGAATCTATGGGCTGAAGCTGTTGCTACTGCTTGTTTCACTCAAAATAGATCAATCATTAACAAGAGGTTTGATAAAACTCCTTATGAGGTGATAAACAAACAAAAGCCCAATGTGAACTTCTTGCACATTTTTGGATGTGTATGTTATGTTCTCAATGATCGAGATAATCTGGGCAAATTTGAACCAAAAGGCGATGAGGCATATTTCATCGGTTATTCAAGAGAATCCATTGCTTTTCGAGTATATAACCGAAGAACCAAGAGAATCGAAGAGAGTATGAATGTTAGATTTGATGAACTCTCGGGTATGGTTCTTGAACAACACAGTTCAAGACCCGAACTTCAAAGTCCACAAGCTTCCGCAACAAAGACTGCTCCAAATGTCAAATTATCATTCTCTACTCCAACAACACAAGATTTGGATATCTTGTTTGAAGAATTTTTCCAAGTTCCGAAGAAAGTTCCTGAATCTGAAGTAAATACAAATGAACCATCCAGTTCAAATTCAAAAGAGATGGATCCAAATGAGTCTCCACCATCACAATCATCAGATGTTAATTCATCATCTGATTCTCCTCCACCAACCGATATTTCAGAGTTGCATACTCAACCTCATAATTTCTCTCAAGTGACAAATCTTTCAACCAATCCTGAAGTTTATGATCATGACGACTTTGTTGAACCAATTGCTACTTCGTTTGAACAATTAACAGAACAACATTCTCCTGATTTTATTGATTCTGAAGAATCTGGTGATCTACTTGATCCAATTCCTCACACAACCAAATGGACAAGAGCTCATCCAACTTCTCAAGTCATTGGTAATCCAACAACTGGAGTTCAGACAAGATCCGCATCCGCGAATGAATGTCTGTTTGTGAATTTTCTGAGTATTGTTGAACCAAAGACAGTGAATGAAGCTCTAAGTTGTCCAGATTGGGTGAAAGCAATGCAAGAAGAACTTAATCAGTTCGAACGACTTGAGGTGTGGAAATTGGTTCCCAATCCTTACAAGAACAAGGAGCCAATTAAGACCAAATGGATCTTCAAGAACAAAAAGGATGAAACTGGAGTTGTTGTACGTAACAAAGCACGATTGGTTGCAAAGGGATATTGCCAACAAGATGGAATTGATTACGATGAGACATTCGCACCAGTTGCACGAATTGAGGCTATTCGGATGTTTCTTGCCTATGCTGGCTACAAGAACTTCACAGTCTACCAAATGGATGTCAAAACTGCCCTCTTGAATGGAATTCTAAAAGAAGAAGTGTATGTTGAACAACCAGAAGGTTTTGTGAATTTTCTGAGTATTGTTGAACCAAAGACAGTGAATGAAGCTCTAAGTTGTCCAGATTGGGTGAAAGCAATGCAAGAAGAACTTAATCAGTTCGAACGACTTGAGGTGTGGAAATTGGTTCCCAATCCTTACAAGAACAAGGAGCCAATTAAGACCAAATGGATCTTCAAGAACAAAAAGGATGAAACTGGAGTTGTTGTACGTAACAAAGCACGATTGGTTGCAAAGGGATATTGCCAACAAGATGGAATTGATTACGATGAGACATTCGCACCAGTTGCACGAATTGAGGCTATTCGGATGTTTCTTGCCTATGCTGGCTACAAGAACTTCACAGTCTACCAAATGGATGTCAAAACTGCCCTCTTGAATGGAATTCTAAAAGAAGAAGTGTATGTTGAACAACCAGAAGGTTTTGTGAATTCCAAACATCCGGACTATGTTTACAAGTTAGATAAGGCTTTATATGGTCTGAAACAAACCCCTCGTGCATGGTATGATGCTCTATCCTCTTATCTTGTGAAATCTGGTTTTAACAAAGGTTCGATTGACACTACTTTGTTTATCAAACGACAAGGGAGTGACATCATTCTAATCCAGATTTATGTTGACGACATAATTTTCGGGTCTACAAATCCTAAATACTGCAAGAATTTTTCAGCTTTAATGATCAAGAAATTTGAAATGAGCATGATGGGTGAATTAAACTTTTTCCTTGGTCTTCAAGTCAAACAATTGTCAAATGGCACATTTATTTGTCAAACAAAGTACATTCTTGACATGCTGAAAAAGTTTGATATGATGGATTGTCAAACAATTGGTACACCCATGTAAGCTCGAACAAAGATCAATGCTGATTTAAATGGAAAATCTTTTGATCAAAAGAAATATCGCAGTATGATAGGATCACTCATATACTTGACTGCAAGTCGCCCGGATATTATGTTCGCCACATGCATGTGTGCCAGGTACCAGGCCAATCCCAAGGAAAGTCATTTCCAGGCCGTTAAACGGATCTTCCGATACCTGAAAGGCACAGTGAACCTTGGTCTCTGGTATCCAAGGGATACTGGGTTTCAATTAATTGCATACTCGGATGCTGACCATGCAGGTTGTAAGCTTGATCGAAAGAGTACTTCTGGGAGTGTACAGTTTCTAGGGGATAGATTGGTCAGTTGGTCTTCAAAGAAACAGAATTGTGTATCCACATCTACTGCAGAAGCTGAATATGTTGCTGCAGCAAGCAGTTGTTCACAAGTTCTTTGGATGAAGACGCAGTTGACTGATTATGGATTTCAATTCAACAGAATTCCCATTTACTGTGACTCAAAGAGTGTTATTGCTATTTCTTGCAACCAGGTGCAACACACAAAGACCAAGCATGTAGATGTTCGGTACCATTTTCTTAAAGATCATGTCGAGAAAGGTAACATCGAACTCTATTTTGTTCCAACAGACTACCAACTCGCTGACCTTTTCACCAAACCTTTGGATGAAAACAGGTTTAATTTTCTGAAAACCAAGTTGGGAATGCTAGATTTACAAACTTAAATGCTTTCATGCCATGTATTCTATGTTCATTTTATGTTTCAAACATTGATGTGTTTTATTTGATATTACATGCAATGTTTGAGGGGGAGAAAAAAGGGTAGAATGCATGATTTAAGGGGGAGTTTGTAAATTTATTGTCTTGACATATGCTTAATTTGAGGGGGAGTGTGCAAATGCATGTGAATATTTGTTTGCGTATTTGTTTTAAATCTGTTTGGTTATTTGTTTATTTTATGTTATGTGTCTTTGTTCTTAAATCTGAAAAACCAAATACAAAATTAGAAATTTTAAATAAAAAAAAAATGATAAAATTTTTTTTTATTAGATATTTTTTTTTGTTGTTTTTGTTGAATTTTTTTTAATTTTTTTTAATTTGTGTTAATTTTGTTTTGTTTAATCCCATCAAGAAAAGCCCAACAATTAAATTGAGCCCAAAACCAGTTAGTGATCCGGGTTGACACGCGGTCAAAACCAGACCTGCGACCCGATTTTGATACTTAAAAAGAAAATGGGCGGGCCAAATCATTTACAATTCAAATTCAAACCAAAAATATTATTTTTCTCTCAAAACCCGATCAATCTTTACATCAATCAATCAATAATTTTCATCTTGTTAATAATAATAAAAGAGGATTCATTCCAGTGATCAAATTTCTGCTATATTTCATCCTTTCATTCGATCATATCATCGATTTTAAGGTAATAATTCTTGTTCAAATATTGCCCTCCAACTGTTTGATAAAATGCTTGAATGATATGTCATGATTTTTATGCATTATTTGATGATTGATTGTATATTTTTGATGTTTTAGTTACATGATTAGGACTTATGCTTGATGTTTATGTGAATTTTATGTCTTAAATCTGCTCATGTTTGATTTTTCTGGATATGATTTGATGATGGGCTGGGTAAATTCATGAGTTTTTGATGAAAAGTACAATTTGCAGAGCATTTTGCTCGGCAAATGTGTTGTTTGTTCATGATAATCTTCAAATCATCATAATTTCTGGTTAACATGTTCTTATTTTTTTCTCAAACAAATTTTTGGATCAAAAGTGTCATTTGCAGAGCTTTTAGCTCGGCAAATTTGTTTTTACCAAACCAAATTTGTTTTCACCAAGTCCATTCAACAACTTGATGCAGAGCATCTTGCTCGGCATCCAAGGCTTTTTGGTTTTCAAAAATGATTTCAAGTCTAAATTCAACTGTTTGCAGAGCTTTGAGCTCGGCAAACAGTACAAAATGTAAACTTTTCACCAAGTTTTCAAATCAACTGTTTGCAGAGCATTTTGCTCGGCAAACAGTACAAAATGTAAACTTTTCACCAAGTTTTCAAATCAACTGTTTGCAGAGCTCTTTGCTCGGCAAACAGACCATTTTACTTCAAAAAGTTTTCCAAGTCTAAAGACAACTGTTTGCAGAGCAATTTGCTCGGCAAACAGTGCATTTTGTTCAAAACTTTTTCCAAGTCTTAGAACAACTGTTTGCAGAGCATTTTGCTCGGCAAACAGTATAAATTGGATTTTCAAATTTGTCAAGACTTGAACCATGCATTTGCAGAGCTTTTGCTCGGCAAAAGTACAAATGTAAACTTTTCACCAAGTTTTCAAATCAACTGTTTGCAGAGCATTTTGCTCGGCAAACAGTACAAAATGTAAACTTTTCACCAAGTTTTCAAATCAACTGTTTGCAGAGCATTTTGCTCGGCAAACAGTACAAAATGTAAACTTTTCACCAAGTTTTCAAATCAACTGTTTGCAGAGCATTTTGCTCGGCAAACAGTACAAATTGAAATTTTCATTGAAATTTTTCTTTATCAATTGACAACATTATTGTTGTTCAATAAAAGGAAATTTCATACATTTAAAAGGAGTGAATCTGAACTGCTCATTTGCAGAGCTTTGAGCTCGGCATTTACGAGGTTCAACTCCCATACACGATGACTTGGTGCCAGACTTGAGATTTTCTCGTGTTTGCCGAGATCTTTGCTCGGCAAACAGTACAAAATGTAAACTTTTCACCAAGTTTTCAAATCAACTGTTTGCAGAGCATTTTGCTCGGCAAACAGTACAAAATGTAAACTTTTCACCAAGTTTTCAAATCAACTGTTTGCAGAGCATTTTGCTCGGCAAACAGTACAAATAGAATTTTAATTTTTTTTTTCTTTCCATTATTTTTATTCTATGTTTCTTTTATTATTATTTGTGTTGTGTTTTTAAAATGTATAAATGTATATGTGTATTGTGTTTGTATATATAGTATTTCATAAGTGTTTGGGGTGAGAGGCAAGGTATCGAACGCCTTTGTGTACTACCTTGTTTTCTTATCTTTTAATACTTATGTGATCCTATATATTGTCATGTTTTGTATATATATTTGGGTGAGATGCAAGGTATCGAACGCCTTTGTGTACTACTTTGTTTTCTCATTTTAATATATATGCAAAACATTGTCTATGTGTATTAAATGTGTTTCTTAAATGTTGGTGTGTGTTGTTATTTTTCTGTGTTTAAAATGTATTTTCTGGTCAAAACTTTGGTCAGTTTGTCTTAACAGAAAAATAATAAATTACCAAGATGGCTATGTTCAAAGAAGGAGATTCAATGAAAATGCAAGCCAATCAAGCACTACATATCCCATTTGCTTGCAAATTCCCAATCATAACGGAGATTCTGAGTCATCATCCGTTGAATAATGCTTTGACTGGAGGTGCAATTGTTCCCGAAAATTATGTATTTGAGTTGTGGGAATCAATTGCATATGTAAAAGGAAGTAAAAGACATAAGACAGCAGACTACTTCAAATTTTCTCTACAGTCAGAAGATGAAATTTTCAATTGTAAATTCACTCTGGATGAGTTCAGAACTATCATTGGATTTCCTGAACATGAAGAATACGAAGAACTACCATCAGTTGAAGAAATGTTGGCTGGAGTTCATTCGTTGGGTTATGAAGGAGAGTTGGCAACGATGAGAGACTTTAGAAGAATGAATGTAGCAACTCTCTGGCATACGATGTACAATGTTCTAAGCACTTGTTTGATGCCATCACAGAAAGGAATTGATCTCATGACGAAGCATTCATTATCAATTTACTATGCAGTCACTCACAATGTGCAGTGTGACTTTGCGAAGATAATATGGGATAAGATGATCCAAGTTGTCAAGGGAAAGGATGCACAAGAAAGAAAATATATTCCTTTTATCAGATTCTTCACACTGATTATCGAAGACGTTCTTGATAATGTAGAAGAAATTCCAAAATTGGATGACAGCTTTAATTGTGTAATTGCCATGTATAAATCCAACTTAAGAGGCACAGGAAGTGAAGTTGCAAGACCATTTCCAATTCCACCTTTCCTGCTAAACCTGGTTCCTGCTGAGAGTCCCCACCTTAGGACTTATAGAGAGTGGTTAACCACAGCAATGGGGTCTGAAAGCCGACAGACTCCTACCCAAGCTGTGCATAGGTCGCCAAGTGAGGGTCCTAGGTTAACTAAAAGAAAAAGAGGGGATAGTGGTGAGGGGACTTCTGAGCAGAGGAGAAGGAAATCGAAAAGAGTTATGTTTGAACAAGAAGCCGTTACACCTGAACCTATTTCTTCACCTGTTTCCCAATCAACACCATCCATTCAAACAACACAATCTCCACCACCCGTTCAATTTTCACAATCTTCACCTTCTCAATCTACACCAATACCATCCGTTGTTTCACCAAATCCACCAACACTGACACCACCTCGTTTATCACCCGTACTTAATCCTACACCGCTTGCTTCAGCACTACCAAATGAACCACCGGTAATACCTGGTAGACGAATAAAAATGATTGCTCGAAGGTCACCAAAGAAATCAAAGAAGAAGTCCAAAAGAAAGCATAAGTCTGCTAGATCTGAACATATTGGTGCCTCAGCAGAGTTGGATGTTGAGCAAGCAACACGAATTGTTGATAATGTTGTATCTGAATTGCAATCTGAGAATGTTAGCACAGGAGATGCAGATGTGCAGGAGGAACAAGGAGGGAATGAGGGCGGAGTTGAAAATACCAGAGAGGTTGAGAGGTCCGGGTTAGGACAAGGGCATAAAGAAAACGTTGGCTCTCCGATAGTTGAAACCAATGTGTCTAGCCGGGATGTCAACCCTAAGGTAGAAGTCGAGAACTCCCCATTCTCGCTTGCACCGAACTCTCCTCGCCATTCTGACTCCTCACAACAGGAGTTAGTCTCACAAACGCACGGGGAACAGCCACGTTCACCACACTCTCCTCATTTGGAGGATGAAAGTGTTGAAATAAGAGAGGATCAGCCCCACCTCTCGCCTTCATTTCGTGCACATGAGTCTAGATCTCCTAGGTACACGGATTCACAAGCTCAGTTGAGTACTGATGCCGGAACAAGCGGAGGGGGACCCACTTTGTGTGACCCTCAAGGACAGCTTGGAAATCCTGCCTTAGCTAACATCACGCCAGCTTTAGCCGCAGGTAACAGTTCTCAAACCGAGACTGGGGGACAGTATGAACGCCGTAGTGACACTGCTGTTCCTCAGGATCAACCTGAGACTGTATTAACGGGCATTCTCAGTGACCCCGGGGTTGTGAGAGGTGTTGCCCAACAATAACAAGTCCCGGACAGTGATTTATCACAGTCTAGGACACAACTTGATTCGGGTTGCAAAGCCCATGAATCTGAAACTGCTGGTGAGGGTATAACCCGAGGATCCGCAGGAAATCCTGAATCAGCTTCGCTGAATTTAGGTCACACCACAAATGTGCAAACAACCCCCGGGTTGGTTACTCCACCTCCTACCCAAACACAAAGAACACCAACACCTATTCAAACATCATCAACCACAACAAATCTTTCAACCAAAGATCAAGCATGTGAAGTTTTACTTGGCATTCTACGTTCTGAAGGAGATTTGTTGACTATGACTGAGAGGGGGGTTTTGAATGCTCTTGAGGTGCGAGAAAGAGAAGTTGCTAATGAAAGAAGAGTTAAAGATTTACAAGATCAACTTCAATCTCAGAAAGCTGTATACGATGCTAAACTTGCTGCATTTGAATTAAGATTGTTAGCGTTAGAATCTTGCCGACCGGCCTCGGTTGCTTCTCGACGGGATGATCCTGATTCTGATGATCACCCCGAGGGGGAGAACCAAGGAGAAGGTCAAACTAATATTGATAATTCTTCGGCAAGAGTTGATGTGAATGTTGAGGATGTAGTAATGGAAGAAAGAACTGAGGGTGGAAATCAAGATGAAACTCAAAGAGAAGTTGATCAAATTGTTAAAGATTTCACTGAAAGATTGAGTGAAAGAAACAATGAAGATGATCCAGAGGAGATTGAAAGAATTGCTGAAATAAAAAGAAAATTTTATGAAGTGTTTGGAGCTGATAGTGATGAAGAAGAAGAAGAAGAGAATGAGAATGTTGTAGTTGATGAAGAAGAAGAAGAAGAAGAGAATGAGAATGTTGTAGTTGATGAAGAAGAAGGGTTTGTGATTGAAAATGAAGTGATGGAATATGCTGAAGGCGAAGCAGAAGATGAGGCAAGAAAAGATAATGTAATCTTGGATGAGCCAGAAATAGTTGAGACTCCAGCGAATGTAGAAGCTGATGAAGAACCAATGTTTGAAGAATTTCCAGATCTTGACTACTTTAAAATAGGTTCTTCAAACAGAATTGAAGTTGGAGAATCTTCTGTTCCTACTGGTACAACTCCATAGCATTACACTTTTGAAGACTTCAATAGTTTTGATGAATTGAGAAAGACTCCTGAAGCTGCATCTCAGAATTTCAAGAAGTCAACATATAAACAAGTGTTGAAAGAAGCACTCATATCCGAGGAAGTTCTTCCTGATTACTTTCCAACAGAATTGACTGAAGAACAAAGGACGTTTATTAATCGGGGATACTTCTTGAGGGATAAAGAAAGAATGTTTGCTCTGGGTGTTAAGCCAAAGGAGGCAGCTAAGAAGTCTAGATTTCTGGAAGAAAGAGCTTATCCGATCTTTTGTGGAGCTACCAAAGTGACCAAAACAAAGAGACCAGAGTTGGATTCGATGTACAAGTTTAAGGAAGCAAGGCAAATTGAAGAATACAAAGAGCTTCTTAAACTCACTAAGCAATACAATCCAAAGCTTCTCGAAGAACAAAGAAACCACAAGATTTTGGTGCTTGTCAGAGTAATCTTGGTTAAAAGGGTTTCTATCTCTGTACCTTGCTTTCATGTGAAAAGAGATAATAATAAGATGTACAGATTCACAGAAGCTCAGTTCAAGCTGCTGCCAGTTGATGACATTATCTTTCTCTACAACCATTTCTTGAATGCAATGCAAAGATACAAAGAAGATGTTATTGCCTTTGAAGCTGTTAAAAGATACATGTCAAGCTGCATTCAATACGCTTCATTGGAAGACTTTCAAATTGGTTTTGAAGTTGTTAAGAGAAAGATTAATGTACCATATCCAGATCAAATTCTTTACACCGGAAACATCGAACAACTCAGTATTGGTCATGTCATAGAAGAACCATCCTTCGGTGTTGTCTTTTTGAATAGCAGAAAGAAGAAGATTTTCATTCGTATGGATGAACTTGCTTCTTATTCAGATGGAACATTAGAATTTTGTAAGAATGTTTTGTTGTGCTTGAAAGAAGATGATCAAGATGAAAAGAAAAAGGAAGTATTTGATAAAGTGATTTCCAAGATCAATCAAAGACTCGAGTACAGAGACAGTATCAGAATGATGAGAGAGGCAAAGAATGTTCAGAAGTCTAAGTACGTCGTACGTCGAAGAGGAGGTTGTTGGATCAAGTACGACCCAAGTCATCTTCCAGGCCCACAAAACATTCCACCAAGAAACTATGAAGCAAACATGATTGTTCCTGATGACAGACCTGAAGGAGATAATTGGTTCTAGCATCCAAACAAAGATAGACCGAATACAAGAGCTTGAAGAATGACAAAGACTGGATATTTTTCACAATCACTACTAAGGGGGAGATTGTTAGAAATATAGATGTAGTAGTTGATTTGTGTACCTTTATGTTAATTTGTACTTATAATGTAAACTTGTTAATATGGAAGGGGGCATAGTGTAAATAGCTCATATGTATATAAACCCCCTCCATTAAGAACTTTGTAACCTTTCACCCCATTTATGCAAACTAATCTTCCCTGCCAAACACACTTTCTCTCTCTACTTTCTCTCACTTTACATCTTCTTTCAAACATGCCAAGACATTCTTGCAAAACTCTAGAGTTCCATCAGAGTAAGAAGCAAGTTCATCCATACGAATGAAAATTTTCTTCTTTCGGCTGTTAAGAAAGACAACACCAAAGGATGGTTCTTCAATGACATGACCAATACTTAGCTTTTCAATGTCAGCAGTGTAAAGACTTTGATCTGGATAAGGAACATTAATCTTTCTCTTGACAACTTCGAAACCAATCTGAAAGTCTTCCAATGAAGCATATTGGATACAACTTGACATATATCTTTTCACAGCATCAAAAGCAATAACGTCTTCACGGTATCTTTGCATAGCATTCAGAAAATGATTGTAGAGAAAGATTATGTCATCAACTGGCAAAAGCTTGAACTGAGCTTCAGTGAATCTGTAAATCTTGTCGTTTTCTCTTTTCACATGAAAGCATGGAACAGAAATAGAACCTCTCTTGATAAGAATTACTCTGATCAGTACCAAAATTTTGTGATTCCTTTGTTCTTCAAGAAGTTTGGGATTATACTTCTTCGTGAGTTTAAGAAGCTCTTTATAATCTTCGACTTGCCTTGCTTCCTTAAACTTTTACATGGAGTAAATCTCTGGTTTCTCACTTTTGGCAACTTTTGTAGCTCCACAAAATATAGGAAATGTTCTTTCCTCCAGATATCTTGACTTCATGGCAGCTTGTTTTGGCTTAACTCTGAGAGCAACCATTCTTTCTTTGTCCCTTGTAACATCCCAAACTTTTTATTTAATGGTTGACTAGTGTCGTTAAGTCAACATAGTGTGTCGTTAAGTCTATTCTCGATTTAATGCATATATGTAGTTATTGTGTGTTATGTGTGAGGCTTGAAAGCCTAAATGTTTAAAGTAGTATAAACGTGTGTAAAATGTAGATAAATGCCTATGTAGTGGTATTTAATGAAGTAATTATGTTGTATATGGTCCATAGAGTAGTTTGTGACTAATAATGAAGGATTAGGAAGCTTAGGGACTAGTTTTGACATAGAGGCAAAGTCAAAAACGAGTTAAGGAGTTTAGGGAGTGTCTTTAGGTCATTATTTGCAGATTACATTCCTCCTAAACAAGCCCTAACCGCCCCACATAGTTCTTCCATTGATTTGCTAACCGAAAAGCTTCCTTACGTGTGATTTAAGAGTGTTTTGTCAAGAGTTTTGCATCCTATTTGTGATCTACAGGTAGAAAAGGTATTGTAATGTGGATTTATTATCTTTTCAATTGTATAGATTATTAAGAAGTGGTTTAGGTCATTGGAGGATCAATCGATGTCGTAATAACGTTCGTTTTTATGATGTAAATCATATGTTGTTTAATGGGGAAGTTTATTGCATTTGATTGGTCATAAAATGAAGGATTTTGATGTATGAAAGTCATGTAATTGATTTTGAGTCGTTTGGATCTGGTTTGGGGGTAATCGAGCAAAACTTGTGCAGAATCGGGACTAGTTGCGGCGCAATGCGAAGCATTGCGGCGCAACGAATGGCTTGAGCTGCGACGCAACTCTATGTTGCGGCGCAACTCACCAGTTTTCAGCAAAATTATAGTTTTGAACCGTAACATCATTTTGACACGCAGATTAGACCTGAATCTTAAGTGAGTCTTTAAAGTGTGTGGGTCTAGTTATTGGCCTTAATGACGTGAGTATGTAGCTTGTCTAATAATCGTTTACTAATTATAGGTAGACGAGCATAGTTGCTTTACACAGTGACTAGTTGTTGATTGTTGTGGACTACGCCGGGGTAAGATACACTACTTTTGACACGCTGAGGGTTCCACAAGCAATGGTTTCTTGTTATAACTTCCCTAACGGTAACTTATGATAAATGTGGGTATTTCGGGTTACACGGGAGGTATTGTGGGATATGAAGTTGACCATGAGACCTAATATGCAGTCCCAAATGTAGTGAAATGAAGTATGGAGTAATGTAGCGATTGTTATGCAAATTATGTAGTATATTGCAATGCTTGAAATGTAGACATGATGTAGATTCTTGATGTGTGCATGCTTATGTGACTCGTTCACCTAGTTCACTAGATTTACTAGGCTGCCATGTCACTTGCACGTTTAAGGGCCCAAACAAAATGAAGGAAATGTGTGACTATATTTAGGTTGTGTGATGCCTAAACTAATAATGTGTGAAACCGAGCTCGTAAATTTATAATGCAGGGAAGTGTTAAGCTTAACCCTAGCCCGGCGAGTGCGTGAACGTAGGTTGCTTGGGTGGCTCCTTGCAACATGGTCATTTAATGCAGGGCGAGTAATACGAGGGGTCTGACCCGCCTCCATATTCGGATTACTCCGGGATTGGCTTGCCATTCCTTAACGACGTACGATGAGTAGCCTTTTGGCTGATCATCTAGTCGGGTGTGATGCAGGGCACACTTATATGCAATTAACGAAGATACGTGTGATTATGTGTGATATAAAAGAAGGATAGGCACAATTAGGGTGATTCATCCTAAGTTGATATGCAGGTTGTATGTGTGTGTGTTATGTGGGTTGTTCCTTAATGTTTTGTCAACAAAGTAGAAATGTTTTAATTGGACAAAGCTTTATAACTTTAGTGATATCTTACTTAGCTAATTCGTTAGCTAACACTTGTTTCTTGAAATGTGTGGTTCCCTCAGGTATAGCTTGAAGGATAGATGAGGCATGAAGGGCGAGGAGTGGGTAGATAGCATGCTGATGGCTTTAGCTACCCTTAGATGCTACACCTCTTTAGACATCATTTGCATTTTGATATTATGCAGAATTTATGTAGTACTATGTTGACGGTTGTTTTGTGTTGGGCAACCGTTGGGTTTTCATTTAGACTTATTTTATGGTATGGCATGTAACACCAATAAATGCAGAAACCGAACAGTTTATATCGGTTTTGAACTTTTAAAGTTTTCTTCCGCATCTTTTAACACCGTTAGGTGAAAGTTTTTGAAAACCCATGTTTTTAAATGCCGGGTGTTACAAGTTGGTATCAGAGAAATGGTTTAAGTGAACCAAAGTTCGACCATGACCTTAGGATTTTGGACTTAAACCGATGAAGGATAAGTTAGGACTACGTAGGTGTGCCTAGCTTTGAGAGGTAGTGCATTAGGACGGGTTGGGATTGAGTGAGAGTTTAGGTTGAGGCTTGTTTGTGATTCTATATGCAGCTTATGTAGGTGTCGTGTAGCCTTAAACATCTTGTTCTCACTTTAATTCTTACTAACTACCGTCATTACATTGTAGACAGCATGGTTAACACTCGTGCTAACAGTCAACGAGATGGAACTAACGCTAGTGGTGCTCCGCCAAATGGGAATGGGGCTGGGAATGGTGTTAACCAAAGGCCACCGCGAAGGCCACTTCCGGGAGCACAACCCACAAGGTCGGAAATTGATAGGGCAAACCCGGTGATTGAACAAGTTCCCAATCGAGCAGAATTACATGAAGATTTGAGAGCTATTCGAGCTCTTTTGATGAGAAATGAAGAAGAGTTAGCACAATTGAGGGCAGAAAGAGATGCTGAAAGGAATGGGAGTGAGCAAAGGGGTGAGCGTTCGGATGGGAATTACTCTAATCCCTCCCAAAGTGCTGCACCATCAATGGCGAGATCACAACATGCTCAAGAGAATGTTGTTGCAGCAGTAGGTGTTAATGGGGTGAATGGTGGTGGACCTAGAGTTGTGAATGCACCACGCATTAGCAACTTTAAATATGAGAGCTTTCTGAAATGTGGTGCCAAGGAGTTTGATGGTACCCAAAATGCAGTGGGTACTATGGAGTGGATTGAAGATATTGAGGTAGTATTTGCATCTTGTTACTGTCCGGATGATATGAAGGTTTTGTGTGCTAGTAGGATGTTGACGAAGAATGCCCGTAACTGGTGGAGGGCTACTACAGTTTCCATGGCCCCTAAGGTACTTGCTGTGATGCCTTGGGGTACATTTAAGGAGAAGTTTTTAGAGGAGTATGTGGGAACTCGAGAGTTGAGGCTTATTGAGAAGGAGTTTAGATCTTTGGTTGCAAGACCCGGTGCAATTACGGACTATGCACATTCCTTTATGGAGAAGTTGAAGTTTGTAGGACATTTGGTTCGAAGGGATAAAGATCAGGTTGAGGCATATTGTGATGGCCTCCCAGCTAACTATCGAGGTTTGTGTAGGCAACATGTGACATTGTCGGCGGCGATTAAGGAGTCAAAGAGGTTGGATGACGACTTCAAAACTGGAAAAGTAGTTGAGAAAGTGGATGACAAGAAGTCGGGATTTAAGAGGAGGTCTAATTGGTCTTCTAATTCTAATAATAATAATAATAAGAAGTTCCGGGGAAGTTCTAATTCAAGTGGGGACAAGGATAAGAAGAAGAGTGGTACGTGGTGTGCCTTTTGCAAGACTTCTCATGACGGTCAATGTACGGATAAGACAAGGAGGTGTCACAAATGTGGTATGTTGGGACATCTTGCAACTGAATGTAAGGACAAGGCTCGTTGCTACAAGTGTAAAGAAACGGGTCATCTTATTGCCGATTGCCCACAAATGAAGAATGACGGGAAGAAAGCAGCCACTTCAACTACTAAAGTTCGAGCCCTGCAGATGACAGTGGATGATGCAAAGAGCAACGATGAGGTAGTAAGTGGTACTTCTCTTATTAATTCAAAACCTGCCTCTGTTCTTTTTGATTCCGGTGCAAATAAGTCATTTGTGTCTACTTTGTTTGCCCCTAAACTTGAAAGAGTCACCCCTTTAGATTGTACATTCGAAGTAGAGATTGCCGATGGCACCATTAGTGACATACGTGAGGGTTATGAGGGTTGTGATATCGAGATTGAAGGTCGTTCATTTCCGGTCCATCTATTGCCTACTACTTTAGCCGGTTTTGATGTAGTGATAGGCATGGATTGGTTATCACAGAATGAAGCTACTATATTATGTTCACAAAAGATTATTCGGTTTTCTTCACCCGATGGTAAAGTTATTACAGTTTATGGAGATAAGAAGAGAGGGGGGATAAGGATTATCAATATGATGAAGGCTCTTAAATGTATACGAAAGAATAAAAGCCATTTTCTTGCTTATGTCATTGATGCAAGAAAGGAGAAGCCTTCTATTGCTAGGGTGGATGTAGTTTCTGATTTTCCTGACGTGTTTCCCGATGATCTTCCCGGTATTCCTCCCGATCGTGAAGTTACATTTCAGATTGATCTTATACCCGGTGCTACACCCGTTGCAAAAGCACCATACCGATTAGCTCCTACAGAAATGAAAGAGTTAATGTCTCAACTTCAGGAGTTACTTGACAAAGGTTTCATACAACCTAGTTCCTCGCCTTGGGGAGCTCCGGTTCTTTTTGTTAAGAAGAAGGATGGATCTATGCGCATGTGCATAGACTACCGTGAGCTGAATAAGCGAACGGTTAATAATAAATATCCTCTTCCGCGTATTGATGATCTCTTCGATCAACTTCATGGTGCTTCCTAATTTTCTAAGATAGACTTGCGGTCCGGCTATCATCAATTGAAGGTTAAGAAGGAAGATGTAGCAAAGACAACTTTCCGGACTCGATATGGACATTATGAGTTCCTTGTCATGCCTTTTGGGTTGACTAATGCTCCAGCCGCGTTTATGGATTTAATGAATCGGGTATGCCGTCCCTGATGTGTGAAATCGAGTTTGTAAAATTTATAAATAAGTACCCACTAAAAACCGACTACTACACACTTTCAGGCAGTGGACCTAATCGCATATAGTATAGTAAGTAGTAAGTCCGAGATCGTTCGCGGGGATTAGTTTTGAAATAATTGTTTACTAAAGTGGTTTTAGAATAAGGATGGATCCGTAGCCAAATTGCTACCCCACTTTGACAATATGAAATTAAAGAAATTGAAATGAGAAGACAATTAAAAGTAAAGAAAGTTCAGACAATATAAATAAAGATCATCCACTTCAAATCCACTTGACTTCAGTTATGATTGCACACGATAAAGATCAAATTCTTTAGAATTGACACGATAATCGTGAAAGGATAGAAATGCTCGCGTGGTACCACCAACCGCAAGCAAATCACCCAAACACCTAAGTTGCTAGTTTAATTACCCAAGCCGGTACCACCAATGCCTAGAAAATCTCCCCAACAATTAGTTTGCTTAATTATCCAATTACCAATTATGCCTATGTGAATGAAAATGTGGTACCACCAACCGTTTCTAAACACGTTTACCGATTAATTCCTATTATAGATTTGACATTCACCGTCATACCATGAACCTGTGACAACTGACCATAGACAATCGATTTGCAACGATAAACATATTCACCTAGTACCACTAACGATGAACACATAAACCATCAACATCAAAAGAATAAATCACAAGGAAATAATTGATAAAGATCACGACACAACGATAATTTAATCAACTCTTGAATTAAAATATTGCAATCATATCATTCGTCAAGTTTCATCAAAGTGGATGATTATAAATCTAGCCACTCATGCTAAATCGAAATAACAAACGAAATAGAAAGAGAACATATTGTACCAATATTTGTTGAATGTAAATTGCAAGACAGAAAATTAGATACGATCTAGATGGGTGTTCTTGAATCTTCAATGAATCCAATGATGAAATCTTGAGTCGATCCTTCGAAGACTTCGCTGTAGAACAACTCCTAGAAAGAAAACTTGATAGATTGGGAAAATAGGGTTTTTTTCTTTTTATACCTCCCAAAATCTGATGCAAAGAGGCTGTAACCCTGATTTCCCCGTGCAGTCACTGCGGCGCAGTGGGCATGGTGCACCCCCACTGTGGCGCAGTGAAGAGTCCCTGGAATTCTGATCATATGGTGACTGCGGCGCAGTGGGGTGTGAATACTCCCACTACGGCGCAGTGGTAATCCACTGGAAATTCATTACTTTTACTCGGCCTTTAACTGCGGCGCAGTGGGCCAACGTCCCTCCCACTGCGGCGCAGTGTTAAACCACTGGAAAGCTTTGGCCTTGGCACCCTTTGACTGCGGCGCAGTGGGGTTGCATTCTTCCCACTGCGGCGCAGTGTAAACTTGCTGAAATCTTTGTTCTTCTTTATTATCGGCTCTCGAACACTCGATCAACATCTTGTCCTAAAAATCGTCAGAAACTGCACCAATTGGACGCACAACCTGCTAAGAACCTGCAAGCACTAACAAACACCATAAACGCGCCAAATGCATACAAAATCGACTCAAAACACATACGAAAAAGGCCAATAATGATGTGGGCGATCTATATAAATTGGTCACATCAAATCCCCCCACACTTGAGTGTTGCTTGTCCTCAAGCAAATCTGGAAATTAAGCAAAAGCATTCCTTGGCACGAAGCTACATAAACACATTACGAATATCCAAAAAGAAGCCAAACCAAGTATGTCAATGACAAGGACTTAGGTGAAGCAGTTTTAATCTTAAATGAAAACCCGAAAGGTTTGACAATATCTGAACAATCCACAAGCCTCAATAACACAACTAAGCAAAAGTGAAACTGTTAGGTCGAAAATCGACCAAGTATAATTTGTTCAGAAATAGCTTGAAGTTTAGTGAAGACGTCCGTACAGAATTCTGAGATGGCTCAGAATTCCTTCACTGAAGCTTCACTTCAGTTCAGATCGAGATAAATCTGAAGCATTCATTCTGAAGTCAAAGACTGAAGTATGAAGAAGAGAATCATCTCAGAAGCGAGCAAAGAGTGATTCTACCAGATCAAGACTGAAGCATCTCAGTGTAAAGTATTTACAACACTTTACACTGATTACGAGGAAGACTTTTACTTTACACCTTTATCCGGTTAATAGATTTATCTATTAACAAAAGGTACAAAGTATAGGCTTGGAACCTAGTACTATAAGTCACATCAAGTGACTTATATACTCTTCCAAGTGCAGCATGTAAGGAATTATGGTTTAATTCCTTAAATGCTCACAACCACATTTGTACGATCTTGTCCACATCATCATGGACTTGGTCTATAAATACAAAGTCTTCTCACAACTTGCAAACAGCTTGAAACTTTAGCATTGCAACTTGTGAGATATACTCTAAGTAAACTTACGAGTATTTCCAAGTTAATTAGATCACTTGTATTTCAGGATTGTTTAGATACTTACACTTGGGTGTTTATCTTTGTTCCGCAACAATCCTTGTATTTGTTTATACATCAATAAATCAAATACATTGAAAAGAAAACAACGTGTCTCAATGCTACATACTTGATTATATTTATATATATCCTTATATAGTTTCTGCCATTTGTTCTTGCATTTTATATCTAGTCAATTGTTTCTTGTTATCCATATCTGGATCGTAAACTGAACTTGTCCATCAAGATTAGTTGTACTTGTCAGTCGGGTTTGTTATTCATCTATATATTTGGGACTCACAGAAACAAATGAGCCTATCAAAATCATCCTACTCCAACGAACTTACTATTGGGGTTGAATATATATGAATAATCACTCATTGCTCGGTCGTGATGCATATCTTACCATAGGCTTGAACAAGGATCATAGCTTCACCGACATGGCGTGAGCACCAAGTACATCATCAAAATATAGCATAAAAGTCGGTTGTAAAGTTAGGCTAAGGGTATTTACAATGGGATATGGGAAATTTAGGTTAGTGATAGGAAGTAACAAAAGTATAAGTTATGTACAAAATAGTCTAATCAAACCCTTACCATTGATTGCCACCAACCCATAAGATGCTATCCCATGAACACACCTCAAAAGTAACAAGCAAACCCGACACCATTGTGGTGTATCAACTTCAAACAACTTAGGAACAACCAAATCTTCCATTCTATTCACGAACCAAATGATACAACAATTCTTTAGACATATAAAAATGAGAAGTACCCACTAGTAGCCCAAGTTCTTTTTTCTTTTTTTTTCTTATTTCATTTTTTCTCTTTTTTTTTCTTCCTGTTTTTCACTTCACTTTTTTTTTTATTTTGAACCATTTTTACTCTACTAGTAGGCACCCTCTTACAATGATGAACAATGTTTATAACAATACACTTTATTTGAACAATCCAAGACATTCCCCAATAACTTGACCAATCGACGTATTCCCAAAGACCAAGAATATTCCAACCGATAACCCATTGAAGCTCTCCCAAACCGTCCAAACAAAACAATGACAATCAATGGCCCCCCAAAATTAGACTATCGGTATGGCGAGGTAAAGTTTACATATTTAAGTGGATTTATACAAAGGAAAAGGCTAAGACCAATAGAAAATGGAATAGTAACTTGTTGAGTAACCTTTACCTCTGTTCCCTCGCTGAGCCATTGAAGCTTGTAAGGACGGGGATGCTTCAGTGTAGGTAACCCCAGTTTATCAACCATGTAAGTTGAAGCAGCATTAGCACAGTTGTGTCCATCAATGATAAGACTGCATACCTTTCCTTTGACGGTACATCTTGAGTGGAAGATATTCTCTCGCTGAGCTTTGTCAGCAGTGACTTCATCAGCGTGCATCATTCTTCTGACCACCAGCATCTCCCCAATATCAGCACCTACATATGTTTCTTCAGCGCCATCATCATCATCGTACACTGGTTCTTCTTCCTCAGTTTCAGCTTCTGGTAAACTTTCTATCTCCCTGATAGTCAGTGCTCGCTGATTGGGACACTGGGCCTGGAAATGACCAAATCCATGGCACTTGAAACATTTCTTCCCTACTGGTTCTTTTGATCCTCCAGTTTCTTTCTCCTTTCCTCTGAAGGGTTTCTGAACAGTTTCACTAGGCCTGGTAGCTGGTTGACTGGAGCTAGAAGTAATCTTAGTGAAAGGTTTGTATTGAACCTTCTTCTTCAGCTGCTTTTCAATCTGGAGGGCCAGTTTGCATGCACCTTCATAAGTCCAGATGGGCTGTAATTCCATCTTCTCAGCAATGATAGCATTCAACCCACCAAGGAATCTGGCGATAGTATGCTCTTTAGTTTCTTTGACACCAGTTCTTGTCTTCAGTTGCTCAAACTCCCTGATATACTCTACCACTTCTTTAGCACCTTGCTTCAGATTATTCATCAGTAGATACTGATCTTGCTTGTACGTCTGAGGAATAAATCTCTTCTGCATAACTTCCTTCAGTTTGGACCAGGTCTTGATTTTACTCTTACCCTTTCAGATTTCATATTATCATACCAAGATGAAGCATACTTTTTAAGCTTAATAATGGCAACCTTAAAACTCTTTTTATCATCATAACCTTTTATTTCCATAATTCTATCCATCACCTGAACCCATTCAAAATATTCTTCTGGGTTTGATGAACCAACAAAATCTGGTGGATCTATCTTAATATCCTTAGTATCATCGACCCTATGTCTCTTTCGCCTTTCTCTGGGCTGTGGAACATCAGAATCACTAGAGTTTCTGGGCGTACTATCAGATCTCTCACTAGGACCTTGAGATTCAGAATCTCTTTCACTAGTAACAATATTTTCTCGATTAAATCGTAAACCACCATCTTCTAACATATGGACTATTTTACCAAGAGCTTCTTGTAGATCTTCTATTTGCCTATCTCTTCTAACATTATGAGCTTCTTCTAAAGTCATATCTCGTCTATATGACATTTATAATCAACAACAACTCACAATCAATAGATCTAAGCAAACAATACCCCAACGGACAAAAAAAGATTAAGAAACCTTTTTAAACCTGTCTCTGATACCAAATTGATGTGAAATTTTCAAAACACAGCGGAATGTAATAATTTTTATGAGGATTTTCTGGTTTATGAGACAACAAAAACGAACAAGACAATAAAATGCAAAGATAGATAAGAATCTAATACTTGATTCGTAAAGGAAACGATCCACCGGAATCAAATAATAGAAACACTCCAACCCACCACTATAATCTATAAAGGACAAAGCCACCAAGAATATAGATAAAGGAATCGAAGATTTTAAGATCTCACCACTTTAATTGATAAAGGACGAACCACCACAATTAAAGATAAAGGGATCACTCCAAACACCCAAATAAATAACGATTTATGAAGGTAATATGAAGATTTGATAAGGAAAAGAAAGTGTTCTTTTCATTCCATTTGATAACCAAAACTATCTTTCAATGAAAAATAAAGCCCCTATTTATAGCCACATGCTATTTCCTAGGAATTAACGAAAATAATAAAATAATACATAAAAGCTGTCAAATGCTAGCCACTAATTGAATTTGGCCAATAGGAAATGGACAGCGTGGGCTTCTAGAAACATTCCCCTGCAAGTGGTCCCACAATACCGTTAGAAATGTCATTGTCACACGCGCCTTCCTTTACAGCTGTCATTCTTCTTTATTGGGCCCACAAACATGGGACTTCAGTGAACATTTTATTCTCATGCACACATCCTTATCCAAGACCTTCTAGAACTAGTGACGTGGCAGCCTTTTATTGAATAAAGCAACTTCTTGACTGAACAAAACTTTGCTGAAGTATGTTGACTGGAGTTGCTCGCTGATGTTATTCGCTGATGACTCTCATTGATCAGGGAGGGACTTGCCACTGGAGTAAAGTAACAATTGGAGGTTGTTTGTCAGCGAAGGCTTGTCCATAATGGGCTATGGCTGGCAAGATGAGCATGGCTTGTTCTGGAGGCATCTTCAGTCCAATGCTCGCTGCCAGTTGATTGCTGCCAGGTAAGCGACCCCTTCAGCGACCCCTTCTAGCTGACTGGAATTAGTCAGTTCAGCGAGTGGGATCATATTCGTATCAACTGCCCTCAATGTCCAATATTCGGTCAAAACAAAGGTAAATAGGGGTAAGCAAAATAGACAGAAAGAATGAGAACACATACCGGATTATGGACACATTCCGTTTCAAAACAAGTAAGTCGACCCCGCACCACAAATTGCTCTTCCTAAAAAGGAAGTCCAATTTGCTTGACGGGAGAAACAGACTAGCCCAAAACGGAATGTGCGAGAGCTGTGTGTGAAACAATGTTAATAAAGATGCCAATTAAAAATGTTGCGTTGAACTTACTGCCAGCATATGCATGTGACATCATAGTGAGCTACTAACAAGATCACACAATCAAACAAATATTAGCCAACGAATGTAGGTGAGAATGAGAATCCAACGGGTCCTCCCCCTACACTTGGGTTCCACTAAGTATTTCCATCAATTCGGATCAAACCTGCTCAATTACACATTACAAGAACACATCCCAAATATCCATACAAAGTGCAAACGAAAAAGAGTATCATGCAGAAAATAAAAGAAACAAAGGAAAGTACAAATGTTTCATCACCCCGTAGGGTGGATACCAGACAATGATAACGAAAGTAATGACATGAGAATACCAACATAACCAAACATCATATGATTCCATCCCACGGTACCGGATGGGAATCATCTCCTGTTACTCCTGGTGTCCATGGTAGCCATAAGGTAGTCCAGGTTTTCCAAAAATACTCGTCACCCAATCTTGCTCCTCCTCCTGAGCTGAACCCGAACCACCTGCACCTCCTCCCGAATGACCAGCATCAAATCCTGAATGAGCACCTGCATCCAAACCTGCAAAAGATGAAGAATCACCGCCAACATGACCACCTTGAAAGACCCCAAACTGCACTGGACCTCGAGGAGAACCTCCTAAATCATGAGGTGGTGGTGACATGTTCCCCGGGCAGTCGTACGAGAGAAAAAGGACTGACCCCCCTGACAATAATCGGGGACATAAATAGGCGGTGGAGAGAACGGAGGAATCGGGTCAGGTCGAACAAACTCCCGACTGTGATACTGAGCATCCCACATCGGCTGATAATAATCAAGTGTGTAGTTAGTGTGGGCCTGTTGTGATCCAACCCAGGTGAAATCCTGGTCCACCCTCCGCTGGTAAGCATCAAACTCTCGCTGACTGTTCTGCTGAGCCTCATAGATATTATGAATTGTGTTCCCCAAAAGTGTTAAATCAAACGAGCGAGGGATGGGAATGGAACGTCCAGTCCTCCTCGGGGGCTCCTGTGGAGCATCAGCCATCTCAACATCAGCCTCCTCATCCTCCTCCTGTACAGGAGGTGGTCCTTCAACCTCACCCTTATCATCTAACAACTGCTCCTGCTCATTTGCCTTCTTTTTCTTCAAAATCTTTGCCCTATAAAGCTCATTATACGTAAAATCCACCTGATGCACTGGTAATGAAAGATAAGTCTGGCAATCATCAGAAGCAAAGACTCCCATCCTCTTATAAATGACCGTGATAAAATGTCCCAAAACCAGATTCGAATCAGAATGATTACACATACGGTCCAGCAGTACAAGAGGAGGCAAAGCAAACCTTGTTGGAGCGCCTTCAGAAAATAACTTAAGTAACCATAGATCATTCTGGTACGCCTTCTCCCAATGAGTCGAATGTTGTACCAAGAAAGTCACAATCATCCGGTGGAGCAACCTCAAACGTACATTCTTAATCTTTGACACACCACTTGTGTATGTCCATGTTTCTCCCCCCGTGATCCTGGTGTAATATTCCAAGATAGACTCTCCATCACCCAAATCGGCTCCTGTTCTATACCCCTTTTTCAAAATAGCCCTAAACTCTGCATTCTGCAACTCCTCCCTCGTATACATCCCACAGTAGTAACCAAATTCAGCAATTGACAGCTTCCTCTGCTGTCCCCCACAGTAAAACGAGACTACCCTCTCCTTAAAAATATCTTTGACTTTCCCTAACTCCTTCTTCAGTTTCAAGGTCGAATAGAACTCTAAGCATAACTCACGGTAGGCGGCTTCACGGTTAGAAAATACCCGCCGCCAAATATCACAACTCACGTCATGCCCTCTTGACTCACCTCCAACTCTCAAACTCATAGAAAACCACCATCGAATGTCCTTCTGTACTCCAAATACCTGATCTTGAAAAGGAGTTAAATGTCTTGCGAGAAGGACCGCATGCTTAGAAAGCTTATACAACTTGTTCTTGTATATGTTCTTTTGGGGCTGCCTAATTCCCTCAAATGATAGCCAAGCATGTCGCTCGTTCAGTTCTTCAATAAATGTAAGCGGTACCTCCATTTGTTTCTTTGAAGTTTGAGTCGGGACATCAACTGCCTCACTAGATTGCCCCTCAACTATTTTACGCTTTCCCGCGGCCTTATCAGTAGCTTCCGCTCCCTGCATTCACAAACATAAAAACGTCCAACTGTGAGTATTAAGAATGCAAAGTTGGAAACCATATAAAACAAGCAAAAATCTTGCAGGGAAAGGCCCCCACTGCGGCGCAGTGGGCATGCTTCACCCTCACTGCGGTGCAGTGGGGTAAAAAGACAAACGGGCAGAGGATCTCACTGCGGCGCAGTGAGCAATGAACCCCCTCACTGCGGCGCAGTGAGGCACAAATTCTGGGCAAGTATATTAGGGTTCATCACGATATAGCACAAAAAAGGGGGGAAATCTAACAATCAAACATAGGGAAAAGATCCAGTATTCTCCACTTAAAACAACCTATATCAACATTCCCCCATACTTGTACTTCAAATCAAATCCCCAAATTATTTCAAAACCCTAATTTCAAAATCAAAATCACTAATGGATGAACAAGGTGGAAGATTTATCATCCAACTAGCTTCTATTGCCCACAAACATCAAAACCCTTAAATTAATTCGAAAGATTAAACTAGCATAAACCCTAGAAATTGAAAGCTCAAAATAAAAGAAAAATACAAGGAAATAAAAGAGAAAAACTTACACTTCTTCCCATTATGCAATGTATGAAGATGAAAATCTGGAGAAAGGATTAAAGATGGAAGAGAATGGAAGATCTTGATGGTAAATAATGGGTGTTTTGGTTTTTTAGATGAGAGAAAAGAAGAAGAAAGAGTTAAAGTGAAAAAGTAAAAGGAGACCTACATTAACCTGGCCTACTTTGACCTACCCGGTCCCTCACTGCGGCGCAATGAGGACTCTTCATTCCCACTGCGGCGCAGTGGGAAGTATTTCAACCCTGGGCAGAGGATTATGGATGCGGCGCAGTCAGGAGTAACCCACCCCACTGCGGCGCAGTGGGGATTGTCTGAAAATTTTCCTTCACAAATATCATGTCAAAATTTCAAATAATATCATGCCCGGAACCGCATCAAATCTAAACCACACCTGCACTTACTAACTAAAGCAAGATTAAAAATGACTAATTCAAGGGAAGTAAAATGCAATAAAACAACACGGGTTGCCTCCCGAGAAGCGCTTAAGTTATTAACGAGTCTTGAGCTTGACTCGACCAACCTTCAAGTTTCCAATTCAAACACGGGGATCTCATCAAATATCCCCTCAACCTGCTCTTCTTCCAAATATAGCTTAATTCGATGACCATTGACAATGAACGATCCTTCACCATGTCGCTTAAACAACTCAACACAACCCGACGGGTACACGTGCTTAATCTCAAACGGTCCAATCCATCTAGAAGTTAGTTTAGGTTGCTTAATCTTAAATTTTGACAAGAACAACACCACCTTAGCTCCAACCTTAAACTCCTTCCTACGGATCCTCTAATCATGCCAAATCTTGGTCCTCTCCTTATATAGCCTCGAATTCTCATAAGCACTTAACCTAAGCTCATCAAGCTCATGAAGTTGCGACATTCTAAGCTCACTCGCTTCCATCAAATCAAAATTCAAATTCCTTAAAGCCCAATACGCCTTATTCTCTATCTCAATAGGAAGATGGCAAGTTTTGCCAAAGAGCAACCGGTATGGCGTGGTGCCAATCGGCGTCTTATAAGCCGTCCTGAACGCCCACAAGGCGTCATCTAACTTCTTTGACCACACCTTGGGGTTATCCCCAACAGTTTTCTCCAAAATCCTCTTCAAGGCCCTATTTGTGTTTTCCACTTGACCACTGGTCTGTGGATGGTACGAGGTAGAAAAATAGTGGACAACACCATACCTCTTCATCACTTTGGCTAACTGATGGTTTGCAAAATGAGTACCACGGTCACTAATCAAAGCTCTAGGGCAACCAAAACGACAAAACAACTATTTCAAGAAATCTATGACTACACGCGCGTCATTCGTGGGCAAAGCCTTGGCTTCGGCCCATTTAGACACGTAGTCAATGGAGACAAGAATGTACTGGAACTTATTGGATGGTGGGAATGGTCCCATAAAGTCTATACCCCAGACATCAAAAACCTCACATACCTGAATACTCTGTTGAGGCATCTCATCCCGTTTAGTGATGTTCCCCTGTCGCTGACAGATGTCACAAGTCTCAACCAAAGTCTGGGCCTCCCTGAAAATTGTTGGCCAATAGAAACCTGCATCAAAAACTTTCTTACCCGTTACTGAAGGTCCATAATGACCCCCGGTTGGCCCGTAGTGACACGCATCCAAAATCTCTCTAGTCTCAGCTCCAGCAACACATCTCCTAATCATACCATCTGCACAAACACGAAACAAGTATGGATGGTCCCAAAAATAATAGTTAACATCCGATATGAGCTTCTTCTTCTACTGGGACGTGAAATCATTAGGTATCTCACCTGCAACCAAATAATTAGCTATATCTGCAAACCAAGGAGCTTCATCAGAGTTAAATATAAACATTAAAGACTCATCGGGGAAGTGATCATTGATCTCCCCATCACGAAGTTCCTCCCAGTGAGGATCTTCCAAACGACTCAAATGGTCGGCAGCCAAATTTTTAGCCCCTTTCTTATCCTTTATCTCAATGTCAAATTCTTGCAACAAAAGAATCCAACGGATAAGCCTGGGTTTGGCATCCTGTTTCGAGAACAGGTACCTAAGGGCTGAATGGTCAGTGAAAACTATGGTCTTACTCAAAACAAGATATGATCTAAACTTATCAAATGCAAAGACCACTGCAAGCAACTCCTTCTCCGTAGTGGTGTAATTTTGCTGGGCGGGGTTCAAAGTCTTACTAGCAAAGTAGATGGGTTTGAAATGTTTCTCAACCCTTTGCCCTAGCACAACTCCCACAGCATAGTCACTTGCATCACACATCAACTCGAAAGCCAATTCCCAATCTGGAGCTACCATGATAGGAGAATCAGTCAACTTCTCCTTCAATACCTGAAAAGCACTCAAACAAGCATCATCAAAAACAAAAGGAACGTCCTTTTCCAACAAGTGGGTCATAGGACGAGTAATCTTAGAGAAATCCTTAATAAATCGACAATAAAAACCTGCATGTCCAAGAAAACTCCTTACCCCTTTCACATTGGAAGGCGGGGGTAATTTGGCAATTACATCTATCTTAGCCCGATCAACCTCAATCCCGGCCTTAGACACTTTATGCCCTAACACAATACCCTCAGTGACCATAAAATGGCACTTTTCCAAATTCAAAACAAGGTGTGCCCTCTCACACCGTTCCAACATCCTATCCAAATTAATCAAATATGAATGAAAAGAATCCCCAAAAACTGAAAAATCATCCATGAAAACTTCCATGGAAGTTTCAAGCATGTCTTGGAAAATAGCAATCATGCACCTTTGAAAGGTGCCAGGGGCATTACACAAACCAAACGGCATACGCCGATAAGCAAAAGTGCCAAATGACAAGTGAAAGTGGTTTTCTCTTGATCCTTGGGATCAATGGGTATTTGAAAGTACCCGGAAAACCCGTCTAAGAAACAAAAATATTCATTCCCTGCAAGACGTTCCAACATTTGATCAATAAAAGGAAGGGGAAAATGATCCTTACGGGTGGCATCATTAAGTTTACGGTAATCTATACAAACCCGCCAACCCGTAATAGTCCTAGTGGCCAAAAGCTCCTTATTATCATTTTTAATGACTGTCATGCCCCCCTTTTTGGGCACACAGTGGACAGGACTTACCCATGGACTATCGGCAATAGGAAAAATGATTCCTACATCAAGAAGCTTAATTACCTCTTTCTTAACAACCTCCTTCATATTAGGATTCAGCCGCCTTTGTCTCTGGACAACGGGCTTAACATCATCAAGAAAATCAATCTTATGCTGGCAGAAATTAGGACTAACACCTGGAATATCTGTGGTCTTCCAAGCAAAAGCCCGCTTGTGGGCTTTAAGAACAGACATGAGACGGTCTTTCTCGTCACTCGAGAGTGAGGACGAGATAACCACTGGAAGAGAAGACTCACCTGACAGATATGCATACTCTAGATGGTCTGAAAGCGGCTTGAGCTCCAAGTCAGTAGGTGGTACATCAACAGAGTTAGGTACCCTTGAACTCCCGTCAGTAACTACCTCCTCAAAAGTCTCATCCTCGGGAGGTGATTCATCCAAGCTTAGTTCCATGACCTCTGCAAACAAAGCTTCATCAGTAATTTCTCCATATCCTAAATTAGCGATCTCCTCCTCTCCAATATCTGTCTCCATGAATTCCTGAAATTCTTGATCCAATGCATCATCAATGACATCAATCCTGAAACAAGTCTCATCATTAGAATAAGAATGCTTGATAGACTTTTCAACATTAAACACAATCCTATCAGTTCCTACGCCTAAGGAAATCTCCTTATCCTTCACACGGATGATAGCATCCGCGGTATTAAGGAATGGGCGTCCAAGAATAAGAGGGACCTTCGTATCTTCCTCCATTTCGAGGATAACGAAGTCAACTAGAAAAACAATATGGCCCACTCTGACACTAATGTTTTCAGCAATCCCGATGGGATACTGAAAAGAATGGTCAGCAAGTCTTATACTCATACGAGTAGGGCAAAGGACTCCCAATGACAACTTGGCATAAACCGAGTAAGGCATCAAATTGATGCTAGACCCTAAATCAGCTAAGGCTTTACAAATAATAGTTCTAATAGAGCAAGTGATAAGAAAACTCCCTGGGTCTTCAAGCTTTGGTGGAATGCGGTTCTGCAAGATAGCAGAACACTCAGCATTAATAAAAGTGGCCTTTGCCTCTTCAAACTTCCCTTTGTCTGTCACAAGCTCCTTAATTAACTTAGCATAATTGGGCATCCCCTGAATAAGATCAACTAAAGGAACATTAATATGAACATTTTTGATCATGTCCACAAACTTGTTATATTGCTCTTTCAGCTTTGCTTTCCTGAACCTCTGTAGAAATGGTATCTTCGGCTTGTATGGTTTAACCTCTGGAACCACAGCCGGTTTTGATGGAGTGACCGGAGTCTTCACGGTCGAATCTTCCTCCATCACTATTTCTTCATCAACATCGGTATCATCACCCCCGTTATCCTGCACATCTGAAACAACAACATTAGGAATAGGAGGTGGGTCATAAGACCTACCAGTACGAGTGGTGATGGCTTTGGCTTGCTCATTACGGACTGGAGGTGGAGTGTATTTCTGGCCCTGACTAAACTGTCCCGAATTAAACTGAGGTCTAAGATTCTGCTGTGTGTTGCTAGGAAGAGTCCCCGTGGGCCTAGCAAGAGCTGCCATCCTACTTTCGAGATCCTTGAAATTAGCACCCTGATTTTTCATGTTGATCTCTACCTTCCCGCTTATCTGATCCAACCTCTCACTCAAAGCCTTAGTATCATCCCTGATCATTTGAATGCTAGTGTTTGTTTCAACTTGATTACTAGCCAACTGCTTCATCATCTCCCTCAACTCGGCATTAGGATCGGCATTAGAAGAAGAAGAACCTGATCCTTGTCCTTGCTGAGTCTGCTGTTGTGGCTGATTCTGATAATGATCTCTTTGCCACCTGTTACCTGAAAAACGAGGAGCATTAGCCTGAAAAGAAGAGTTATAAGAAGAATTACCTGAAGGCCGGTTCTGGAAACCGGTGTTGCGGTGGTAGCTCCCTTGGGGTTGATTCTGAACATAGTTCACATCTTCGGGTGCCCGATTTGGACACTCATCAGAATAGTGCATATCACCACAATGATCACACCATCGGCTACGACCTTAACATCCCTCTCAATTGCTCCAAACCTAGTCTCTTGAGCAGCAAAGCTCCTATCCATGCGCTCAGATAGCGCCTTAATCTCTCCAATAACCCCTGAATCATTGCTAGCTTCAACCTTAGCAACTCTCCCTTGGTTAGTTCCTTTCTTCATCTTTCTTTCATTCTTCAAGAACCTTTCATCATCCATATTTGAGTTATCCTTTGCCATGTCTTCCAAGATTTGATAGCCTTCATTGGGTGTAATGTTATTGAAACTACCCCCAAAAGCATATCCCAATTCTCGTTTAGACTTCTTATTCAACCCATCAAAGAAAAGCTCCACATATTGTTCCTTAGTCAAATTGTGACCTGGACAATTTCTCAACATCTCCTTGAAACGAACCCAAGCATCTGCAACATCTTCTCCATCATCTTGTTCAAACGACCTAATCATATTCTCCAACTTTCTTTGAGTTCTAAGTGAATAAAACTCACCAATGAAAGCCTCCTTAAGTTGGTTTCAAGTAGTGATTGAATTTTCTGGAAGATCATTGAACCAATCAAGTGCTTCTCCGGTGATTGACATGGGAAATGTCTCAAGTTTCACGGCATTCATTTGAATTTGACCATATTGATAAAGCCGAGCCAACTTTTCAAACCTATCCAAGTGTTGGTAAGGATCCCATTTCCTTTTTCCATCAAATTGGTGCTCTTCTATGCTCTTAAGATGATTCCCTTTCAAATTGAAAGTGTGATCAATGGCCGGTGGTCTAATGGCGGAGCCACGGCTAGTTGGAATAGTTCGAACCCTCTCGCCATAGCGAGTGTCATTTGGATCCCTTGGTTATTCGTCACCCATCTCTTCTTGCTTAACTTCTAAATGGAAAAATTCGTCTAAATAAAACCCTTCCTCGTCCGAATCAGGAGTGGGTTTAGCTATAGGTGAAAACGGTGTTGGTATTGGTGTTGTGGGTTCAGTGAAGTTAAACCGACGCCCTCTTGGTCTTCTCGGAGTAGACAAAGGACTATTCAAAGGTAGACCCGAAGAACGCAAGTTCATCAACTAAAGAAATATGCCTGCAAACACACAACTAACACAAACACGTCAAATGCAACTATGATAAGAAAAGAAAACTAAACTAATAAAACAAGTAACTTCCTCACGCGGGAGAAAGGATCAAACCACTAAATTAACAACTAAATCGGCACACAATCCCCGGCAGCGGCGCCAAAAACTTGATGTGTGAAATCGAGTTTGTAAAATTTATAAATAAGTACCCACTAAAAACCGACTACTACACACTTTCAGGCAGTGGACCTGATCGCATATAGTATAGTAAGTAGTAAGTCCGAGATCGTTCGCGGGGATTAGTTTTGAAATAATTGGTAGGTCCAGATTTACTGGACTCGCTCCAGACTCGACTACTGGAGCCTTACTGAAGATCTGTCCAGAAACGTGTTCTACTGGACCTACTCCAGACTTGGAATCTGGAGTCCCTCTGAAGATTTGTCCGGAAATAATGGAAGACCAGTGAGCAAATACTTGTATAGGAAATCTGGAGTATTCTCCAGATTAGCTCACTGGACTTCACCCCAGTCCAGATCAACTCTACTGAAGACGTTCTCACTAAAGTCAAAGACTGAAGTCAGAATAAAGAAGACTTACAAATGGCGGAGTCCACTGGAAGTCTGAACACTGATATCGAGTAATTGACTTTTGCCTTTACATACTTTCCAAAGAACATTCCACTTGTTCTTTACCAAAGTATACGTGTGTAAAGGTGGTTGGATAAAAGGATACAAAGTCATTTGATGTGACTTTATCCTTATTCCTTATCCAATGCATTTAATGTTCTTGTCGGATCATTAAATGCATGCAACCATATTTGTACGGCACAAAATTCACTGGTGAATTTTGTTGCCTATAAATACAAAGTCATTTCCTTGACATAAATACTTTTAAGCATACATTTTGCATTAAAGTGAATTTGTCTAAATACTCTCGATCTTAAACTGGGATACTTCACAACTTTAAGTATCTCGATCCAAAAGAGTTATTTGACAAATATAGATCATTTGTAATTCATATGTTGTTAGGATACATACTTATTTGTATTATCTTGATTCCGCACAACCTTGTATTTTATTTAACATCATAAATAAAATACACCATTGAAAAATACATAATGTTCCACTTTACTTGTTTATTGCTTTAAGTCTTGTATTACTTTATTTATATACTTGCATTTATATTAAAGTAATACTAGTCCATTCTAGTGCTTATTAGACTTGTTGTATTTTACACTTTCCTAGTTAACCATCGTATTTCAGGGACTCACAATTGGTATCAGAGCAGAAGGCTAAACATTGCCTAGATCTGTTTCTTTGATGGCTAACCAAGAAAATACACAAGGAAGTTTTAATCTTGGTCCCGATCCTAATGATAATATTAATGATCAAAATGAACCACCTATTGTTAATAAGACTAATCCACCTCCTCCTCCTACTCCTGCTTCTCCACACGTGCATGTGCACTATTCAAATAATCCTGTTCCTAAATTCAGTGGGAACTGTGATGAATTTGGTACGTGGAAGGCTAGGATGGTTTTGCATATCACTGGTATTGAGAGGAACATGATGAAAATTTTAAATGAAGGTCCTTATGTCCCTACATCACCTCTCAATCCCCTTCTTGATCCTTCTGGATCTAGAAGAGGAAGGGAAAAGAGGGAGGAACATTGGTCTGAAGAGGAGAGGATATTGGTGAATCTAGACACCCTTCTCAAAAACATGATCCTCGGGGCCGTTCCAGAAACCCTAATTCCCACACTAGTTCTTTTCCCTAGTGCTAAAACCATGTGGGATGAACTTTTAAACCAGCATGAAGGAGGAGATGACACCATTGTCACCAGAAAGGTCTCCTTAAACAAGAGGTATGGGTCATTTTTTGCTCAGCCTAATGAGTCTCTCACTGGTACTTACACCAGATTTATGAGTATCATAAACCAGTTGAGAGGTCTTGGAGTTGAGAAGGACAAGGATATACTTCTGGAGAAATTTTGTGATATTCTACCCACCAAATGGTCTCACATGATCCTGGTCTTACGACAAGGTAAAACTCTGCACACACACACTCTCTCAACTTTATATGGAGCTTTCAGGTACATTGAAGAAAATCAAGCCTAGAGAGTGGTGGCAGAACAAGATGCTTTTAACCATGCCTCCATTAGTCCTAATGTGGCCAGTCATACTGAACCACAAAGTACAGCACTGATATCTTCTGAGAATGTATTTTCTATGAAGAAGATGGAGTCTGAACTTATGGATTCTGGAGAGTCCAGTCAAATCTCTCCAGACTGTTGTGATGAAACTGATGATGATGACCTCATTGCAATGATTGCTAAAACGTTTAACCGTTTCAAAGCAAAAGCAAATAGGCCATCTGGACAATTTGCATCCAGTTCTTCAACTGATAAGACCAATTTGACATGCTTTAAGTGTGGCAAAAAGGGTCATTTCATGAAAGAGTGCAGGTCCAGCCAGTTTGTATCCAAGCCTGGTCCATTTTCTTCAAATAATAAGCCTGATGATAGCTATAAACTGAAATATAAAAAGCTTAAGGCCCAGATTGCTCTCATGGCACAACAAATGGAAAACAACAATAAGTGCATGATCGCAACAACTGAAGAAAAATGGGTTCCTTCTGATGAATCATCTGCTGATGAAGAAGAAGAAAGAGATTGCTGTTACATGGCTCTGGCAGACGAAGAGCACCTGGTGAAGGAAAATGTCACATCTGGACGATGGGTGGACATAGTTATTAAGAAGGTTAGTGATTATGATAGTGCAACTGACCAAGAATTAAAACTGGACATTGCTGAAGCTCTTAATTCTGATTTGATATTTGTAGAAACTGTTAGATCTGATTGTGTAAATGGTCTAGAAACAGATTCTTCTGAAATAACTGCTTTAAAATCAAAGTTAAAAGAACTTCAAGACATTGAACTGGCATTTCAAGCCCAGGTTTTGGTAACTGAACAATTGATTCAAGAAAAACAAGATCTTGAAGTCATTTTAGAGAAAGAAAAACTGGTAATTAAATCATGGCTAGAAACCAAAAAGCCATATGATGCTGGAGTAAAGCAATTTTCTGCTCAAAAACGTGCATATTTAGATGGAAATACTCATGTAGCATCATTAATACCAGTAATCGATCGATTACCAGAGGAGTTCAGGCCCATCACTGTTTATGATGAGCCTGTAACTCCCAAGGCCAATATTTACCCTGTTCAATCCCCAGAGGTTAAGACTGGAGCATTCCAGATGACTGCTCCAGTTCAAAAGGTCAATCAGACGAAACCTTTGCCTCAGACCAATCCCCTACCTAAGCCTAGAACTGGAAAGGCAGATTCAAATTCTGACTCGTCAATTTCAAAGTTTTAATGCAAGATTAAACTTTATTGAGGGTACTTCATCTGGACCTAGACAAAATACAAAACCTTTTGCTAAGAAAGTTAAATCTATTTCTCCAGTTGAGAAAAAGAAAAAGGTTTCAAAACTATCAACCCCAGTGGTCTTTTCAACTAAGACCACTGTTGAAGAAAGTGAACTAAACCAGATTGCCCCAGGGACCTATAAGGGAGGGTCCAGTGAACCCATCAGTTGATGGGTTCCCAAATCTAACTGATAAATATCTGGTGTATGTGCAGGGCGATCGAAAGAAATATATCTGGTATCTTGACAGTGCTGCTGGCAGGACGATGACCGGATGTAAGACCCTGCTGGAGGAGTTCACCATTTCTGATGGACCCTCCATTACTTTTGGAAATGATGGTTGTGGAAAGACTGAGGGATACGGTGTTCTGAACAATGGACAAGTCAATTTCAGACGTGTTGCATTTGTGAATGGTTTGAAATACAACCTGATCAGTGTAAGTCAACTGTGTGATGATGGCTATCAAGTTCTATTCAATATTGCTCAGGGTATCGTATTCAACAAGGACTGGAAGGTAGTGTTGATTGCTCCCAGAAAAGGGAATGTGTACGTGATGGATATGGAAAGCTCTCCTTCAGAGCAGTGTTTCTATACTCAAGCTGATGAAGACACAAACTGGTTATGGCACAAAAGGTTATCCCATTTAAATTTCAAGAATATTAATAAGTTGTCCAGAAAACAACTTGCAGATGGGATACCTTCAGTTTCCTTCAAAAAGGAAAGGCCATGTCCAGGATGTGAGATGGGTAAGCAGAAACGTACCAGTTCAAGACCAGACAGAATTTCAGCATATCTGAACCTCTTCATATGCTTCATATGGACCTCTTTGGTCCAGTGAACGTTCAGACTCGTGCTGGTAAAAGATACACCCTGGTGATCGTAGATGAATTCTCCAGATATTGTTGGGTGATCTTTCTGAGGTCTAAAAGTGAAGCTGCTGCTGAAATCATCAGTCTTATTAAGCAAATTGAGCTCAAGTACAGTCGAAAGGTGTGTCAGTTAAGAAGTGACAATGGAACAGAATTCCAGAATGCAACTCTGGAGTCATTCTGTGCTGACACTGTCATCTCCCAGAATTTCTCATCAGCCCGCTCTCCAGAACAAAATGGAGTGGTGGAAAGGAAGAATCGAACGTTGATATAAGCTGCCAGGAGTATGCTTGCTGAATCTGGTCTGTCTACCAGTTTCTGGGCGGAAGCAATTGCAACTGCTTGCCACACCCAGAATCGATCAGTGTACATCAAAAGACACAAAAAGACAGCCTATGAAGTCTTAAGAAATAGAAAACCAAATATTGGTTATTTTCACGTTTTGGATGTCCAGTTTACATCCTGAACGACTCCAGTCAGCTAGGCAAATTTGATGCCAAAGCTGATGAAGGGTATTTCTTAGGCTATTCAGCCATTCGCAAGGCCTTCAGAGTCTACAACAAGAGACTAGAGAAGGTCCATGAGTCAATTCATGTAACATTTGATGAATCAAATGTTGCAGTCAACAAGAAGCCAGCCCTTGACACTCCCGCAGTAACTCCAATTGTCTTTTGTGAATCTGATCCTATAAACGACAAAAAAGAAGATTCAAAAGACACAGTTTCCAGTCATCCTGATCTGGAACCTCTTCTGAAAAAGAAACTCTCCAGTAGTACTCCATTCTATCCTTCTATTATTTTCAAACTACCCTCTGAAATTAATATTGGATCAGATGTGCGTACTACTCCCCCAGTATCAGTGTCAGTTGAGAATGTACCAGAAATGTCTTCTTATGAAGAATTCCAAACTGAACCAGTACTTCAGGAAATGCCTTCAAATGAAGAATTTCATGATGCAAATCGTGATTTAAATGACTCAGATGAACATACTGAAGTAGTCTGGCAAGATCCTCCTCCAGAAGCAACTCCAGAGGAGACTCAACTGAATTCTTGCACTAACATTGTTGTCAGTAACAATCCTGGTCAGTACTCCAGATGGACAAAAGCTCATCCTATTGATCAAATCATAGGTGACTCCAGTAGAGGAGTTCAGACCAGAAGAGCCTCCAATAATCAATGTTTATACATTAGTTTTCTATCTTAGATGGAACCTAAGAAGATTGACGAGGCTATGGAAGATCCAAGCTGGGTGACTGCTATGCAAGAAGAGCTTCACCAGTTTGAAAGGAACAAGGTCTGGTATCTGGTTCATTTCCCAGTTGGAAAGAAAGAACCAATTGGAACAAGATGGGTCTTCAGGAACAAAGTAGATGAAGATGGCCACGTAATCAGAAACAAGGCCAGACTGGTAGCACAAGGTTACTGCCAGTCAGATGTCGACTTTGATGAATCGTTAGCTCCAGTGGCTAGACTTGAAGCGATCAGAATATTCTTAGCATTCGCTGCTTATCATCAGTTCAAGGTCTACCAGATGGATGTAAAGAGTGCTTTCTTGAATGGAAAGCTTGAAGAAGAAGTTTATGTCAGACAACCACCAGGTTTCGTTGATGAAAAGCATCCACATTGGGTATATCGTCTGGACAAAGCGCTTTATGGCCTCAGACAAGCCCCACATGCCTGGTATGACACTCTGACTAAACATTTGTTGAAAAATAGTTTCAAAAGAGGTGCAATTGACAATACCTTATTTATTCTTCATGAAAAAGGTAATCTGTTAATGGTACAAATTTATGTTGATGATATTATTTTTGGGTCTACTGATGAAAATATGTGCAAGAAGTTTTCAAAAATAATGTCAACTGAATATGAGATGAGTTTGATGGGTGAATTAACATATTTTCTTGGACTTCAGATTAAACAAAACAAAGTTGGCATCTTTATTAATCAGGAAAAATATGTTAGAGATCTTTTAAAGAAATATGATATGAACTCTTCACCATCTAAACCAACTCCAATTTCTACACCACTGACACTGGACTCCGATCCAGATGGTAAACCAGTGAACACCACTGTCTATAGAGGCATGGTTGGTTCACTGATGTATTTAACTGCCAGTAGACCAGATATTATGTTTTCAACATGTTTATGTGCCAGATATCAGTCTAATCAAAAGGAATCTCATACGCTTGCTGTAAAGCGCATACTGAAGTACCTCAAAGGTGTCCCCAGTCTAGGTCTTTGGTACCCCAAAGGCTCAGGCATGGATCTAATGGGTTATTCAGATTCAGATCATGCAGGTTGTAAGATAGACAGGAAATCCACTACTGGTGGATGTCATTTCCTTGGTGGCAAACTGGTCAGCTGGACCAGTAAAAAGCAAACTTCAGTTTCATTGTCCACTGCTGAAGCTGAATACGTGTCTGCAGCCAGTTGTTGTGCTCAGATACTCTGGATGAAGAACTAGTTGCTTGATTATGGTATTAAATATTCAAAGACCCCAATCTTTTGTGATAATACCAGTGCCATTGCTATCTCAAACAATCCAGTCATGCACTCCAGAACGAAGCACATTGATCTCAGGTATCACTTCATTCGTGATCATATTATGAAAAACAACATTGAACTCCATTTTATTCCCACTGACAAACAACTCGCTGACATTTTTACAAAACCTTTGGATGTCAAAACTTTTGAATATCTTGTTGGTGAGTTGGGAATGTTAAACCCTTAAATCTGGTGACTGCTCAGATATTGAACGCCTTTGTGTACTATCTTTGCATTATAAGATTTCTGGAACAACATTCCAGGGAAAGACTTGAAAGATATTTTTGTTCTTAAAAATGTTTTAAGTTCAGGGGGAATTTATTAATTTATTTTCTCACTGGACAAACTCTTCAGAAAATATTACTGGTGCTTTGTAAATATGTCCCTCTCATTTGTCTGTATTAGTTGACGTGCACGTTTGAGGTTACCAGTCTTTCAAAAAATGGTTTTCACTGGTACTTTACTGGAGTGTCCCTCCAGTGTACCATCAGTACATGTTCACTGGACTAATCCACCAATGATACTGGAGTGTCCAGTCAACCTCCAGATGCACTGAAATATGTCATAATATTTTCTAAATACTTGGTCATCATGCGTGCCACGTAAGCAAATCTTTTTGGAGATATTTTTATCCTACGTGGCATGTAAATTTTTCAACGTAATGATGGTATTTTTACCTTGGGAAGTGAAAAAGAGCAACTTGTTAATGTTTGTGGGCTGTAAACCGTCACACATTTATGTGTGATGTGATGTAATTAATGCGGATCTCGGAACCTCGATCAAAATTATATTTGATAATTTCAAATAAACCGTTTGAGTTCCACATTCTTTCTCCTATAAATACCACTTTCAATTTCAATTGCATTTACTTCGAACATATTTACTCCCAAATCTCTCAAATTCCTTCATTTACTTCTTCATTCAATTTCCAATCATATTTATCTCTCTTATTTACTCCATTTCCATTCATTCCTTCATCAAATCTTCATCACAACCTATATGTATATTCAATTTCATCTTCATCTATTCTTTATAAATGGCACCTAGACAGTCAAAATCGCCTAAAAATATGCTTGCCACTGAATATAATCCTTCTGAAAATGTTGACAGGGCACCTCATATCACTCTTGAGGCAAATGCCATAAGAATCAACATGAACAACTGGATGGCCAGACTCTCTCTTTCCAGTGTTCATGATGCCCAATCGATTATTGGGAGATTAAACACATTTTTTCTCTCTTGCCCATTATATGGTGCGTTGACACTAAATCCAGGAAGGATGTACCACGAGTACCTTTGTGAATTCTGGTACACTGCAAAATATGATGATGAAACTTCATCTATCAATTATACTCTCAAGGGAGGTACCAGATCCCTTGGTTTCACTGCTAGTCTACTCAGGTCTGTTCTACAGTTAAACTATTTTGAACAGAATGAGTTGCCTATTGAACTTCCCACTGGTATAAATACAAGGGAAGTGTGCAGACTGATGGGGCACATGGATATTATGGATGAGCATAGCCAGCTATCCAGGAAAGGAACTATCTACATGAGCAAGCTGTCAGACTCATGGAGATATTTCTTCACCCTAATTGTTGAATGTCTGGGAGGCAGTTCTGGAGGGTTAGACCAGATAAATCAAACCCATCTCCAGATTGCCTACTGCCTATGGTTTGGGCTTAGAGTGGACTTTGCTCAGATTCTTTTTGATGATCTGGTAGAGCGCCTTAGAGTGAAAGGAAGAAAACCTTTTGTTCCTTATATTCGCTTCCTTTCACTAATGTTTAAAAATGATCTTGGAGACCAGTATGATTTTGATACTACTCACTTTTCTGTGAGTGAGTATATGAGGGATCTGGTCAACCTCAGATCTCCACTGGACGAGGTAGATATTCCTCAGTCCATGCTTTCCTTTCAGAGAGAAGAAGCTGAAATGGCTCCAGGTAGAGGTCAAGCTGTTGAAGGACCCTCTGGAGACCAAGATGTACAGATAATAGAAGCTGTACAGCCCATCAGACAAGTTGCTCCTGAAGGTCAAGTACCAGAAGTTGTTGAACCTTCCAGACGACCTAGAACTAACAGGCGTCTGATGAGAGCTGGACTTCAGGTGAATCCTGAAAGACATCCTGGTGATGTTATGAATCTGGATGGGTCACCAATTTTTGAACAAGAGAACATACAAGAGGTTGTTGGGCAGGTGACTGATGAGGAGATTGAAAATGTTGCTCAGATTAGTGAGCAGGTTGTTGAGGAAGTTGAACATGTTTCTGGTGAGCAAGAGGCTCAAATAGACTTGAATGTAGGGGCTGGTGAACAGGTTAATGTAGAGACTGGTGAACAGACAGTTGGGATGGCTCCAGAATGGGATGATGTAGATTCCCCAATGTCTGAAGGCTTTGATGTAAACATGAATTTCTTGGGTGATGAAGAAGAAAATATTGACACATCTGCTATTGCTTCAGTCACCCAACCAATTATATCTTCTGAAATACCACCACCACCAGAATCAAATGAACCACCACCAGAATCAAACATGCCACCACCACCACCACCACCACCTTCAATTCCTAGAGATACACAATACTTCACTCCAGCAACCACTCAACCTTCACAATCTCAACCTCCACCTCGTGCGTCGGAGTCACCAGTTGCAACATCTGAAGCTGCAACTGAAGAGGACTGGGCACAAGTTCCTCTTATGACCAGATTGTCTTCAAATCTTGAACCTCCCAGTGGTCTCTCCACTTCATCTTCTGCCGAGGTCCAAGGCCTTTTAAGTAAGGTGGCGGACCTGGAGAGATCACTCCAGACTTCATCTCAGGTTATTTCAGACTTCAAATCCTTATTATTAAATAACCTTTCATCTGAGATGAATCTGTTTGCTGGGAATGAGAAGCTTGATGAACTGGTACTGGCCACAAACCACAATACTGAAAATTTCAAAGTGGTAGTCCAGGGTTTAGAGACAAGGTTGGTTAGTTCTGTTCAGACTGCAGTCACTGGTGAACTGGCAGGTCTGAAAGAAGAAGTTCAGAAGTTGGTTTCCAGGGTCAGTTCTCTGGAGACTAGATCCACACTTGACCAGGATGCTGTTGTCAGTACAATAAGTGATGAATGTACAAAGAAGTTCAGAATCAGTATGCTGAAAGAATTATCTGAAGAGATTTCTGAAACTGTTCTTCGTACCATTCAAGATGGGGTGTTACCCCAGGTGGAGAAGTTACTGGAAGAAAAGTTGCCAAAATACTTGCCTAAAGCAGTTGTAAATGTTCAAAAGGAAGTGCAGGCATCAATGGGAGATGGCATCAATGGGGACTCTGGACTCTTACAATGCTGGAAGGTTAGGCATAAATGTTGATATATATAAAAAGATGAAGGATGACCCCAGAGTTCATCAATGTCTAAATGCATTAGATGATGTTCATGTACGCTCATTTTACGCCGAAGAAGAACAGGTCTATGATTCTATAATTTATGGCGTGAGTGTACCAGAACTTATCAGACAAAGGAAGGATGAACTGGTAAGCCTTCAGAAAAAGATCAGAAAGAACGCTGGTGCTCTGGAGATAGAGTACAGAAAGAAACTGACTGGCTTACCAAAACTGACTGCCAAACAAATCAAAATGATTAAAGATGCTGATGTAAGCAAATTCATTCCCCTGGACACTTCTCGAAAAATTAATCGTCAACAACTCCAGTCTGCTGTAGAGCAAAAGAGAGTGTCTAAGGAAACTGAAGCATTGATCCAGACAGCCAAGTTGAAAGACAAATACAATGAAATGTTAAATTTCAGGGCTGATGCTAGAAGGATCACTGGTGCTGAGATCAAATTGGCTGATAATCATGAAGGTATGTCTAAGTTTGAAGTAAAGTTGACCAGGGAGGGTAACTTTACTGATGAAAGGAAAAGTACTTCAGTCCAAGCATTTGGATGGAGTGAACTAAAAGAAATCGTTTAACGTTCAGGGGGAAGACAGATGTGTCGACTGATGTTAAAGCATTTCTGAAAAGAGTTGAAAAGGTATGGAGAAGAAAGCATCAGATGGAAGTTGCTATGGGCATGAAATCGCCAGAATCTATACCATCTTCTCCATCACCAAAGAGAAAGGCTACTGAAGATGCTCCAGGACAGACATAAAAAAGAAGGGCCTTGTAAATTATTGTTTTATGAAAATTGTATACTATTTATCAGTTGATGTATGTAATAATAGTTGCAATTTTTGATTCATATAAGTAAATGATCAGATTTAGTCTAAGTTAGAACTTAATTGATGAAACTGAAAACACTCATGATCTATAAAGTGTTTTCTAGTAACTTAGATTTTTTAGACAAATCACACTTGTGTTTTTCAAGCATACAAAATTGTATAGATTCAAGCTTGAAAACACTTGCATTATTTCTAAACAAATAGGGAGAATTTGTTAGGTCCAGATTTACTGGACTCGCTCCAGACTCGACTACTGGAGCCTTACTGAAGATCTGTCCAGAAACGTGTTCTACTGGACCTACTCCAGACTTGGAATCTGGAGTCCCTCTGAAGATTTGTCCAGAAATAATGGAAGACCAGTGAGCAAATACTTGTATAGGAAATCTGGAGTATTCTCCAGATTAGCTCACTGGACTTCACCCCAGTCCAGATCAACTCTACTGAAGACGTTCTCACTAAAGTCAAAGACTGAAGTCAGAATAAAGAAGACTTACAAATGGCGGAGTCCACTGGAAGTCTTACCAGATCTGTACACTGGAGGATTGTCAGTGTTCTAGACCTTACAAGTCTGAACACTGATATCGAGTAATTGACTCTTGCCTTTACACACTTTCCAAAGAACATTCCACTTGTTCTTTACCAAAGTATACGTGTGTAAAGGTGGTTGGATAAAAGGATACAAAGTCATTTGATGTGACTTTATCCTTATTCCTTATCCAATGCATTTAATGTTCTTGTCGGATCATTAAATGCATGCAACCATATTTGTACGGCACAAAATTCACTGGTGAATTTTGTTGCCTATAAATACAAAGTCATTTCCTTGACATAAATACTTTTAAGCATACATTTTGCATTAAAGTGAATTTGTCTAAATACTCTCGATCTTAAACTGGGATACTTCACAACTTTAAGTATCTCGATCCAAAAGAGTTATTTGACAAATATAGATCATTTGTAATTCATAAGTTGTTAGGATACATACTTATTTGTATTATCTTGATTCCGCACAACCTTGTATTTTATTTAACATCATAAATAAATACACCATTGAAAAATACATAATGTTCCACTTTACTTGTTTATTGCTTTAAGTCTTGTATTACTTTATTTATATACTTGCATTTATATTAAAGTAATACTAGTTCATTCTAGTGCTTATTAGACTTGTTGTATTTTACACTTTCCTGGTTAACCATCGTATTTCAGGGACTCATAATAATTGTTTACTAAAGTGGTTTTAGAATAAGGATGGATCCGTAGCCGAATTGCTACCTCACTTTGACAATATGAAATTAAAGAAATTGAAATGACAAGAAAATTAAAAGTAAAGAAAGTTCAGACAATATAAATAAAGATCATCCACTTCGAATCCACTTGACTTCAGTTATGATTGCACACGATAAAGATCAAATTCTTTAGAATCGACATGATAATCGTGAAAGGATAGAAATGCTCGCGTGGTACCACCAACCGCAAGCAAATCACCCAAACACCTAAGTTGCTAGTTTAATTACCCAAGCCGGTACCACCAATGCCTAGAAAATCTCCCCAACAATTAGTTTGCTTAATTATCCAATTACCGATTATGCCTATGTGAATAAAAACGTGGTACCACCAACCGTTTCTAAACACGTTTACCGATTAATTCCTATTATAGATTTGACATTCACCGTCATACCATGAACCGGTGACAACTGACCATAGACAATCGAATTGCAACGATAAATATATTCACCTAGTACCACTAACGAGGAACACATAAACCATCAACATCAAAAGAATAAATCACAAGGAAATAATTGATAAAGATCACGACACAACGATAATTTAATCAACTCTTGAATTAAAATATTGCAATCATATCATTCGTCAAGTTTCATCAAAGTGGATGATTATAAATCTAGCCACTCATGCTAAATCGAAAATAACAAACGAAATAGAAAGAGAACATATTGTACCAATATTTGTTGAATGTAAATTGCAAGACAAAAAATTAGATACGATCTAGATGGGTGTTCTTGAATCTTCAATGAATCCAATGATGAAATCTTGAGTCGATCCTTCGAAGACTTCGCGGTAGAACAGCTCCTAGAAAGAAAACTCGATAGATTGGAAAAATAGGGTTTTTTTCTTTTTATACCTCCCAAAATCTGATGCAAAGAGGCTGTAACCCTGATTTCCCTGTGCAGTCACTGCGGCGCAGTGGGCATGGTGCACCCCCACTGCGGCGCAGTGAAGAGTCCCTGGAATTCTGATCATATGGTGACTGCGGCGCAGTGGGGTGTGAATACTCCCACTGCGGCGCAGTGGTAATCCACTGGAAATTCATTACTTTTACTCGGCCTTTAACTGCGGCGCAGTGGGGTGTGAATACTCCCACTGCGGCGTAGTGGTAATCCACTGGAAATTCATTACTTTTACTCGGCCTTTAACTGCGGCGCAGTGGGGTTGCATTCTTCCCACTGCGGCGCAGTGTAAACTTGCTGAAATCTTTGTTCTTCTTTATTATCGGCTCTCGAACACTCGATCAACATCTTGGCCTAAAAATCGTCAGAAACTGCACCAATTGGATGCACAACCTGCTAAGAACCTGAAAGCACTAACAAACACTATAAACGCGCCAAATGCATACAAAATCGACTCAAAACACATACGAAAAAGGCCAATAATGATGTGGGCGATCTATATAAATTGGTCACATCAGTCCCTTTCTAGATCACTTTGTGATTGTTTTTATTGACGATATTTTGATTTACTCTAAGTCTGAAGTTGAACACCGTGAGCATTTAAAGGCTGTCCTTGAAGTGTTGAGGGAGAAGAAGTGATGCGGAAATGTCCAGATTCACTGAACTGGAGGAACCAAGTGAACTGAAGAAGTCAACTGAGCTGAAGGAAACTGAGCTGATCATGCCATCTGAACAAGCCATGTTGATTCTGCTAGCAGTGGCCCATTTCAGACAAGTCTTTTCTGAACCAGTCCAGTCACCAGTAGTAACACTCCTCCAGTGGCAAGTCTCTCCAGTAACAAATACTGGTAAGCCACCAGTGACGCTCTCAACTGAAGCGCTCCAGATGACTGCTCCAGATAGATATTCCAGTGACCACTACTGAAGGCCAACAGTGAAGCGCTCCAGATGTTGTCTCCAGATGCAGTCCATATGTATGTTCCATTGTCCAGATAATAAAGTCCCCACTGAAGCCCTTTGTCTGTGGGCCCAATAAAGAAGGAATGACAGCTGTCAAGGAAGGAGCGTGTGACTAACGGTATTGTGGGACCACTTGCAGGGGAATAATTCTAGAAGCCCACGCTGTCCATTTTCTATTGGTCCAAATTAATTAGTGGCTTGCACGTGACAACTTTTATGTATTATTTTATTATTTTTGTCGTTGATTCCTAGGTAGAGTATGTGGCTATAAATAGAGGTTTTATCTCTCATTGTAAAGTAGTTGATGTTGAATGAAAATTAATAGAGCAGTCTCTATTTCTTACAAATCTTCTTTTACCTTTATAGATCTTTGATCTTGGTGGTTAGGAGTGACCCCTTTATCAATATTTGTGGTGACTTGTTCTTTATCAAATATTGTGGTGAGGTCTTTTAAATCTTCGGTTTCCTTTATCTATAATCGTGGTGGCTAGACCTTTATCGATTGTAGTGGTGGAGCGGAGTGTTTCCTTTATCCTTGATTCCGGTGGCTTAGCCTTTACGAGTCTTGGTGGTGGATTCTTTATCTATCTTTTATTTTATTGATTGTTCCCCAGTCGTACAAGCAAGATCAGTATCTACTGATGAACAATCTGAAGCAAGGATCCAAGGAAGTTGTGGAGTACATTAGAGAGTTTGAGCATCTGAAGACCAAAACTGGTGTGAATGAGACTGAAGAGCACATTATTGCCAGATTTCTTGGTGGTCTGAACGCTGCCATTACTGAGAAGATTGAATTACAGCCTATCTGGACATATGAAGGTGCATGCAAGATGGCCATCCAGATTGAAAGACAACTGAAGAAGAAGGTTCCGTATAAGTCATTCAGTAAGGTTCCTGCCAGTGCAAGTCAACCAGTTACCAGTCAACCAGTTCCCAGATTCACTGAAACTGTCCAGAAATCCTTCAGAGGCAAAGAAAAGGAAACTGGAGGATCAAAAGAACCAGTTGGAAGAAAATGTTTCAAGTGTCATGGCTTTGGTCACTTCCAGGCCCAGTGTCCTAATCAAAGAGCCTTGACTGCCAGAGAAATTGAATGTTTGCCAGATGTCGACACTGAAGAAGGTGAGCCAGTGTATGATGAGATGAAGATGAAGATGAAGATGAAGAGTCTTATGTTGGTGCAGATGTTGGAGAAATGTTGGTTGTCAGAAGAGCGATGCATGCTGATGAAGTTACCACTGATACTGCCCAGAGGGAGAACATTTTTCACTCCAGATGCACAGTCAAAGGAAAAGTTTGTGATCTGATCATTGACGGTGGGAGTTGTGCTAATGCTGCTTCAACTTACATGGTAGAGAAACTGGCGCTACCTACAGTTAAGCACCCTCGACCTTACAAGTTGCAATGGCTCAGTGAAGGATCAGAGGTAAAAGTTAATCGTCAAGTTACTATTCCGTTTTCAATTGGATCAGTTTATCAAGACAAAATTGTTTGTGATGTTGTACTTATGGATGCTTGTCATATTTTATTGGGTCGACCATGGTTATTTGATAATTATGTTTTTCATGATGGTCGTATGAACTCGTATTCTTTGAATATAAGTGGAAAGAAGGTCACACTGACTTCTTTGAAGCCTAATGAATTGATGAAAGTCAAGAAAGACCAGCCCAGTAAGCCTTTGTTTTTATCTCAATCTGAAGTCGAAGAAGAGTTATCTGAAGGCTCTCCAGTTATGATGTTACTGGTCGTAGAAAAATCTGAAGATAAGGAGTTCACTGGTGTCCCCAGTCTCCTGAAGTCTTTACTGAAGAAATTTACTGACGTTTTCCCAGAAGACCTACCTGAAGGTTTGCCACCAGTGAGAGGAATTGAACACCAGATTGACCTGGTTCCAGGTTCAGTTCTTCCAAACAAAGCTGCTTATAGGTGTTCACCTACTGAAGCAAAAGAGTTGCAAAGGCAGGTAGATGAGTTGGTTGTCAGAGGCTATGTGAGAGCAAGTATGAGTCCTTGTTCAGTTCCAGCTCTCCTGGTTCCAAAGAAAGATGGTACAATGAGAATGTGTGTTGATAGCAGGGCCATCATCAATATAACCATTAAGTATAGATATCCCATTCCCAGATTGGATGATATGCTTGATGAGTTACATGGCTCCAGAGTGTTTTCCAAGATTGATCTCAGAAGTGGCTATCACCAGATAAGGATGAAGATTGGAGATGAGTGGAAAACTGCTTTCAAGATCAAGGGAGGGTTGTATGAATGGTTAGTCATGCCTTTTGGCTTATCTAATGCTCCCAGTACTTTCATGAGACTGATGAACGAAGTTCTCAGGCCACTCATTGGTCAGTTTGTTGTTGTATATTTTGATGATATTCTAGTATACTCAAAATCTGAAGCTGAACATGTTAATCATCTGAAAAGTGTATTTGAACTGTTGAGAAGACACCAGTTGTATGGCAAACTGGAGAAATGTGATTTTATGGTGGAAAGTGTGATATTCTCGGGATATGTTGTGTCTAAGAATGGAATTTCTATGGATCCCTCTAAGGTTGATGCCATCAGATCATGGCCAGTTCCAACTACAATCACTGACGTAAGAAGTTTTCATGGACTGGCTTCTTTTTACAGAAGGTTTATCAAGAATTTCTCTACAGTTGTGGCCCCAATCACTGATTGTCTGAAGAAGGGTGTATTCGACTGGCCAAAGTCAGCCCAGTTAGCTTTTGAGTCACTGAAGGAAAAACTCAGTTCAGCTCCAGTTCTATCTTTGCCAGATTTTGATCAGTTGTTTGAATTAGAGGGTGACGCCAGTGGAGTAGGTATTGGTGCAGTTCTGGTACAAGCAGGGCGTCCAGTTGCATATTTAAGTGAAAAGCTCAATGGCTCTAAACTGAAGTATAGCACTTATGACAAGGAGTTTTATGCAATTATTCGTGCTATCACTCACTGGTCACATTATCTGAAGCCGAAGCAGTTTGTCTTATTCTCTGATCATGAAGCCCTGAAGTTCATAAATGGTCAACACAAGCTCAATGCCAGACATGCAAAATGGGTGGAATTTTTGCAGTCTTATTCGTTTGTTTCTAAACACAAAGCTGGAGTAGCTAATGTTGTTGCTGATGCACTGTCCAGATGATATTCACTGTTATCAATTCTGGAAGCAAGAGTTCTTGGATTTTCTTTCATTAAAGAGTTGTATCCTTCTGATCCAGACTTTGCTGATCACCTCACTGAAGCTAACCAGAAAGGACCATTTATTGTTCAAAATGGTTTCTTATTTAAAAATGGAAGGTTGTGCATTCCCAGGGGTTCAATAAGGATTTTGCTGATAAGAGAAGCACATGGAGGAGGTTTAGCTGGCCATTTTGGTGTTAACAAGACTGGAGAGATCCTCACTGAACACTTCTACTGGTCAAGTCTACTGAAGGATGTCCAGAGTATTATCAGTCGCTGTCCAACTTGTCACCAGGCGAAGACTACTTTTCACAAAGGATTGTATACTCCTCTTCCAGTCCCAAACCAACCATGGGAAGATCTCAGTATGGATTTCATTGTTGCACTGCCCAGAACTCAGAGGGGAAAGGATTCAATAATGGTGGTTGTTGATAGGTTTTCAAAAATGGCACATTTTGTTGCTTGTAACACAACCAATGATGCTTCAGCAGTAGCAAATTTGTTCTTTAAGGAGATTGTCAGGTTGCATGGAATTCCCAAGACGATTGTGTCAGATCGAGATGTGAAGTTCTTGAGTTATTTCTAGAAGACTCTATGGAGATTGATGGGTACCAGATTGTTGTTCAGTACGTCTCACCATCCTCAGACTGATGGACAGACTGAAGTCACTAACAGAATGATTGGTATGCTGTTAAGAACACTGGTGAAGAAGACACTGAAGGATTGGGATCTGAAGCTTGCTCATGCCGAGTTTGCTTTCAACAGAGCTCCTAACTATTCTACCAGTAAATCCCCATTTGAAGTTTGTTATGGTGTCAATCCACTGACTCCCATTGATTTAATTCCATTTTCGATTGAACCAAAGGCAAGCATTGAAGCTGAAACCAGAGCAAAAGAAATAAAGAAAATTCATGGAGAAGTGAAGGCCATAATAGAGAAAGCAAATGCCAGTTACAAGGCCAGAGCAAACAAAAATAGAAAGCAACCCAGTTTTTCACCAGGTGATCTTGTGTGGGTGCATCTTAGAAAAGAAAGGTTTCCAGCGAAGTGAAAAAGTAAACTGATGCCCAGAGCTGAAGGTCCGTTCAAGATTCCGGAGAGATATGGCGATAATGCTTACAAGGTTGAATTACCTGGAGATATGGCAGTTTCTAGCACGTTTAATGTGGGAGATCTGATGCCTTATCTGGAGGATGAGTACCTCGAAGACTTGAGGACAAGTCTCTTTTCAGAGGAGGAGAATGATGCGGAAATGTCCAGATTCACTGAACTGGAGGAACCTAGTGAACTGAAGAAGTCAACTGAGCTGAAGGAAACTGAGCTGATCATGCCATCTGAACAAGCCATGTTGATTCTGCCAGAGTGGCCCATTTCAGACAAGTCTTTTCTGAACCAGTCCAGTCACCAGTAGTAACACTCCTCCAGTGGCAAGTCTCTCCAGTAACAAATACTGGTAAGCCACCAGTGACGCTCTCAACTGAAGCGCTCCAGATGACTGCTCCAGATAGATATTCCAGTGACCACTACTGAAGGCCACCAGTGAAGCGCTCCAGATGTTGTCTCCAGATGCAGTCCAGATGTATGTTCCATTGTCCAGATAATAAAGTCCCCACTGAAGCCCTTTGTCTGTGGGTCCAATAAAGAAGGAATGACAGCTGTCAAGGAAGGAGCGTGTGACTAACGGTATTGTGGGACCACTTGCAGGGGAATAATTCTAGAAGCCCACGCTGTCCATTTTCTATTGGTCCAAATTAATTAGTGGCTTGCACGTGACAACTTTTATGTATTATTTTATTATTTTTGTCGTTGATTCCTAGGTAGAGTATGTGGCTATAAATAGAGGTTTTATCTCTCATTGTAAAGTAGTTGATGTTGAATGAAAATTAATAGAGCAGTCTCTATTTCTTACAAATCTTCTTTTACCTTTATAGATCTTTGATCTTGGTGGTTAGGAGTGACCCATTTATCAGTATTTGTGGTGACTTGTTCTTTATCAAATATTGTGGTGAGGTCTTTTAAATCTTCGGTTTCCTTTATCTATAATCGTGGTGGCTAGACCTTTATCGATTGTAGTGGTGGGGCGGAGTGTTTCCTTTATCCTTGATTCCGTTGGCTTAGCCTTTACGAGTCTTGGTGGTGGATTCTTTATCTATCTTTTATTTTATTGATTGTTTGTTTCACGTTAAAATCCAGAAAATACCAAAAATAGTCTTTCGCTGTCGTTTGACGCGTGATTTACGCATCAAGAAGTTGTATGCTAAGTTCTCTAAGTGTGAGTTTTGGCTGCGAGAAGTTCAATTTCTTGGTCATGTCATTTCTTCAGAAGGTATAAAAGTAGATCCTACAAAGATTGAAGCTGTTTCAAAGTGGGAGCAGCCAAAGACTCCTACCGAGATCAAAAGTTTTCTTGGTTTAGCTGGTTATTACCGAAGATTTATTCAGGATTTCTCCCGAATAGCTAAGCCAATGACTGAATTAACGAAGAAAGGAGTAAAGTATGAGTGGACCGAAAAACAGGAGAAGGCTTTCCAAGCATTGAAAATGAAGTTGTGTGAAGCTCCTATACTTGCCTTGCCGGAAGGTACTGATGATTTGGTTGTGTATAGTGATGCATCGATTACGGGTTTGGGTTGTATCCTTATGCAGAGGGACAAGGTGATTGCTTATGCTTCACGCCAGTTGAAGCCGCATGAGAAGAATTACCCGACCCATGATCTTGAGTTAGCGACAGTAGTATTTGCATTAAAGTTATGGAGACATTATCTTTATGGCACTAAATGCACTTTGTATACCGACCATAAGAGTCTACAGTATGTGTTCAATCAGAAGGAGATGAATGTGAGGCAAAGAAGATGGATGAAACTACTTAAGGATTATGATTGTGAGATCAAATACCATCCGGGTAAAGCCAATGTATTGGCGGATGCACTAAGTAGGAAAGTGCAGAATTCTTCTTGCAAATTGATGAGTATGCAAGTTCAAGCAAAGTCGGGACTATTGGACCGTATAAAAGAAGCTCAAGTCAAGGCATTAATGAAGGATAATATTGATAAAGAGAGTATTGGAAAGAAGAAACGCCTTGTGATGGAGATAAATAGCCGGGGGTTTAAGACATACAAGGGTCGAATTTGGGTGCCATTGCTTGGTGGTAACCGAGAATTAATCCTTGAAGAATCCCATAGAAGTAGATATTCAGTTCATCCCGGTGTCACCAAAATGTATGCAGATTTGAAACCGATTTATTGGTGGCCGGATATCAAAGGAGAAGTAGCTCATTTTGTAGCAATGTGTTTGACTTGTGCACGTGTGAAAACCGACCATCGAAAGTCGTATGGTTTGTTACATCAATTAGAGATTCCGGAGTGGAAATGAGATCATATCACCATGGACTTTGTAACGAAGCTACCGAAAATGCCGAAAGGAAATGATATGATATGGGTGATTGTAGATAGATTGACGAAGAGTGCCCATTTTCTAGCTACCCGACAAGATGTGCCTTTAACGAAGATGGCAAAGTTATACATTGATGAAGTAGTTTCGAAACATGGAGTTCCTTTATCTATTGTTTCGGACCGAGACTCGAGATTTGTGTCAAACTTTTGGAAGGGCCTTCAACGGGAGTTGGGTAGTAGAATAAATTTGAGTACCACTTATCATCCTCAAACCAATGGGCAAAGTGAGAGAACTATTCAAACATTGGAGGATATGTTGAGGACGTGTGTACTAGAGTATGGTGGAGCGAGGGATGATCATTTGAGGTTGATTGAGTTTGCTTACAGCAATAGTCACCATGCAAGTATTGGAATGCCACCATTTGAGATGCTATATGGAAGAAGATGTAGGACTCCAAGTTGTTGGATGGAGCCCGGTGAGAAGCAGTTACCCGGTCCCGAAATCATTAAAATCACCTCTGAAAAAAGTTAATGTGGCTAAAGAATCTTTACGTGTGGCTAGAGAAAGACAGAAAACATATGCAGATAAGAAAAGGAGACCGATTGAGTTCAATGTTGGTGATTTAGTGATGCTGAAAGTCTCACCCTGAAAAGGAGTCATTCGATTTGGAAAGAAGGGAAAGTTGAGTCCACATTTCATTGGACCTTTTAAAATCTTGAAACGCATTAAGGATCTAGCATATCAGTTGGAATTGCCTCCAGAATTGGATGGAATTCACAACACCTTTCATGTATCCTACTTGAGGAAATGCTTAGTCGGGGAGTCAAGTGTGATTCCTATTGAAGATGTGAGTATTGACCCAATGAAGAGAATGGTAGATGAACCAGTGGCGATACTTGGAAGGAAACAAAAGAAGCTACGCCGGAAAGTGATTGATTTAGTGTTGATAAAGTGGAAGCATAATCATGGAGAAAGCTTAACATGGGAAACCGAAGCAGTAATGAAGGAGAAGTACCCGGAGTTATTCCTTTCTAATGAGATTCCGGGGACGGAATCCTTTTAAGGGAGAGGTCATTGTAACATCCCAAACTTTTTATTTAACGGTTGACTAGTGTCGTTAAGTCAACATAGTGTGTCGTTAAGTCTATTCTCGATTTAATGCATATATGTAGTTATTGTGTGTTATGTGTGAGGCTTGAAAGCCTAAATGTTTAAAGTAGTATAAACATGTGTAAAATGTAGATAAATGCCTATGTAGTGGTATTTAATGAAGTAATTATGTTGTATATGGTCCATAGAGTAGTTTGTGACTAATAATGAAGGATTAGGAAGCTTTTGGACTAGTTTTGACATAGAGGCAAAGTCAAAAACGGGTTAAGGAGTTTAGGGAGTGTCTTTAGGTCATTATTTGCAGATTTCATTCCTCCTAAACAAGCCTTAACCGCCCCACATAGTTCTTCCATTGATTTGCTAACCGAAAAGCTTCCTTACGTGTGATTTGAGAGTGTTTTGTCAAGAGTTTTGCATCCTATTTGTGATCTACAGGTAGAAAAGGTATTGTAATGTGGATTTATTATCTTTTCAATTGTATAGATTATTAAGAAGTGGTTTAGGTCATTGGAGGATCAATCGATGTCGTAATAACGTTCGTTTTTATGATGTAAATCATATGTTGTTTAATGGGGAAGTTTATTGCATTTGATTGGTCATAAAATGAAGGATTTTGATGTATGAAAGTCATGTAATTGATTTTGAGTCGTTTGGATCTGGTTTGGGGGTAATCGAGCAAAACTTGTGCAGAATCGGGACTAGTTGCGGCGCAACTGGTTTCCAGAAGGATAAGTTGCGGCGCAATGTGAAGCATTGCGGCGCAATGAATGGCTTGAGCTGCGGCGCAACTCTATGTTGCGGCGCAACTCACCAGTTTTCAGCAAAATTATAGTTTTGAACCGTAACATCGTTTTGACACGCAAAATTATAGTTTTGAACCGCAACTCTATGTTGCGGCGCAACTCACCAGATACACTACTTTTGACACGCTGAGGGTTCCACAAGCAATGGTTTCTTGTTATAACTTCCCTAACGGTAACTTATGATAAATGTGGGTATTTCGGGTTACACGGGAGGTATTGTGGGATATGAAGTTGACCATGAGACCTAATATGCAGTCCCAAATGTAGTGAAATGAAGTATGGAGTAATGTAGCAATTGTTATGCAAATTATGTAGTATATTGCAATGCTTGAAATGTAGACATGATGTAGATTCTTGATGTGTGCATGCTTATGTGACTCGTTCACCTAGTTCACTAGATTTACCAGGCTGCCATGTCACTTGCACGTTTAAGGGCCCAAACAAAATGAAGGAAATGTGTGACTATATTTAGGTTGTGTGATGCCTAAACTAATAATGTGTGAAACCGAGCTCGTAAATTTATAATGCAGGGAAGTGTTAAGCTTAACCCGTACTTACCCTAGCCCGGCGAGTGCGTGAACGTAGGTTGCTTGGGTGGCTCCTTGCAACATGGTCATTTAATGCAGGGCGAGTAATACGAGGCGTCTGACCCGCCTCCATATACAGATTACTCCGGGATTGGCTTGCCATTCCTTAACGACGTACGATGAGTAGCCTTTTGGCTGATCATCTAGTCGGGTGTGATGCAGGGCACACTTATATGCAGTTAACGAAGATACGTGTGATTATGTGTGATATAAAAGAAGGATAGGCACAATTAGGGTGATTCATCCTAAGTTGATATGCAGGTTGTATGTGTGTGTGTTATGTGGGTTGTGCCTTAATGTTTTGTCAACAAAGTAGAAATGTTTAAATTGGACAAAGCTTTATAACTTTAGTGATATCTTACTTAGCTAATTCGTTAGCTAACACTTGTTTCTTGAAATGTGTGGTTCCCTCAGGTATAGGTTGAAGGATAGATGAGGCATGAAGGGCGAGGAGTGGGTAGATAGCATGCTGATGGCTTTAGCTACCCTTAGATGCTACACCTCTTTAGACATCATTTACATTTTGATATTATGAAGAATTTATGTAGTACTATGTTGATGGTTGTTTTGTGTTGGGAAATCGTTGGGTTTTCATTTAGACTTATTTTATGGAATGGCATGTAACACCAATAAATGCAGAAACCGAACAGTTTATATCGGTTTTGAACTTTTAAAGTTTTCTTCCGCATCTTTTAACACCGTTAGGTGAAAGTTTTTGAAAACCCATGTTTTTAAATGTCGGGTGTTACATCCCTCAAGAAGTATCCCCGATTAATAAACCTTCGTTGTTCTTCAGTCCATTCAGTTGGAAAATAATCAGGGAGAACTTCTTCGGATCTGATTGCCTCAGTTAACACTTGTTTATATGTAGACTTCTTGAAATTCTGAGCAGCAGCTTCAGGAGTCTTTCTTAAGTCATCAAAGCTATTAAAGTCATTAAAAGTATAATTCTGTGAAGTTGTGACATCAGGTATAGATGTGATGCGGGAATGTCCAGATTCAATGAACCAAGTTTGACTGAAGCTGAGCTGGAGGAATCTGGAGAAAAGCAGTTGACTAAACTGAAGAAGGAATCTGAGCGAACCTTGCAGTCTGAACAAGCAATGTTAATTTTGCCAGTTGTATCACATTTTAACCATCTTTTTACTGAAACAACTCAGTCTCCAGTAGTGACCTTGCTCCAGTGGAATTATCACCAGTGGCATCTGACGAGCTCCAGTTGCATCTGAAGGACCCAGTGAAAATCAATTCTGAAGGGCTCCAGTAGTGAATACTGAAGGCCACCAGTGAAGTGCTCCAGATAAATGCTCCAGTTGTCTATAATAAAGTTTGCTTTAACTGAAGGTTGTGTGGGGTCAATAAGGACGTGGGTGTGGACGCGTGGCAGCTTTTTAGTGGATTAAAGAGGAGCGTGCAAAAGCATTAACATTCCTAACGGTATTGTGGGCCACTTGCAGAGGATTGTTCCTATGTGTCTATTTCCTATTGGTCCATTTTATTAGAGATTAGAACTTGACAGCTTTTCGTATTATTTTATTATTATGTCGTTAATTCCTAGGTAGGATATGTGGCTATAAATAAGGCCTTTATTTCTCATTGTAAAGTAGTTGATGTTGAATGAAAATTAATAGAGCAGCCTCTATTTCTTACAAATCTTCTTTTACCTTTATAGATCTTTGATCTTGGTGGTTAGGAGTGACCCCTTTATCAATATTTGTGATGACTTGTTCTTTATCAAATATTGTGGTGAGGTCTTTTAAATCTTCGGTTTCCTTTATCTATAATCGTGGTGGCTAGACTTTTATCGGTTGTAGTGGTGGGGCGGAGTGTTTCCTTTATCCTTGATTCCGGTGGCTTGGCCTTTACGAGTCTTGGTGGGAGATTCTTTTATCTATCATTTTACTTTATTTGTCTTGTTTAATTGTTTGTTTCATATAAAATCCAGAAAATACCAAAAAGTAGTCTTCCGCTGTTGTTATCGCGTGATTTACGCATCAAATTTGGTATCAGAGCCAGGTTTGCAAAAGGTTTCTTAATCTTTTGTTGTCGTTGTTTGATTGTTTAGATCTGTTGAAGTTTTGATTAGATCTGTTGTTTGAACGTTTAGATCTGTTGGTTATTTGTTTAGACCTATTGATTGTGAGTTGTTTGCTGGTTATAAATGGCTTTTAGAAGGAATATGACTTTAGATGAAGCTAATAATGCTAGGAGAGATAGACAGATAGAAGATCCACAAGAAGCTCTTGGTAGAGTTGTTCATATGTTAGAAGATGGTGGTTTAAGATTTAATCGAGAAAATGTTGTTCCAAGTGAAAGAGATACTGAATCTCAAGGTGGTAGTGAAAGATCTGAAAGTGTTGCCAGAGGTTCTAGTGATTCTGATGAGTCACGTCATAGAGAAAGGCGTAGGAGGCATAAGGGTGATGATACTAGGGATATTAAGATAGATCCACCAGATTTTAATGGGTCTTCTAACCCAGAAGAGTATTTTGAATGGTCCAGGTGATGGACAGAATAATGGAAATAAAGGGTTATGATGATAGAAAAAGTTTCAAAGTTGCCATTATTAAACTTAAGAAATATGCTTCATCTTGGTATGATAATATGACGTCTGAAAGGGAATACAAAGGCAAAAGTAAAATCAAGACCTGGTCCAAACTGAAGGAGGTCAAGAAGGATCAGTCCAGTAAGCCTTTGTTTTTATCTCAATCTGAAGTTGAAGAAGAGTTATCTGAAGGCTCTCCAGTTCTAATGCTACTGGTCGTTGAAAAGTCTGAAGAGAAGAAGTCCACTGAAGTCCCAGTTTACTGAAGTCATTACTGAAGGAGTTCAGAGATGTTTTTCCTGAAGATCTACCTGAAGGTTTACCTCCAGTTAGAGGTATTGAGCACCAGATTGACTTAATCCCAGGGTCAGTCCTTCCAAACAAATCTGCTTATCGTTGTTCTCCTAATGAAGCCAAAGAATTACAAAGACAAGTAGATGAACTGGTCGAAAAGGGTTATGTCAGAGCAAGCATGAGTCCTTGTTCAGTTCCTGCTCTACTGGTCCCAAAGAAAGATGGAACGATGAGAATGTGTGTTGATAGCAGAGTCATCAACAATATAACTATTAAGTATAGATATCCTATTCCCAGATTGGATGATATGCTTGATGAGTTACATGGCTCCAGCGTGTTTTCAAAGATTGATCTCAGAAGTGGTTATCACCAGATCAGAATGAAGGATCGAGATGAGTGGAAAACTGCATTCAAAATCAAAGGAGGCTTATATGAATGGTTAGTGATGCCTTTCGGCTTGTCAAATGCCCCTAGTACGTTCATGAGACTGATGAATGAAGTTCTCAGACCACTCATTGGTCAGTTTGTTGTGGTATACTTTGATGATATTCTGGTGTATTCAAAATCTGAAGCTGAACATGTTAATCATCTGAAGAAGGTATTTGAACTGCTAAGGAGACACCAGTTGTATGGCAAACTAGAGAAATGTGATTTTATGGTGGACAGTGTTATATTTCTGGGGTATGTTGTGTCCAAGGATGGAATTTCTATGGATCCTTCGAAGGTTGATGCTATCAAGTCATGGCCAGTTCCTACAACCATCACTGAAGTTAGAAGTTTTCATGGACTGGCATCATTTTATAGAAGATTTATCAAGAATTTCTCTACAGTTGTAGCTCCGATTACCGACTGTCTGAAGAAAGGTGTGTTCAACTGGCCAAGTTCAGCTCAACTGGCGTTTGAGTCACTGAAGGAGAAGCTCAGTTCAGCTCCAGTTCTATCTTTGCCAGATTTCGACATGTTATTTGAACTTGAATGTGATGCAAGTGGTGTGGGTATTGGTGCAGTACTGGTGTAAAGTGGTCGTCCAGTTGCATACTTCAGTGAGAAACTGAATGGATCTAAACTGAAGTATAGTACTTATGACAAAGAATTCTATGCAATTATTCGTGCTATCACTCACTGGTCACATTATCTGAAGCCGAAACAGTTTGTATTGTTTTCTGATCATGAAGCACTAAAGTTTATAAATGGTCAGCACAAGCTTAATGCCAGACATGCAAAGTGGATAGAGTTCTTGCAGTCTTATTCATTTGTTTCAAAGCACAAGGCTGGAGTTTGCAATGTTGTTGCTGATGCACTATCACGAAGATATTCTTTATTATCAGTTCTGGAAGCAAGAGTACTTGGATTTTCTTTCATAAAGGAGTTATATGCTGCTGATCCAGATTTTTCTGAGAAAATTACTGAAGCTAATCTGAAAGGACCATTCACTGTTCAAGATGGTTTCTTATTCAAGAATGGTAAGTTGTGCATTCCAAGGGGTTCAATAAGAGATTTATTAATAAGGGAAGCACATGGAGGAGGTCTAGCTGGACATTTTGGAATCAACAAAACTGGAGAGATTCTGACTGAACACTTCTACTGGCCAAGTCTACTGAAGGACGTCCAGAGTATTATCAGTCGCTGTCCAACTTGTCACCAGGCAAAGACAACATTTTACAAAGGTTTGTACACTCCTCTTCCAGTTCCAAACCAACCTTGGGAAGATCTCAGTATGGATTTTATTGTTGCACTGCCCAGAACCCAGAGGGGAAAAGATTCTATAATGGTTGTTGTTGATAGATTCTCAAAAAGGCTCATTTTGTTGCTTGTAATACAACAAATGATGCTTCAGCTGTAGCGAATTTGTTCTTTAATGAGATTGTCAGATTACATGGAATTCCTAAATCCATTGTTTCTGATCGAGATGTGAAGTTTTTAAGCTATTTCTGGAAGACTCTATGGAGACTGATGGGTACCAGATTGATGTTCAGTACGTCTCACCATCCTCAGACTGATGGACAGACTGAAGTCACGAACAGAACAATTGGTATGTTATTGAGAACACTGGTGAAAAAGACGCTGAAGGATTGGGATCTGAAGCTTGCTCATGCTGAGTTTGCCTTCAATAGAGCTCCAAATTATTCAACCAGTAAATCCCCATTTAAAGTTTGTTATGGTGTCAATCCACTGCCTCCTATTGATTTAATTCCTTTTTCGATTGAACCAAAGGCAAGTGTTGAAGCAGAGACCAGAGCAAAAGAAATCAAGAAGATTCATGAATAAGTGAAGACCAGAATTGAGAAAGCAAATGCCAGTTACAAGGCCAAGGCAAACAAGAACAGGAAGCAGCCCAGTTTTTCACCAGGTGATCTTGTTTGGGTACATCTCAGAAAGGAAAGATTTCCAGCCAAGAGAAAAAGCAAACTGATGCCCAGAGCTGACGGTCCATTCAAGATTCTGGAGAGATATGGAGAAAATGCTTACAAAGTTGAACTTCCTGGAGATATGTCAGTCTCTAGTACATTCAATGTTGGTGATCTGATGCCCTACCTGGAGGATGAGTATCTCGAAGACTTGAGGACAAGTCTGTTTTTAGAGGGGGAGAATGATGCGGGAATGTCCAGATTCAATGAACCAAGTTTGACTGAAGCTGAGCTGGAGGAATCTGGAGAAAAGCAGTTGACTAAACTGAAGAAGGAATCTGAGCGAACCATGCAGTCTGAACAAGCAATGTTAATTTTGCCAGCTGTATCACATTTTAACCATCTTTTTACTGAAACAACTCAGTCTCCAGTAGTGACCTTGCTCCAGTGGGAATTATCACCAGTGGCATTTGACGAGCTCCAGTTGCATCTGAAGGACTCCAGTGAAAATCAATTCTGAAGGGCTCCAGTAGTGAATACTGAAGGCCACCAATGAAGTGCTCCAGATAAATGCTCCAGTTGTCTATAATAAAGTTTGCTTTAACTGAAGGTTGTGTGGGGTCAATAAGGACGTGGGTGTGGACGCGTGGCAGCTTTTTAGTGGATCAAAGAGGAGCGTGCAAAAGCATTAACATTCCTAACGGTATTGTGGGCCACTTGCAGAGGATTGTTCCTATGTGTCTATTTCCTATTGGTCCATTTTATTAGAGATTAGAACTTGACAGCTTTTCGTATTATTTTATTATTATGTCGTTAATTCCTAGGTAGGATATGTGGCTATAAATAAGGCCTTTATTTCTCATTGTAAAGTAGTTGATGTTGAATGAAAATTAATAGAGCAGCCTCTATTTCTTACAAATCTTCTTTTACCTTTATAGATCTTTGATCTTGGTGGTTAGGAGTGACCCCTTTATCAATATTTGTGGTGACTTGTTCTTTATCAAATATTGTGGTGAGGTCTTTTAAATCTTCGGTTTCCTTTATCTATAATCGTGGTGGCTAGACCTTTATCGGTTGTAGTGGTGGGGCGGAGTGTTTCCTTTATCCTTGATTCCGGTGGCTTGGCCTTTACGAGTCTTGGTGGGAGATTCTTTTATCTATCATTTTACTTTATTTGTCTTGTTTAATTGTTTGTTTCATATAAAATCCAGAAAATACCAAAAAATCTTTGTTCTATGATCAAACGAATTCCATACGAACCCATACCCCAAATCCAACCTGGGGACTTAAAATTAATCCTTTTAATTGCACTTTCATCAGCTTAAAATCCTATTAATCTCCTCTGGATCATCATCATTATTTCTTTCAGAAAGTCTTACAGCAAGTTCTTTAAACATCTTATCAACTTCATCTTGATTTTCACCTTGAGCTCTATCTCTCATCTCCACATTCTCAACATTTACTTCAACTCTTGCCGATGTATTTTCAGTATTCATTTGACCCTCTCCTTGGTTCTCCCCCTCGGGGTGATCATCGGAATCAGGATCATCCCGTCTAGAAGTAACCGAGGCTGGTCGGCAAGATTCTAAAGCCAACAATCGTAACTCAAAAGCAGCAAGCTTAGCATCATACTCTGCTTTATGTTTTTGAACTTGATCTTGTAGAGACTTGACTTGTCTTTCATGTGCAAGTTCCATTTCTCTTAACTCTAATGCATTCAACACCCCCCGATCAGACATAGACAACAAATCACCCTCTGAACGTAGAATGCCAAGTAAAAGTTCACATGCATCATCTTTGGTTTGTTGAGTTGTTGTTGTTGATGGTATTTGAGATGGTGTTGATGTTCTTTGTGTTTGTGTGTGAGATGGAATAGATGGGGAAATCAACCCGGAGGTTGTTTGCACACTTGTGGTGTGACCTAAATTCAGCGAAGCTGATTCAGGATTTCCTGCAGATCCTCGGGCTCACCAGCAGTTTCAGATTCATTGGCTTTGCAACCAGAATCAGGTTGTGTCCTAGACTGTGACAAATCACTGTCCGGGACTTGTTGTTGGGTAACACCTCTAACAACACCGGGGTCACCGAGAATGCCCGTTAATACAGTTTCAGGTTGATCCTGAGGAACAGCAGTGTCACCTTGGCGTTCATACTGTCCCCCAGTCTCGGTTTGAGAACTGTTACCTGCGGCTAAAGCTGGTGTGATGTTAGCTAAGGCAGGATTTCCAAGCTGTCCTTGAGGGTCACACAAAGTGGGTCCCTCTCCGCTTGTTCCGGCATCAGTACGCAACTGAGCTTGTGAATCCGTGAACCTAGGAGATCTAGACTCAAGTGCACGAAATGAAGGCGAGAGGTGGGGCTGATCCTCTCTTATTTCAACATTGTGGTGACTTGTTCTTTATCAAATATTGTGGTGAGGTCTTTTAAATCTTCGGTTTCCTTTATCTATAATCGTGGTGGCTAGACCTTTATCGGTTGTAGTGGTGGGGCGGAGTGTTTCCTTTATCCTTGATTCCGGTGGCTTGGCCTTTACGAGTCTTGGTGGGAGATTCTTTTATCTATCATTTTACTTTATTTGTCTTGTTTAATTGTTTGTTTCATATAAAATCCAGAAAATACCAAAAAATAGTCTTCCGCTGTTGTTATCGCGTGATTTACGCATCAAGATGATTCTCCAGCTTCATTTCTGCTTGATGAACTTGATTCAAAATAATCAAGATCTGGAAAAACTTCAAACATTGGCTCATCAACAGTTTCTACATTTACTGAAGTCTCAACTATCTCAGGCTCATCCAAGATCACATTATCCTTTTCAGCCTCGACATCTGCTTCTCCTTCAGCATATTCAACAATCTCATTTTCAATAACATATTCTTCTTCTTCATTTACCACAACACTTTCATCTTCTTCTTCTTCTTCATCACCAATATCAACTCCAAAAACTTCATCAAATTTTCTTCTAACTTCTGCAATCCTATTAATCTCCTCTGGATCATCATCATTATTTCTTTCAGAAAGTCTTACAGCAAGTTCTTTAAACATCTTATCAACTTCATCTTGATTTTCACCTTGAGCTCTATCTCTCATCTCCACATTCTCAACATTTACTTCAACTCTTGCCGATGTATTTTCAGTATTCATTTGACCCTCTCCTTGGTTCTCCCCCTCGGGGTGATCATCGGAATCAGGATCATCCCGTCTAGAAGTAACCGAGGCTGGTCGGCAAGATTCTAAAGCCAACAATCGTAACTCAAAAGCAGCAAGCTTAGCATCATACTCTGCTTTATGTTTTTGAACTTGATCTTGTAGAGACTTGACTTGTCTTTCATGTGCAAGTTCCATTTCTCTTAACTCTAATGCATTCAACACCCCCCGATCAGACATAGACAACAAATCACCCTCTGAACGTAGAATGCCAAGTAAAAGTTCACATGCATCATCTTTGGTTTGTTGAGTTGTTGTTGTTGATGGTATTTGAGATGGTGTTGATGTTCTTTGTGTTTGTGTGTGAGATGGAATAGATGGGGAAATCAACCCGGAGGTTGTTTGCACACTTGTGGTGTGACCTAAATTCAGCGAAGCTGATTCAGGATTTCCTGCAGATCCTCGGGCTCACCAGCAGTTTCAGATTCATTGGCTTTGCAACCAGAATCAGGTTGTGTCCTAGACTGTGACAAATCACTGTCCGGGACTTGTTGTTGGGTAACACCTCTAACAACACCGGGGTCACCGAGAATGCCCGTTAATACAGTTTCAGGTTGATCCTGAGGAACAGCAGTGTCACCTTGGCGTTCATACTGTCCCCCAGTCTCGGTTTGAGAACTGTTACCTGCGGCTAAAGCTGGTGTGATGTTAGCTAAGGCAGGATTTCCAAGCTGTCCTTGAGGGTCACACAAAGTGGGTCCCTTTCTGCTTGTTCCGGCATCAGTACGCAATTGAGCTTGTGAATCCGTGAACCTAGGAGATCTAGACTCAAGTGCACGAAATGAAGGCGAGAGGTGGGGCTGATCCTCTCTTATTTCAACACTCTCATCCTCCAAATGAGGAGAGTGTGGTGATCGTGGCTAATCCCCGTGCATTTCTGAGACTAACTCCTGTTGTGAGGAGTCAGAATGGCGAGGAGAGTTTTGTGCAAGCGAGAATGGGGAGTTCTCGACTTCTATCCTAGGGTTTTCATCCCGGCTAGACACAGTTGTTTCAACTATCGGAGGGCCATCGTTTTCTTTGTGCCCTTGTCCTAACCCGGACCTCTCAACCTCTCTTACATTTTCAACTCCTCCCTCATTCCTACCTTGTTCCTCCTGCACAACATCATCTCCAGTGCTAACATTCGCAGTATCCAACTCAGAAATCACATTATCAACTATACGAGTTGCCTGTTCAACATCTAATTCTGCTGAGGCACCAATAGATTCATCCAAATCTGCTGAACTTGATTCAACTCTGTGAGTTGCAGATCTAGAAGAATTATGTTTCTTTTTGGATTTTCTCTTTGATACCTTTAGTAGACCAAATGGTGGCTTTCAAGCTGACATTTTAAGATGTCTACCAGGTATAGGAATAGGTTCATTTGGTTGGGCAGAAGCAAGTGGTGTTGGATTAAGAACTGGTGTTGATTGATGTGGTGTAAGTGTTGGTGGATTGGGAGAAACAACGGATGGAATCGGTGTTGAAGGTGAAGATTGAGAAAATTGAACGGCAGGTGGAGATTATGTTGATGGAATAGATGGTGTGGATTGTGAAGGAATATTCGGTGGTGATTGAGAAGTATAGGTGGTGTGTCAAGTTCAGGAGTAACATTCTCTTGTTCAAAAACAACTCTCTTTGATTTTCTTCTCCTCTGCTCAGAAGTCCCCTCATCACTAACCCCTCTTTTTCTTTTAGTAATCCTAGGACCCTCACTAGGCGACCTATGCACAGCTTGGGTAGGAATCTGTCGGCTTTCAGATCCCATTGCTGTGGCTAACCACTCTCTATATGTCCTAAGGTGGGGATTTTGAGCAGAAACCAAATTCAGTAGAAATGGTGGAATAGGAAAAGGTCTAACATGTTCACTTTCTGTGCCTCTCATATTTGATTTGTACATGGCAATTACACACTTGAAACTATCTTCCAACTTGGGAATTTCCTCAGTGTTGTCAAGTTCGTCTTCAATTATCAAAGTGAAGAAACAGATATAAGGAATGTACTTTCTTTCTTGAACATCATTTCCTTTAACCACCTGTTTCATCTTATCCCATATAATCTTGGCAAAGTCACACTAAACATTATGCATGACAACATAGTATATGGAAAGTGAGTGCTTTGTCATGGCATCAATACCCTTCTGAGATGGCATCAAACAGGTGCACAAAACATTATACATGGTATGCCATAGAGTAGCCACATTCATTCTTTTGAAATCTCTCATGGATGGCAACTCTCCTTCATATCCCAATGCATGAACTGCAGATAACATTTCGTCAACAGATGGCAGTTCTTCATACTCTTCTTGTTCAGGAAAACCAATGATCGTTCTGAACTCATCTAATGTGAATTTGCAGTTAAAAACATTATCATCTGTCTGTAGAGAGTATCTAAAGCAGTCTTCATGCTTATATCTTTTATTGGCTTTCACATACTCAATTGATTCCCATAAATCAAAAATATACTTCTCGGGAACCACAACACCATTAGTTAATGCAACATTCAATGGATGATGGCTCAGAATCTCAGTAATGATTGGGAATTTGGAGGTAATTGGAATATGAAGTGCTTGATTTGCTTGCATATTCATAGTAGCACCTTCTTGAAACATCACCATCTTTGTTTTTATTATTTTTCTGAAAAATAAACTGACCAAATTTTGACCAGAAAGACATTTTAAACACAGAAAAGAAAAAAAAACACACCAACATTTGTTAAACACATTTAATCCATATAGACAATGTTTCGTACATATATTAAAAATGAGACAACAAAGGTAGTACACAAAGGCGTTCGATACCTTGCTTCTCACCCTAATATATATAAGAACATGACGACATATAGAATCACATAAGTATTAAAAGATAAGACAACAAAGGTAGTACACAAAGGCGTTTGATACCTTGCTTCTTACCCTAACACTTATGAAAAACTATATAGACAAACACAATGAATTTGAATTTGAGCTTTTGTGTGTGTTTTAGTGTGTGTTAATGACGGTTTTAGTGAGAGAGAGTAGAGAGAGAAAGTGTATGTGTAAGGGAAAGATTGGATAGCATTATGGGTCAAAAGGTTACAATATTGGTAATGGAGGGGGTTTATATACTCCTGTACAATTTACACTATGTCCCCTTCCATATTTACAACTTAACAATATAAGTACAAAGTACATAAAGGAAACAAATCAACTACTACAAGTTATATTTCTAACAAATACAACTAATAAAGCTCATGGAAAGCTTGCCCCCAAATGGGAAGGTCCTTATTTTATAGAAGCAAAAGTAGGTAAAGGGTCCTATTGGTTGCAAGACCAGATGGGAAGATGATTCCAAGAGCGTGGAATGCAATTCACCTTAAAGCATATTACCAGTAACTTATCTTGTTTTCTATCTTTTTGATTTATCAATTATTTTACAAAATAATGATACTGACTTGAGCGTCGGAGTGGCGTTAGCCAAAAGGGCTAACGTCAGTCTTTAGCATTTTTCTATTATGATCTTCTGCAGGATTTTAACATCCAGGATCCTAACACAAAAGGATGAAGATCATGAAAGCATACGCAAGGTATCTTCCTCAACGGAAACGATTTCTCCTAAGTTTTGTCCTTAAACGGACTACAGTGGATTAAATCAAAAATTCAATCCTGGGTTGAAGGGTTCACCTTCAAAAAAGCCAAGGTTAACACTAACACCTCATTTCCGCCCGGGTCGCACGTCATAAAATTCCTGGTTATGGGTAGACCCTCATGATCAGGAATGTTCAAATGGTTGTTGATTTTTCAATCAACTCAACTGGTTTGGCAGTTACGCTGCCGTCAAAAAGAATAGAGATAATCTCTCTATTATTTCACAACCGATTAACAAATGAATTTTTTCTCTAGTATTTTTCTTTAAACAGGAAACCAAAATTAAAAAACGCCTTTGACAAACATCATCAAGGTATGTCACTCGAAATCCTAAATCCTTTTTGGAATTTGCAGGATTTGCTTTTTACAAGGAATGAAAGGTACGCATACTCGCAAAAATAAAATAGACATATTTTATTTATCATCAAGAAACAGTAGCCTACTAGGATTCATATAGATCCTGTTACATATACTGTAGCTACAGTCAAAAGAGTCAAAACCTAGAACAGTGGGCTCAAGCCTTTTCATATATATCTATCATCGCCCAACTAACACCCAAAAGATCTAGAAAGACTACATTTAACCCTCTAGGATCTCATCCCCAAGAGAGGTATCCACATCAGGATACTTCTTCTTCAAAACAGACACAACAGACTTCATATAGACTAGATCAGTCTTGGCCTTCTTCAACTCCTTCTGGGAATGATCAAGTTCTTCATAGGCTTGTAGTATTTCTTTCTTGAGGGCATGAAGGTCTTCACCCCACTTGGTGATAACTTCTAGGGTAAGCTCTTGATGCGATTTACAGATCTGCATAGAGGACATTAAACAACCATCAATATTCTTTAAAAGATCATCGTGGCGCTGATCATGTTCTCCACATCGTTGAATAATCTTTTCAAGATGCTGAAAAAATAACTGAAGTAAATATGAGAAAAACTTTTTGAATGAATATTAAAACGAAAATCTTTTTACCTTATTATTCCAAACAGAACTGGAAGATGAAGACATGATTTTTTTCTAGAAAAAGATGTTTTGAAAAAAGTTTTGAGAGAAAAAATGTTTTGGAAAAGATGAAGAAAGATATTTTGATATAGATTCGGAGTATTGTTGAGTTTAAATAGGGGAAAGGATAAGCGTTGATAGAAAGACAAAGGGATAGGTTAACGTCTAATCAAGCCGAGTAAATTAAATTTTACTCATTATTTCTGACTGATCATACTGTGCAACGCGCCACTTGTGCATTAATTCTCTGGATACGCAATTGAGCTTTAATAAAAAACTCATTTAGATGCTTCTCGAGCAAAACTTAAAATTTATATTTCATTTATGGACTGATGAATATAAATTTTGGGGACAATTGTTTGGGGTCAGATTTCACATTTAGGATCCTGACTCAAGATATCTAACAAAGCTTGCAATTATTTTCGGACGTGTATTTACATTTTGCAGGATTCTGATATCAAGATTATCATAACGGTAACAATTCAAGATATCAAAGAAACTCTAACGGCTAAATTTGGGATGTCAACACATTCAAAGAGTTGTTCAGCTTATCATGGAAAATCAAACGTGTTTTTCACTAGGTCTTCCTTGGAAATCGGAACTGAATGGAAGATCAACGCGTCAAGAAGGACTCAACGTTCACTTAATTAGTCCAAGCACGTTGAAGAATGCAACACGGAAGATCCCGGATATTTTGGAAGATTAGTTATTAATTTCACTTATAAATACGGTGCATTTGATCGAATTAGAGACACATCTCTGCTCTCACTTGTACTCGTACAGACACTTATTCTTTGATTTCTTACTTTATTCACAATAATCACTTAGTTACTCGATCAAATCACTCCTTATTCATTGTATTGTAATCATAAACAAATAATAATAAGAACACAGGTAGGAACGATTGTTTCCTCCCGGGGTTTTTTACCTAAGATTTCTTAATTGAATCAAGGGTTTTTCCCCGTCAACAAAATTCTTGTGTCGTTATTCTTTCTGCATTACATTTATTTATCTTTAAATCAGGATCACAGCGCTGATCTTGAGTCTTTATTATCTTTATCTTCAACGATTTTCATCTTTAATTTCTATAATTTTGTCTTAAAGCTTTTTACAAAGTTTCTTTATTAAAAGTACTTCATTCGTATTATTTTCATTAGCAATTATCTTATTTTATTTTAAGATCTTAAACACCTGACCTCACTTACAAATCTTTGGTCAGAAAATTATCTTGAATCTTCCTATAAAATTATCTTTGGTAATTTTTGTCCAAAACAATAGTGATGATGAAGAGGTTGTTACAGTTTTTGATGAAACGGTAGGTTATATGGCAAAACATGATACTTTTGAGGGGGCAAGCCCTCCCGATAATGATGGGTCTCATGTATAACATCGCATCTTGGAATATTAGGGGGAACCAAACCCCTTAAACAACAAGAGGTTCGACGGGTAGTTGGTGATAATCGTTTGTGTATTTGTACTATTTTGGAGTCGCACGTTGTGGTTTCGAAATTAAATGTTCTTTGCTCTTCTGTCTTCCCTTCTTGGAGTTGGACATCTAATGGATCTGTTTATTCGAAAGGTTCGCGTATTATCCTTGGATGGAATCCAGATATAGTGGACCCTATGGTAATCTCGCAATCTGATCAGGTAGTACATGCACATATTCTTCTTAAGAATGAAAATAATGTTATAAATATAGTTTAATTATTATGTGACCATCTATTTGTCTTAACTTACAATCTCATTTATGTTTGTTAATTTATTAGTCCCCTGTAAATAGTGGCCATTGTATAATATGAATCACATCAATAAAAGAACTCTCTGAATCTCTATTCTCTTATATATGTCTAGTTTGCTATTGTTCTATCTCTTATTCTAAATATGTTATGCTATTAGGTCGTTGTTTTACAACACGTTATCAGTACGATGATCTAAAAGCATTATGATAATTTCGGTGCTTTCAAATGAACTAATTGGAATCAGAATACTTTAGCTGGTGATCATTCATGATATCTAAAGGTAAAAGTTCATCCCCACTTAGATACAGAGTGCTTATCATGCGTTGTTATGTTTTTCAGGGATTTCGTTTATTGTAAAATCATAACCAAATAAGTTCATGGGGGAGTGTTTAGATGGGTTTGTCTATTTAGTTGTATTTTATATGCTAGTTGCCTAGTTAGATATTAAATGTTAGAGAATATCATTTAACCCAAATTTCTTATATGAATATTGTTTACTTGCAACTAGATTATTTCTATTATGATATTTCGAGAAATTACAAAAGGTTTCAAGTAAATCAAATATAGATACACGTTTTATACAAAATTTTTGATAGATCACTAACCTTTATATTTTTTTAACCATCGATCGACTTTTTGAGACTTTATTTTACATGCAATTATATAGATATATATTGGGGAAAAAAAAATTAAGAATTTACTTGAAATTGACATTTATGTATCTAGTGCATGCATAAAATTTATAATCTTTCTTTGATGTACATGAAATGATCAGTGTTTTACTCTGTTACAAAACTCATGAATAATTAAAAACTTACATGTATTGATGTTATGAAGATATTTTGATTTGTTTGAAATCTATACATGATCATGATTCATGAATGGTTATTGAGTTTAATTACTACTCCCTCCAGACCGATTTGGTTTGGTTTAATTGAAGAACAATTGTGAGGTGAGTTTACAAAGCCAAACATGGGATTAAAGGTTGATTCTATCAACGTGAATGTTGTAACTGTACTTCAGTTTCAATACGAAAAGTCTGCCTTTGGCTTATGAAATTAGTGAATGTTATCTTTGGATTATCAATTTATCATACAAAGATCATAATTATGTTTAATGTTATTTAATATTGTTAAAAGCTTTCTAAAAGGTTATAAAAGCCACTAAAAATTGTTTGAATGGTCACTTTTCGAATCCTGGATTTGCGATCTGACTATTGATGCTAATTATTAGGTTTAAATATTTTGAGGCTTCTAATTAATAAATTTAATTATGTTGTTTATGTATACGTGGAAAGCAATCCCAAAAACTTATACGTGGAAAGAATCAATCTAACTCTTCTCGATCTTGTGTAGTCGTACAAAATGAGCATACGGAAACATCTGGAGTTATAGTGCAGTGTTGATTATATTCATTTATATGATCGAGCTTAATTAACATATTTGATGATGTGAGTTGATTCCTCTTGTCTATTCAATCGGACGAGATGCGTCTTGTAATTTTATGAAGTTTTTCTGATACATTAGATGTGATCTTTTCTCGCCTAAAATGTTATATTTGCTAAGGTGAGGATTATAAACTTTATTGAGACAAATGTTAAAGTGATTTAAGATAAATTGACGAAGATGTTCTATTGAGGTCCAAAATGTTAATTACGGATTCTTTGTTTGAATTGCCTAACTAATTTGAAAGAATAATGTTGATATAGTGGTTTTTTCAAATGAAACCTTAATTTTCCTTGAGATCCAAGTGCTTAATCTTAGCCCTTGGATCATTTCCATCAATGGTTAAGATTAACACTTACCTTCTAATTAAAGATAAAACACGGAGGGGTAGTATCGTAATTTCACTCGGCATGCTTCATCTTACTTCGTTCCCCCCAAAATCTTTCATTTTCACACACACACACAAACACACAAACACACACTAAAACCGGCGATTCACACACTAAAACACACACACACTGTGCCTCTCTCTTTCTCTCCGGCGGTTTTCTCCTACCGGCGGTTATCTCTTCCCGGCGATTATCTCTAACCGTCGATTATCTCTCATCGGCCGTAGTTTTTTATTATTTCCATTGGCGATTCTCGTTTTATCATGGCTGACAAGTCGAAATCATCCAATAGAAAACGGAAAAATGTTAATGATGATTCCACCGATTCTAATTATGTTTCCGGTACTTTTTATCTTTATCTCTTCACTATTTTTATATTTTTTCATATTATATGATTTTTCTAGGGTTTTTGTTAATTTTTTTAGGTTTTTTTAGTTTTTTTGAAATTTTTTATTTTATGCGTACAATCAAATTTGATTTTGTAGTGCTATTTAGTTTTTAAGTATCTGTTATTGTTTAATATTTTGTTTAGAATCAATTTGATTATGTATATCTATGTAAGTTATCTGTTATTGTTTAAGTTTATGGTTAGAATCAAATTTGATTATGTATATCTATGGCTTGGATAATCCCGAGATCGCGCTCAAAATCTGTTAGAAGTGTGGTCGGTCGACTTTTATTGGCAGCTTCTTCATACTTCATTTGGCAGGAGAGAAATAGCCGCTTGTTTACTAACAAAACTCGTTCGGTTGATGCGGTTGTTAATATCATTACTTCTACTGTTCGTATGAAATTGGCTACATTGCGGTTCAAGAATTCTTCTCAAGTTGATAGGATCTTTAATGGATAGCTGCTGCCTGTGAATGCTTTGGTAACTGAGGACGATGGCGTGGAATGATATAAAACTTGCTGCAAACTTTCTTGCTTAGTTCCTCTGTAGTAGTTTAAATCTTTGTTTCGTCTTGTTTGCTGTTTTAAGCTTGTTCACATACGCTTGGCATGTTCAAATTTGATTATGTATATAGATTTTAGAGATTTGTGTTTTGTAACTTTGTTTGTACAATCAAATTTGATTTTGTATTGAGTTCTTAGTTACCTCTGTGTTTGTGACTATATGCCTACAATCAAATTTGATTATGTGTTGATATTTTAGTGATTTCTGTTTTTGTAACTTTATGTCTAGAATTAAATTTGATTTTAGAGATTTGTATCTTTGTAACTTTATGTCTACAATCAATTTTGATTATGTATAGTTATCTATCTTTCATTCACCTTTGTACAATCAAATTTGAGTATGTATACTCTCATATATCTTATTCTGATTTTGATTTGTTAAATATTTGTTGTAGATGATGTAAATGTCACTTTATCGGAATTGAAAGGGAAGAAGAAATGTAGTTCAGTTAAGAATGTTGAATTGGCAATTAAATCTGTTAAAAGGCCAAGGGTTTCAAAGAAGAAGCAGATTGTATGTAATGATGAAAAAGATGACAAGGATGATGATGATGAGGGTAATAATCATCAGGAAGCTCCTAAAAAAGTTCCAAAGAAATCAAACCGTCTTGGTTCTGCTTTTAAATCGATTGTAGTCAGGACCTCGCCAGCTCCTCTTGCTTAGGTGATATCGTCCCTTAGTCCAGCTCAGAAAAAGATGGTTTGTGAGATGGGACTCAGATCTTTACTTGGCTTCACAATCACAAAATTCAACCCTAAACTTTGGCATTATGTTGTGAGTGCTTTTAACGAGTTTGACAGGGTGATCAGGACTTCCAAAGGCGAAATTGTATGTGACCATGCAGTTGTATCTCACGTGCTTGGAATTTCAAAATCTGTTGGGGTTCCTTTGACGTCTTTTAAGAAGTCACCTGCTTTTGAAAAAGTGTGGCGAAAGCAATTCATTGATCCTGATGGCATTACAACATGTGATATTGTCACAGTCATGACTTCCAAGGTTGCTGACCACATGTTCAAGATGAACTTTCTGATGGTCTTTTACAATTCGATGATAGCTTGTGACAGCAGTGGTTGTGTTTCTAAGGAACTGTTGCATTATATACAAAGTGACACCAAGGTTGAAAGTATTGACTGGTGTGGTGAGTTGTTGGAGAAATTGACAGTAAAAACACATGGAACCCAAAATTTCACGGGAAAAAACCGTATAATGGTCCATACACTTTTCTATATGTAAGTGCATTTGTTTTAACATTGTTTTTTATTGTTTCATCTATTAATGTTTATTATGTTTCTAACATTTCTTTTTTTTGTTTAATTTGTAGTTGTTATATCTTGATCGTACCATGTCTGATGCTCAACCCTTAACCCGACACCGGCAGATTTATAAGAATTGGAATAATGGTGATATACAAGCTCTAGCTCTTAAGAAAATGAGAATTGGATCCTTTGGTACTTTTGAAGTTGTGAATCCTTCTGTGGATACGAGTGAAGTTAACAAGGAAGGAGGTGACGAGGGATCGACGTTGAATGAGAAAAAGGTATATTAGTCTCTATTCAATCAAACTTGATTTCGTATTAACTATAAATTTTGAAATTTGTATTGTTGTGTGTACAATCATATTTGATTTTGTATGAAATTAAATAATATCAGTAACATGTGATATCTCATTCAGTATTCAATCAAATTTGATTTTGTATTATATCCAAATTTTAGAATGTCTTTTGATATATGTTCAATCAAATCTGATTTTATATTGTTCCTATCCTTGATCTTTTAGGGTGTATTCAACTTTTATTTTTACAATCATATTTTATATTTTTATACATGATTTAGGCCTACTTGGATATGATTGAGGACCATTTGAGTGTTGTCACTGATATGAAGACGTCGTTGATTGAAATGTTAAAAAAAAATATCAACTAAGTTTGGCGACGATGATTTCTTCTTTGTGTATGAAGATGGCCGAAGTTTTTTTGTTGGATAAAATTTTTGTTGATAAGTTGGCTAAAAAGAAAGCTTTGATTGTGGACAAGGTGATTGATTCAGTAGTTGGGTCGATAAATGTTGGAGACTATAATTGTGAAGTTGCTGAAAAAGAGAAGAATGTTGAAGAGAACCGTGATATGATTTCTAGTGATGGGATCGAGTTGAATAATACTAATGTTGGTTTTGAAGTTACTAGTGATCAAGTTCAGCGGTGTGAATTGAATGCTAACAATACAAATGAGTCTGAAGAAAGAGGTATGTTGGAAGTTGATGGTAATATTGATGAATAACCACGGGTAGAGTTGAATTTAGACGTTACAAAGTCTGTTGATGATGCTGTGGATGATGGCAATAGTGAAAAACAACCGGAGATAGAAATGAATTTAGATGAGTCCAATGTTGTTGCTAATGATCTGCATGATTCTACTATTGATAAGCAGGTAGAAATGAATTTGACGTATCCAAATCTGTTGTCGTTTCCAAATCGCCTGATACTGATGTTGATCATTGTAAGAGTACTGATCTGGCTGACCCTACTCTCAATGAGTTGGCGATTTCAAGCCCAGCTGTTATGCAACCAGCATTTGGAAAACGTATTCCTAAACCTTCTGCAGCTTTGCAATCTCCGTATGTGGTAGTTCTCACCCCGTGGAAAGATATATTGAAACAAAGTGAAATTGTTTATGCATTGGAAATGTTTTCAAATGAAGCCAGTGAATTGTAAGTTTCATCTTTTTAGTGTAATTATAGTTTTATTTATTTAATAACAGAAATGTTTTGCAACCCTTAATACTTGTTTTTCCTTTATTTGTTTATAATCTTAGGGAACAGGTTTTCAAATCGAATAAGTATTTTGGAAAGACAATTGGGTTGCGTTTTCATTTTCAGAGTTTAAAACCGGGGACATATATTGAAGCCTCTATTATAGATTGCTGGTTGGCGGTTTTGAATTTCCAAGAACAGTCTAGGGGACCAGTTAAAATAAGAAGATTGTTTCTCAATACAAGTATACTTGTAAGTTTTTTTAACTTTTTAGAAATTGTAGTTGCTTGTTCATTCATTTATATTTAATAGTAATTACATATTTTTTGATCAACCAGTTAGAGGAGTTCTTTCTTGATGATAAGAGTATGACAGACAAACAACTTTTCGACTTATTCAAGATCAATATGCGTTCCTTCTTTCTGAAATGTGAAAATTTTAAGCCGTTTCAAGAATTTGATCTGGTATGAGTCTCTTAATTTAATTTTATGATTTGAATTTTGTTTTTTTGATTTTGATTTTTACTTTAACATTTAAACAGGTGTTCTTCCCTCTTTGTCGGTTCACAACACTTTTATTTGTTTGTTTATGACATAAGACGGAAACCAGCATTCATGTGATCGACAACATGCTTGCAGGAAAAAATTTCAATGCAAAATACGGAAAGGTTATAGATGTTGTGGTAAGTATTAATAAATATTCATGTTTTTTTACATAAATAAATTTGGTTCTGATAATTTATAAAAACAAAAAAATGTTATGCATAGCATAACCTTTTTTGTAGGTATTTGAGTCTCATGGAACATCCCATTGCTGATAAGCTTAAATCTATTCAAGCAAAGCCGTTTAGAGTGAAATGGCACACAAAGAAAATTTGTTGATTGTGGCGTGTTTCTTATGCGTCACATGGAATGTTTCGTTGGCCAATCTTCAAAGACTTGGGACTGTGGGAATCCAAAAGAGTCTGAAGACCAAGATCAAGTATTGTTCAATTTGAGGTTAAGGTACAATGCGAAGATTTTGCAACATGAAGCTAACACTCTTGCTACGAACATTGAAACAAAGGCTAGATTGTTTGGAAATAAGCATGGTGTGAAAAATCTAAGAAAACTTTTTCATGAATTAAGAGTTAAAAGTCAAGCTAAAAAGAAATGAAGACTTTGTCTTATGTAGGAAGTTTGTGAAAGCTTTTTTAAATCAACTTTGCTAACTGTGAATGTAGTATGTGTTGTACAATGTTTATAACAGACTGATTTATGAAATGTCTCGTTTTGTTCTTTATCTTGAAATCAAATTTGATTTTATGCATACATTTAGAAAAACAAATAGAGTCCATATCAAGAAACCTATTCAAAATCAAATTTGAATAGGGATTCATTTGGTTTTATGCATACATTTAGAAAAACAAATGGAGTCCATATTATGAAACCTATTCAAATCAAATTTGATTTTATGCATACATTTGGACAAACAAATGGAGTCCAATACAAAAAGCCTATTCAAAATCATATTTGATTTTATGCATACAGTTTCAAAAAGCTATACAAAATCAAATTTGATTTTATGAATACATTTAGACAAAAAAAAAAAATGGAGCCCATATCAAGAAACCTATTCAAAATCAAATTTGATTTTAGGGATAACTGCAGAAAATAGAAAGCACCTTTCGACCAATTCACGATATTAGCAGTGACCTTTAAAAGTTTTTGTTATTAGCAATGACCTTTCATATATTCACGTAAACAGTAACATTTGCCACGCGTCTCCGGTGACGTGGAACATTTTAATGACGTGGCAAGTTTTTACTGACGTGGAATTTCTATTAATCTTATTTTCGTTTCCAGGTCATTTCCCCCCAAAATAAGATCAGTTCCCCCCAAATATAAAAACCCCCAAATTGACACAGTGCTAAAAAAATTAGGGTTTAAGCACCCAAAATCGATTAAGGGCGATTACGGGCTATTGGGCTGTCATCAAGGGTTCTAATGGCATCCTCTCCAAGAAAAGGTTTCTCGTTTGACATCCATTATTCCGGTATGTTTCTGAAACACCCTTTGTCATATGTAGGTGGTAAGGTTGAGACAATCGATAACTTTACTATATCAGGAAATCTCACTTTGAGATTTCTGACTCAGGCTTTCCTAAAAATAACAAAAACTACAAAATGTACTAGTATCTATTATTGTGTTCCTGGTAAAGACCTTAGTAAAGGAGGATATAGGATCATCAATTGTGATGTGGATTTGAAGATATTTCTTCATCATATGTCAAAAACTAATAGAAAAGTCTCTGTCTATTTAAGTCAATTTGTGGATGACTTGAGTAATTTCATTGGTGTGGATACACATTTGATTGAACAATTTGGGGGTAATAAGGATGCTGGAGAAGACAAAATTGTTGGTGAGGAAGATAATAAGGATGGTGGAGAAGAAGAAAATGTTGGTGAGGAAGATAATAAGGATGGTGGAGAAGAAGAAAATATGGGTGAGGAAGATAATAAGGATGGTGGAGAAGAAAACATGGAAGAAGATTCAAGTGAGGAAGAAGATGATTCTGAGCATGATGATTCAACATATGATGATGATGACACTGCATCTTTGGATCATATTTCAGATGTTGAAGAAGAGGTGATTGAGACTAGGCAGAAGAAACTAAATAAAGAGGCCAAAATTGAGGCAAGGATGTTGCATCAAAAAGCTGTTTTTGATGAAAAAAAGAAGAAGAAAGCCACAAAGAAACAAAAACAGAATCCAAAGGATGTTGGAACAGGTGACATGGTTGATGAACATGAGGAGTTTCTGACTGATCTTTCAGGTTATTTGCATAGGCTAAATAATGAGGAAACAAACAATGAAAACTTAGAGAATGATGAAGGGATTGAAGATGATACAGTGAAAGGTCCTAGGCATAATCCTAGAGTTCATTGGAGGGTGATGAAACCAGTCTTGTTGGAGAGATATGAAAGCCCAAAGCAACTTAAACAGTGTTTGACAAACTATGCTTTGGCTAATGGATATCATATCTGTAATGAGCATAGTGACCATAAGAAAATATTAGCTGTTTGTGGGAAGAAGGTTGAGGAAACACGTCAAAGATTATGTCCTTTTAGGTTATGGGCTACTTGGATGAAAGGAGAAGCAACATTTCAGATAAAGACAGTTATTGATGAGCATAGATGTTATAGAAATTTCGAGTCTTGTTCTGCAGTGAATTTCAGATTTGTTGCAGACAAGTTTGGACACAAAATTAGGCAAAATCCCAAGATTAAATTGAAAGAGATTCAGGAAGCATTCATGAAGAAGTATAAGTGTAGTATTTCAACCAATCAAGCTATGAGGGCTAGATTACACGCAAAGTATGAGTATGAAGAGTCAGTGAAGAAGCATTATGAGAAATTGAGGGACTATGGAGCAGAAATATTCAAAAGAAATCCAGGGAGCACAGTTAAGTTGAATGTTTCAAGAAATCCAGATGGTAAAATATATTTTCATGGTCTGTAAGTGTGTTTTAAGGGGTTTCAAGATGGTTGGAAGGCTGGGTGTAGAAGAATTATACATTTAAGAAGGATGCCTGGCAGGCCTAAGATCACTAGAAGGAAAGATGCAACTGAGAATGCTGATAAAGGTAACAGGGCCACAGGTAAGCCAAGGAGGACTGGATTGGTGATGGCATGCTCAAACTGTCTTGAGGATGGTCACAATATTAGATCTTGTCAAAATGCAACAAAGGTGCCACCTCCTAAGGAGTTTAAAAAGGCTGGAAGGGCAAGAGTAAGTGAGTTCAGTGAAGTTAGTGGAAGGCATACTGGAAGGGGTATTGGAAGAGGTACTGGTAGAGGTGCAGGACACAAAATTCCCAAGGGAATTGGAGTTACATTTGACCCTCAAACTGGTGAAACAGTCATAGGGGTAAGTTACATTTTAGTATCATTATGTTGTTTGTTAGTGTTTAAATTGTTACTTATTTTACATGTGCAAACAGGATGCAAGAGGCCAATTTCATCCAGTTTGGCCACAACAGTCACCAAATGAAGTGCCACAACCTACTGAAAATGCTCCAAATCATGTGCATGATGTGCCACAACCTACTGAAAATGCTCCAAATGAGGAGATAGGCACTCAACAGTCACCAAATGAAGTCCCAATAACTTCTGCACATGTTGCAAATTGTGAGGATATCACTGCCACTCAAGAGTCATTGAATATAGATAACTGTATGAATGAAGCTGCTTTTGAGAGTCAGGACTCAATGATGGAAGATGCAGAAAGAATATTGGAAACTATTATGAAGGTGAAACAAGAAGGATGTAAAAGTGCAGAACCACAAGGTGAAGATGGTGCAGAGCCACAAGGTGAAGATGGTGCAGAGCCACAATGTGAAGATGGTGCAGAACCAATTACCAAAGAAGAAATCCAAGCTATGATGAAGACTAAAACAGGTATGCAAGAATTATTATTCCCAAAAGCAGTTGTGGAAGGTGGAACTGCTGAAAAAAGACACAAGGCTTTCTTTGGCCATCATAAAAAGTTAGGGAAGTATGGTTTATATGGAGCTCCACTAAAAAGGCACAATCTTAGACCCAGACCTAGTAAGCCACTGCTTCCACATGAAGAGGGTCCAAAATAAGACAACCCAATTACCCTTCTTTGAAGTATTATGATGTATGTTTGAAACATTTTGTCAGGATTATGATGTTTGTTTTTAAGTTCCTCTCTGTTTGAAACATTTTGTCAAGATTATGATGTTTGGATTATGATGTCTGTTTGAACAATGTAACCATCATCTTTTGAATTGGTTTACTTTAGCCAATATATTAAGTTTTCTTATTTAGATACCTTGTTTATCTTGTGATTTTTCCAGAAAATTAGTACAAAACTGCCACAAATATTATTTGCAACTACATTTTCATTTCATCATAAACTGCAAATACATTACAATACAAAGTACATTAGACATACCACTACTCTATCTAACAAAGCAAACAAAGAACAAAAGCAACAATCCAACCAAACATGCCTTATAAAGCACCAATTTTGCTTTAGTTTTTGCTAGTTCTTTTCGCATAATTTCCATAGCCTCCACTAATTCTTCCTTCTTATCATCTTCATGACTGCTTTCTTTAGTAAGTAAGTGAAGCAGTTTATAAGTTCGTGTACCTTTTCGAGATACCGTTTTATTGTCGTATGTTTTGCTTCGAATTCTCCTTGCACTTGTTTTGCTACTAGTTGTGAGTCTATGAATACATAAATATGACGTACTCGCATTTCTTTTGCTTTGCGAAGTCCGGCTAGTAGGGCCTCATATTCTGCTTCGTTATTTGTTGTTTCGAATTCGAACCTTACTTCATATGTGTACTCCTTCTTGTCAGGTCCTATGAGCATTAGACCTGCTGCGGAGCCGCTTTTGCTTCAGGCTCCGTCGGTATACAACTGCCATTGGTCGGGGTCTGGTTCTTCGGTGATTGTCAATGTGCTTGCATGACTTGTTGTCCCTGTGTCTTCACTGTGTTGTGTTTCCGCGATGAAGTCCGCTAGCACTTGTCTTTTTACTGAGTTGCGGGCTCGGAACTCGATGTCATGCTCTCCTAGTTTGATAGCCCACTTAGCTACTCTGCGTGACTTCTCGGGCTTCAACAATAGTTGTTTTATTGGTTTGTCTGTTAAAACTACAGTGTTGTGAGCCTGGAAGTACCTTCGTAGTTTTCTGGTGGTGTGAACTAGTGCTAAGACTAATTTTTCGAGCTTTGGGTATCTGGCTTCTGCTCCTTGTAGTATTATGCTGAGGAAGTAGATCGGTATTTGCTTCCTCTCTGGTTCCGTTAAAAATAATGAGCTTACACATTCGACAGATGACGCGATGTATATATATAGTGTTCCTCCGGCTATTGGGGAGCTGTTTATCAATGCACCCCTTATGTGTCTTAAAGAATGGGAGCTGCTTGTCTGCCCCTCTCGAGAGGAACCTGCTCAGTGCTGCGAGTTTTCCGTTTAAACTCTGCACTTCTTTGATTGAGGCGAGTGGTAGCATTTGCATTTGCGAGAGTTTATTCACCTTTGATGGATTTGCCTGTATCCCTTTCTTTGTTATATAATATCCTAGGAACTTTCCTTCTTACATTCCGAATGAGCATTTCTTCGGGTTTAACTTCGTATTGATGCTTCTCAACGTATTGAAGGTTTCATGTATATCTGATAGTAGTTGATCTTCGCTTTTGCTTTTGATGACCATCTCGTCCACGTATGCTTCTAGGATTCTCCCAAGCTGATGATGGAAAGCCTTGTCGATCAGTGGTTGATACGTAGCTCCTGCGGTTTTCAAACCGAATGGCATTTTCGTATAGCAGTATATTCCTTTGCTGGTATAGAATGACGTCTTCTCTTCGTCGCCTTTCGCCATCTGTATCTGGTGATAGCCTTTGTATGCATCTAAGAAGCACTTTAGTATGTACTCGGCCACTGATTCCACTTTCCAGTCTATTTTTGGTAGTGGGTAGCAATCTTTTGGGGTGGCTTTGTTTATGTTCGTAAAGTCTACGCACATTCGCCATCTGTGAGTCCCTTAAGTTCGATGGTTAAACCAGGAAAGTGCAAAATACAACAAGTCTAATAAGCACTAGAATGGACTAGTATTACTTTAATATAAATGCAAGTATATAAATAAAGTAATACAAGACTTAAAGCAATAAACAAATAAAGTGGAACATTATGTATTTTTCATGGGTATTTTATTTATGATGTTAAATAAAACACAAGGTTGTTGCGGAATCAAGATAATACAATTAAGTATGTATCCTAACAACCTCTGAGTTACAAATGATCTATATTTGTCAAATAACTCTTTAGGATCGAGATACTTAAAGTTGTGAAGTATCCCAGTTTAAGATCGAGAGTATTTGGACAAATTCACTTCAATGCAAAATGAATGCTTAAAAGTATTTATGTCAAGGAAATGACTTTGTATTTATAGGCAACAAAATTCACCAGTGAATTTTGTGCCGTACAAACATGGTTGCATACATTTAATGATCCGACAAGAACATTAAATGTATTGGATAAGGAATAAGGATAAAGTCACATCAAATGCAAGTGTATCCTTTTATCCAACCACCTTTTACACACGTATACTTTGGTAAAGAACAAGTGGATTGTTCTTTGGAAAGTGTGTAAAGGGAAAAGTCAATTCTTGATATCAGTGTTCAGACTTGTAGGATCTAGAACACTGACAATCCTTCAGTGTACAGATCTGGTAAGACTTTCCAGTGGACTCCGCCATTTGTTAAGTCTTCTTTCTTCAGACTTCAGTCTTTGACTTCAGTCAGAATGTCTTCAGTAGAGTTGATCTGGACTGGGGTGAAGTCCAGTGAGCTCATTTGGAGAATACTCCAGATTTCCTATACAAGTATTTGCTCACTGGTCTTCCATTATTTCTGGACAAATCTTCAGAGGGACTCCAGATTTCAAGTCTGGAGTAGGTCCAGTAGAACACGATTCTGGTCAGATCTTCAGTGAGGCTCCAGTAGTCGCGTCTGGAGCGAGTCCAGTAAATCTGGACTAAATCTGGACCTAACAAATTCCCCCTATTTGTTTAGAAATAATGCAAGTGTTTTCAAGCTTGAATCTATACAATTTTGTATGCTTGAACACTTTATAGATCATGAGTGTTTTTAGTTTCATCAATTAAGTTCAAACTTAGACTAAATCTGATCATTTACTTATAAAAATAAAAAATTGCGACTATTATTACATTCATCAACTGATAAATAGTATACAATTTTCATAAGACAATAATTTACAATAAGTAAACAATAAGAGTCAGGCCCTTCTTTTCGATGTCCTTCCTGGAGCATCTTCAGTAGCCTTTCTCTTTGGTGATGGAGAAGATGGTATTGATTCTGACGTTCTTAAGCTCATTGCAACTTCCATTTGTTGCTTTCTTCTCCATACCTTCTCAATCCTTTTAAGAAATGCTTTAACATCAGTCGACACATTTGTCTTCCCCCTGAACGTTAAAGCGATTTCCTTCAGTTCACTCCATTCAAATGCTTGGACTGAAGTACTTTTCCTTTCATCAGTAAAGTTACCCTCCCTGGTCAACTTTACTTCAAACTTTGACATGCCTTCATGATCTTCAGCCAACTTGATTTCAGCACTAGTGATCCTTCTAGCATCAGCCCTGAAGTTCAACATTTCATTGTATTTTTCTTTCAGCTTGGCTTGCTGGATCAAAGCTTCAGTATCCTTGGACACTCTCCTTTGCTCTACAGTAGATTGGAGTTCTTGACGATTTATTTTTCGAGAAGTGTCCAGGGGAATGAAAGTACTTACATCAGTATCTTTGATTGCTTTGATCTGTCTGGCAGTCAACTTTGGTAAACCAGTAAGTCTCTTTCTGTACTCTATCTCCAGAGCACCAGCATTCTTTCTTATCTTTTTCTGGAGACTTACCAGTTCATCCTTTCTTTGTCTGATGAGTTCTGGTACACTCACGCCATAAATAATTGAATCATATACCTGTTCTTCTTCAGCGTAGAATGAGCGTACATGAACATCATCTAATTCATTTAGGCATTGATGAACTCTGGGGTCATCTTTCATCCTTTTATATACTTCAATGTTAATGCCTAACCTTCCAGCATTGTAAGAGTCCAGAGTCCCCATTGTTGCCATCTCCCTTTGATGGGCCAGCAGTTCATCCTTTTGATTTCTTTTGAAAATCTCTATCATTATGCATTCTTGCTCTAACTTCCTTGAAGTTTCATCATCAGCATCTTCAGTATGCTCTTCCTCTTCACCAGACACAACTTTTTCTTTTCCTTTAACAGCCTTCAGTGTAGTTGGAATATCTGGGAAGGTCTCAAAGTAGGGCTCACTGGCTTCAGTACCAGTAGCTTCTTCAGTTAGGAGCCCGGCTTCAGTGCCATATGCTCTTTGTCTTTCAGTAAGCCCGGCTTCAGTGCCATATGCTCTTTGTCTTTTAGTTTGGTCACAGACGACCTTTCCCCCTTGGAACGATCTCCAGTTTTTGACTTGAGATCATTCCACAATTGTTCAAGCATGAGTCTGTCTAGTGGACCAAAAGTTATACCTTCTACTGGAGTTGTTTCAGACACAACTTTCTTGAGTGTCTGCACTTCCTTCTTAACATTTTCAACAGCTTTAGGCAAGTGTTTTGGCAACTTCTCATCCAGTAACTTTTCTACTTGGGGTAACACCCCATCATAAATGCTACGAAGAACAGTACCAGAAACTTCTTCACATAATTCTTTCAACATATTGTTTCTGAACTTCCTTGTACATTCATCACTTATAGTGCTAACAACTGCACCCTGTTCCAGTGTGGGTCTACTCTCCAGAGAACTGACCCTGAAGACCAAATTCTGAACATCTTCTTTCAGACCTGCCAGTTCGCCAGTGACTGCAGTCTGAACAGAAGTAACCAACCTAGTCTCTAATCCCTGGACTGCCACCTTGATCTTTTCAGTGTTGGTGTTTGTGGCCAGTACGAGTTCATCAAGCTTCTCATAAACCAGCTTCTCATTCCCAGCAAAGACATTCATCTCAGATGCCAGGTTATTTGATAATAATGATTTGAAGTCAGAAATAACCTGAGATGAAGTCTGGAGTGATCTCTCCAGGTCCGCCACCTTACTTAAAAGGCCTTGGACCTCGGCAAAAGAAGAAGTGGAGAGACCACTGGGAGGTTCAAGAGTTGAGGGTATTCTGGTCATTAGAGGAACTTGTGCCCAGTCCTCTTCAGTTGCAGCTTCAGATGTTGCAACTGGTGACTCCGGCGCACGAGGAGGAGGTTGAGATTGTGAAGGTTGAGTGGTTGCTGGAGTGAAGTATTGGGTGTTTTCTGGAATTGAAGGTGGTGGTGGTGGTATGTTTGATTGTGGTGGTGGCATTTCTGGTGTAGGTGTTGGCATTTCTGGTAGATGTTCTTCTTCTTGTGTAGGTGGTGGCATTCTGGTGGTGTTTGGCATTTCTGGTGTAGGAGTTGGCATTTCTGGTGTAGGTGTTGGCATTTCTGTGAGGAGGTGGTGGCATTCTGGTGTAGGCATTTCTGGTGTAGGTGTTGGCATTTCTGGTGTAGGTGTTGGCATTTCTGGTAGATTTTCTTCTTCTTGTACATCTTCACCCAGAAAATTCAAGTTAACATCAAAGCCTTCAGACATTGGGGAGTCAACATCATCCCATTCTTGAGCAATCCTAACTGTCTGTTCACCAGACTGTTCACCAGTCTCTACATTTACCTGTTCACCAGCCTCAACATTTAAGTCAATTGGAGCCTCTTGCTCACCAGAAATATGTTCATCAGTCTGAACATCTACTTCACTTTCCTCAACAACCTGCTCTACAATCTGGGCAACATTTTCAGTTTGTTCATCAGTTTCCTGCCCAACAACCTCTTCAGATTCAAAAATTGGTGACCCATCCAGATTCATAACATCACCAGGATGTCTTGCTGGATTCACCTGGAGTCCTGCTCTCATCAGACGCCTATTAGTTCTAGGTCATCTGGAAGGTTCAACAACTTCTTGACCTTGACCTTCTGGAGCAACTTGTCTTATGGGCTGTACAGCCTCTATTATCTGTACATCATCACCAGATGGTACTTCAACAACTTGACCTCTATCTGGACCCATTTCAGCTTCTTCCCTTTGTAAAGGAATATCTACCTCATCCAGTGGAGACCTGAGATTGACCAAATCTCTCATATACTCACTCACAGAAAAGTGAGTAGTATCCATATCATACTGGTCTCCAAGAGCATTTTTAAACATTAGGGAAAGGAAACGAATATAAGGAACGAACGGTTTTCTTCCTTTCACCCTAAGTCGCTCAACCAAGTCATCAAAAAAAAAATACTAGTCCATTCACCCTAAGGGACTCACATTTGGTATCAAAGCAGAAGGCTAAACATTGCCTAGATCTGTTTCTTGATGGCTAACCAAGAAAATACACAAGGTTTTAGTCTTGGTCCCGATCCTAATGCAAATATTAATGATCAAAATGAACCACCAATTGTTAATAACACTAATCCACCTCCTCCTCCTACTCCTGCTTCTCCACACGTGCATGTGCACTACTCAAATAATCTTGTTCCTAAATTCAGTGGGAACAGTGATGAATTTGGTACATGGAAGGCTAGGATGGTTTTGCATGTCACTGGTATTGAGAGGAACATGATGAAAATTTTAAACGAAGGTCCTTATGTACCAACATCACCTCTCAATCCCCTTCTTGATCATTCTGGATCTAGAAGAGGAAGGGAAAAGAGGGAGGAACATTGGTCAGAAGAGGAGAGGAGATTGGTGAATCTAGACACCCTTCTCAAAAACATGATCTTCGGGGCCGTTCCAGAAACCCTAATTCCCACACTAGTTCTTTTTCCTAGTGCTAAAACCATGTGGGATGAACTTTTAAACCAACATGAAGGAGGAGATGACACCATTGTCACCAGAAAGGTCTCCTTAAACAAGAGGTATGAGTCATTTTTTGCTCAACCTAACGAGTCTCTCACTGGTACTTACACCAGATTTATGAGTATCATAAACCAATTGAGAGGTCTTGGGGTTGAGAAGGACAAGGATATACTTCTGGAGAAATTTTGTGACATTCTACCCACCAAATGGTCTCACATGATCCTAGTCTTACGACAAGGAAAAACTCTGCACACACACACTCTCTCAACTCTTTATGGAGCTTTCAGGTACACTGAAGAAAATCAAGCTCAGAGAGTGGTGGCAGAACAAGATGCCTTTAACCATGCCTCCAGTAGTCCTAATGTGGTTAGTCATACTGAACCACAAGGTACAACACTGATATCTTCTGAGAATGTATTTTCTATGAAGAAGATGGTGTCTGAACTCATGGATTCTGGAGAATCCAGTCAAGTCTCTCCAAACTGTTGTGATGAAACTGAAGATGATGACCTCATTGCAATGATTGCTAAAACGTTTAACCGTTTCAAAGCAAGAGCAAATAGGCCATCTGGACAATTTGCATCCAGTTCTTCCACTGACAAGACCAATTTGACATGCTTTAAGTGTGGCAAAAAGGGTCATTTCATGAAAGAGTGCAGGTCCAACCAGTTTTTGTCCAAGCCTGGTCCATTCTCTTCAAATAATAAGCCTGATGATAGCTTTAAAATGAAATATAAAAAGCTTAAGGCCCAAATTGCTCTCATGGCACAACAAATTGAAACCAATAATAAGTGCATGATCGCAACAACTGAAGAGAAGTGGGTTCCTTCTGATGAATCATCTGCTGATGAAGAAGAGGAAAGAGATTGCTGTTACATGGCTCTAGCAGACGATGAGCACCTGGTGAAGGAAGATGTCACATCTGGACGATGGGTGGACATTGTTATCAAGAAGGTTAGTGATTATGATAATGCAACTGACCAAGAACTAAAATTGGACATTGCTGAAGCTTTAAATTCTGATTTGATTTTTGTAGAAACTGTTAGATCTGATTGTGTAAATGGTCTAGAAACAGATTCTTCTGAAATAAATGCTTTAAAATCAAAATTAAAGGAACTTCAAGACATTGAACTGGCATTTCAAGCCCAGGTTCTGGTAACTGAACAATTGATTCAAGAAAAGCAAGATCTTGAGATCATCTTAGAGAAAGAAAAACTGGTAATAAAATCATGGCTAGAAACCAAAAAGCCTTATGATGCTGTAGTAAAACAATTTCCTGCTCAAAAACGTGCATACTTAGATGGAAATACTCATGTAGCATCATTAATACCAGTAATCGATCGATTACCAGAGGAGTTCAGACCCACCACTGTCTATGATGAGCCTATAACTCCCAAGACCAATTTTTACCCAGTTCAATCCCAGAGGTTAAGACTGGAGAGCTCCAGATGACTGCTCCAGTTAAAGAGGTCCATCGGAATAGACCTTTTCCTCAGACCAATCCCTTACCAAAGCCTAGGACTGGAAAGGCTAAGGTATCATCTGAAGAAAATGTTTTGTCCAGGTTAGAGAGCCAGATTCATATTCTGACTCGTCAATTACAAAGTTTTAATGCAAGATTAAACTTTATTGAGGGTACTTCATCTTGCCCTAGACAAAACACAAAACCTTTTGCTAAGAAAGACAAATTTATTTCTCCAATTGAGAAAATGAAAAAGGTTTTAAAACTATCAACCCCAGTGGTCTTTTCAACTAAGACCACTGTTGAAGAAAGTGAACTGAACCAGATTGCCCCAGGGACCTATAAGGGAGGGTCCAGTGAACCCATCAGTCGATGGGTTCCCAAATCTAACTGATCAATATCTGGTGTATGTGTAGGGCGATCGAAAGAAATATATCTGGTATCTTGACAGTGCAGCTGGCAGGACGATGACCGGATGTAAGAGCCTACTGGAGGAGTTCACCATTTCTGATGGACCCTCCATTACTTTTGGAAATGATGGTTGTGGAAAGACTGAGGGATATGGTGTTCTGAACAATGGACAAGTCAAGTTCACACGTGTTGCATTTGTGAATGGTTTGAAATATAACTTGATCAGTGTAAGCCAACTGTGTGATGATGGCTATCAAGTCTTATTCAATGTTGCTCAGGGTATCGTATTCAACAAGGACTGGAAGGTAGTGTTGATTGCTCCCAGAAAAGGGAATGTGTACGTGATGGATATGGAAAGCTCTCCTTCAGAGCAGTGTTTCTATACTCAAGCTGATGAAGACACAAACTGGTTATGGCACAAAAGGTTATCCCATTTAAATTTCAAGAACATTAATAAGTTGTCCAGAAAACAACTTGCAGATGGGATACCTTCAGTTTCCTTCAAAAAGGAAAGGCCATGTCCAGGATGTGAGATGGGTAAGCAAAAACGTACCAGTTTCAAGACAAGACAGAATTTCAGCATTTCTGAACCTCTTCATATGCTTTGATACCAAATGTGAGTCCCTTAAGTTCAATGGTTAAACCAGGAAAGTGCAAAATACAACAAGTCTAATAAGCACTAGAATGGACTAGTATTACTTTAATATAAATGCAAGTATATAAATAAAGTAATACAAGACTTAAAGCAATAAACAAATAAAGTGGAACATTATGTATTTTTCATGGGTATTTTATTTATGATGTTAAATAAAACACAAGGTTGTTGCGGAATCAAGATAATACAATTAAGTATGTATCCTAACAACCTCTGAGTTACAAATGATCTATATTTGTCAAATAACTCTTTAGGATCGAGATACTTAAAGTTGTGAAGTATCCCAGTTTAAGATCGAGAGTATTTGGACAAATTCACTTCAATGCAAAATGAATGCTTAAAAGTATTTATGTCAAGGAAATGACTTTGTATTTATAGGGAACAAAATTCACCAGTGAATTTTGTGCCGTACAAATATGGTTGCATACATTTAATGATCTGACAAGAACATTAATAAGTTGTCCAGAAAACAACTTGCAGATGGGATACCTTCAGTTTCCTTCAAAAAGGAAAGGCCATGTCCAGGATGTGAGATGGGTAAGCAAAAACGTACCAGTTTCAAGACAGACAGAATTTCACATTTCTGAACCTCTTCATATGCTTTGATACCAAATGTGAGTCCCTTAAGTTCAATGGTTAAACCAGGAAAGTGCAAAATACAACAAGTCTAATAAGCACTAGAATGGACTAGTATTACTTTAATATAAATGCAAGTATATAAATAAAGTAATACAAGACTTAAAGCAATAAACAAATAAAGTGGAACATTATGTATTTTTCATGGGTATTTTATTTATGATGTTAAATAAAACACAAGGTTGTTGCGGAATCAAGATAATACAATTAAGTATGTATCCTAACAACCTCTGAGTTACAAATGATCTATATTTGTCAAATAACTCTTTAGGATCGAGATACTTAAAGTTGTGAAGTATCCCAGTTTAAGATCGAGAGTATTTGGACAAATTCACTTCAATGCAAAATGAATGCTTAAAAGTATTTATGTCAAGGAAATGACTTTGTATTTATAGGGAACAAAATTCACCAGTGAATTTTGTGCCGTACAAATATGGTTGCATACATTTAATGATCTGACAAGAACATTAAATGTATTGGATAAGGAATAAGGATAAAGTCACATCAAATGCAAGTGTATCCTTTTATCCAACCACCTTTTACACACGTATACTTTGGTAAAGAACAAGTGGATTGTTCTTTGGAAAGTGTGTAAAGGGAAAAGTCAATTCTTGATATCAGCGTTCAGACTTGTAGGATCTAGAACACTGACAATCCTCCAGTGTACAGATCTGGTAAGACTTTCCAGTGGACTCCGCCATTTGTTAAGTCTTCTTTCTTCAGACTTCAGTCTTTGACTTCAGTCAGAATGTCTTCAGTAGAGTTGATCTGGACTGGGGTGAAGTCCAGTGAGCTCATCTGGAGAATACTCCAGATTTCCTATACAAGTATTTGCTCACTGGTCTTCCATTATTTCTGGACAAATCTTCAGAGGGACTCCAGATTCCAAGTATGGAGTAGGTCCAGTAGAACACGATTCTGGTCAGATCTTCAATGAGGCTCCAGTAGTCGCGTCTGGAGCGAGTCCAGTAAATTTGGACTAAATCTGGACGTAACACCATCCGCCGTCAGTTTTCCTTACCATGACTGGGTTTGCCACCCAGGTCGGGTAAAATGTTTCCTTTATTATCTTTGCTTTCAGCAACTCATCCACTTCTTTTAGCGTCGTCTGGTCTCTTTCTGCTGCCAAGGCTCTTTTCTTCTGGTGGATGGGGGTTAGATGTTTGTGCTCATTCATCCTGTGTTTCGTAGTGCATATTTCACCTTGGACTGATATTCGTGGGACACCCGTCATGTCGGAATACTCCCATGCGAAAACATCCATATTCTTTTCAAGCAACCTCTGCAATTTTCTTTTGAACTCCTTCGGTAGCTGTCTTCCTATGGTGACCAATTGCTCGGGAAACGTCGGGTTTATTGCAATCCTTTCTTCTGTGTTATGTTCTTCTGATGCTGGGATTGTGACTTTCGTTTCTTCTTTGGCTCTTTTTATGCCATGAACTGTCTCCCGGTATCATATTTAGATTCAATTGTCCCTACTCCTAGTGTTAGGAACTTAATCATTGAATGGATTGTTGACGCGACGATCCCCAGCTTCCTCATAGCGAGTCTACCTAACAATATGTTGTAAGGTGACGGTGACCTTACTATGACAAAATCGGGTACCTCCGTTTTGCAGCTGGGTCATTGTCCGATCTCGACATTTAAACTTATTTCTCCTACAAGCCAGATCCATTCACCCGCGAACCCTATCAACGGAGTCTTGGTAGAGGTCATCAGGCTTCTTACTTGGTCAGGGAGATGGAGAAAGCAATGTTCATATAAAACATTGCATTCGCTTCCCCCGTCAATGTACACTATGTGTACTAAGATGCTACAGATGTTAACTTGTATTACAAGTGGATCTTCTGAGAAGACCGTTGTTTTTCAGAATCAATAATTATATTTACTGGAATAGCGCTGTTTTCGGCGTTTTTCCTCTTGCTCCCTTTTTCAGAGTAAGTTCGGGGCATCTTATTGTCGATGCCATGTACTCCTCTTAACCTAGAGTCTGTGTTGGCCATCTGTTTAGCTTGCTTTGATCGTAGGTGGGCTCGGCTTTTTCTGTTTTTCCAAAATATGGGGTCCCACGGATGGCGCCAATTTGTTTGATCAAATAATCGCTTAATCGCTCAACCGAGGGTGTGAGTGTGTTGGAGGTGTTTTGTAGGCGATTCCCTATTGGTTAAAGGGCTAAGGGAGCCGCTTTACGCCTAGGTTAAGAGAGGGGTTTATGCCAAGTTTTGGCTTGGGTATTGCCGTAGAGGTACGTCCCTTTATATAGGGTTTTTATATCTTGGAGAGGAAGGTAAGGAGTTAGGTTATATCTCTTTCTCCTTAGAGAATATCTTTTAAGAATAGAAAAGATATATATCGGAACCCTAAACCGTGTCCGGGGTATTAGGGGATCCTGATTGTCATTCCTTATAAGGAGATTTATATAAGTATGGAAAGGATTTATGTATATCCGATCTTTAGTATATCTCTACGGAGCCGGGGTAATAGCTCCAAAAGCTCCAGAGTTAATATGATTTACGATTGTCATGTTCCGTAGCTTTGGCTATAGAACTAGATCTTCATATTGCGGATGGGTAATTTTGCTAGTACGAAGGTGTCCTTCGTGTCCAGCTTGGGTACGGAGGTAGAACTCCGTATAGGGTATATCATCACTTTCTTAGATAGATTTTTATATTATTTCATTTTATTCTCTACTAAACAAGTGCGGTTGACGGTATTGTTAGTGGTGATTGTGCAGGTTTACAAACCCACCGGAGCTACAAAGGGTGGTTAACGAAAATGGGCGATCAAGCAGCACCACAAGCAAGAAACATGAATAATGTTCCCTACGGGGAACGTAAGAGAATTATACCGGCCAACCGTGACACGACTATCCGTCCTCCTGATATTTCCGCTAATTTTACCTTGAAGGGTAACCATCTTAAGAGTATTGAGGAGAATCAGTTCGACAGTAGTAGACGTTGGGATCCTTATATCTTCCGATTGTATCAGTATAGGGAAGGGAAGATGAATAATGTTAAGCTGGAATCGTCTCTGATGTCTCTCACGGGAGAGGCATCAACTTGGTTAAAGGAACTACCGGAAAACTCTTTCACCACTTAGAATGAGTTAAGAGAAGCGTTCATCGATGAATTCAACTCGATCAGAACCCAAAGGAAGCTAGAGAATCAAATTAGGGGGTTTACTCAAGATGAGGGGGAAGATGTGGTGGATGCTTGCAAAAGGTTGAAGGAGTTGTTGACGAGTTGTCGGACATGGGATGGACATTGAGTTAATTGTGGAGATTTTCTTCGAATGTTTGGATAGAAGATGAAAAAGAGAACTTTGGTATGCGTTCAGGGGTAGCTTTAATAACATCACTCCAAACAAAGGGTACAAGACCTTAGAGGATATGGCTAAAGAAACTTCTACCCGGGATGATGATTGATCAAGGAGAGTTGACAAGAAGACCGTTGCAAAAGTTAAAAACAGTAAGGATTCATCAGTGATTGAAGAAATCAAAGCTCTCTCGGATCGCATGGATGGTCGGTTTATTAGTCAAGAAAACCGATTTAAGAGTTTGGAAAGAAATGTGAAGGTTTTGGCTGACGGATGTGATCATTGTGGGGAGCTTCACTATTCTAAAGATTGTCCCGAGAAGCCGATTCAAGATGCTAATTTTTTCCAGAACCAAGCTCAAGGAATGTTTAACCGCAACACCGGTTTTCAAAAGTGGTCCTCAAGTAATCCTTCTTCTTCTTCTTCTTCCTTTAATTCTAACAATTATGGTTTTGGTGCAAATAGGTGGAACAAGAACAACTACCAGAATCAGCAAGGAGGAGACCCTGACGCGGAGTTGAAAAACATTATGAAGGATTTCATTAGTTCTCAGAAGATAACAATGAGAAGGTTTCAGCACATTCAAAGCAGATGAAGGACTCACTGGAAGGATTAGCTACTCGGTTGGAAGGACTTGGGCACAAGCTGGAACAGGGGATGAAAAATCAACAAGCCACCATTAAAGACTTGGAAGGAAAGATGGAGAGACTTGGGAACTCGAATAGACCACCCGGTACACTTCCGAGCAACACTCAGTCAAACCCGAGGCATCTAGTAGGGAACAATCATGGGTCAAAGTATACTGCTCCCAATGCGAGGAATGAGCAAGTCAATGCTATGCAATGAGGGCAGGTAACACATCTAATTCTGCAAATGTTGTACCTGATCATTCTAATCCGGTTATGCAGGTCCATGAGGATGATGGAGATGATGAGACAGTCGACGAAGAAGTTGAGATGGAACCGTACCCAGCCGTGCAGAGTCTGGTCGTTCCATCCAAACCGGTTATAGAGTCCGAGGTCAAGGCCTATAAGCCGAAGATTCCATTTCCACAGCGACTAATGAAGGATAAAATGAAATAGCAAATGGAGAAACTTGTAAGTCATCTAAGTAAAATGCATATCAATATTCCATTTTTAGATGCAATTATGCAGATGCCAGGTTATGCAAAGTGTTTGAAGCAAATTTTGATGAATAAGAAAAATCTAGCGGAGGTGGCGACTATAGTGCTGGAGGATGTTTGTTTAGCAGCAGTGACATGTTAGTTACCCAAGAAACGTAAGGATCCAGGTAGTTTGAATATCCCTTGTAAGATTGGTAATTTATCTTTAAGAAGTGCATTAACAGATTCAGGTGCAAGTATTAACTTATTGCATGCCTTCATTTATGTATTGCTAAACTGAACTTAGGAGAACCTAAACCAATTAACATGAAAATCTAATTGGCTGATAAATCTGAAATAAGACCTATGGGAATCTTAGAAGATGAGGCGTTAAATGTGCCTCCTATTCTAGGAAGACCATTTCTTGCTACGGCTGATGCTAACATTGAGGTTGGCCGTGGTAAGCTTACATTGAGAGCAGGGAATGAGTCAATAACATTCTTGAATACTTGTTCTATTTCCTTACCTAATTCTGCTAACTCTGTTGAAATTGCTTATGTTAGCTTTATGGATGTGCAGATTGTTGAATGGTTGGACAAGAAGCTAGGGGAAAAGGAAGTTGAGCTGAAGTCAACAGCAGTGGCTACTTCTAAACCATCGGATGGCCCAAGTGCTAAGATCCGTAAACTATACCGTTGTGTGAAGTCAGCTGTCTCTCATGGTAATGTGAGGTTATCTGAAGATTTGTGCTCGAATTTGTCAACAGATGAAAATGAGGAGTTAATGATGGTGGTAGACACTTCTTGGCGAGCAAATGATTGGTTCTGACAAAGGTGAAAGGTAAATGTTTTAAGGGTAGACCGCCCAACACTTTAAGTGTGGCGGGGTCATGGTAAATCTGAGGTGATTGAGTCTAGCTAAAGACTCGTTAATAAATTAAGCGCTTCTCGGGCGGCAACCCGTGTCTTTTATTTTTCTTTTGTTATTTAAATTATATTTTTTGCAAATTTCCCTTTGTTTTTGTTTTTTCATGAACTCTTTGATGATGGTTGTGGTTAGGCTATTTGATTGGTATTTCTGTTATACTTTGATTTGTGTGTTCATGTTGATAGCAAGATTGTTGTCATGTGCATATGCTGACAGTAATTCAACGCCCATTTTTCTTTTGGCATCATTGAAGCAAGGAACACAACACACCCGGCAAGTTTTTCTTGTTCTTTATTTTGTTTTTGTTTACTTTCCCCTATTTCTCATAGTTTGCAGGTTCATTAGACAGTGGGGACATTGTCCAAGTCAAGTGTGGCGGGATGGTAAATAGAAAAAAGTCGGGTATTTTAGTGGAATTTTAAACTTTTGCATGCTTGTCCTTGTAGTTAATTGCTTTTGTCACATAGTTTAATGATATTAGTAAGCAATTTAACTACACCTTTGGTACAAAATTGAATTGGTGTAATGTGTCTTGAATGGTTGATTAGGCAATCCCTTCTGGATTAATGACATGACTAGTACACTTATAGCCCAAAACACCAAATATGTGAGGATTCATTTTCATTTCATATACATATATAGCACACATCTTTTGTGCTAGAATTCTCTTTGCTATGAGTGTGCCGGTGATAACGTTGATTCTAGAACTTGTCTTGGTTGATCGTTTCGAGGCCGCAGTGAGATCACTTCGGTGATATAGGTATGACTAGATGATGAAGGGGCAAATTTAGGATTAAAACCTTTGTTCTTGTATGTTCACCCTTTTGTTTTGTAAACATTTGTTTATGTGCATTTTTTGTTCATGTGCTTAGTAGCTAAACTACACTGGTTAGTGAACCACCCTGTTAAACCCTTATGTTGCACTCACTTTTAGTGCAAGAAACAATAGAAAACATGTTGTCACTAGCCTGTTCTTTGTTTTAAATCCACCCCAAATATACACTTATCCTAGATATACAGATAGTCAAAGTCCAGGTGGGTCATTGGTTGCCTATGCTAGTTGGATGGTTTGGGTTTGTCTTATTGTGTCGGGTTGGTATATTCTCGGTTACCGAGAATAGATTAGGTTCGTCATTAGTTTTGGTCAAGTCTAGATTATTCAGAATAGCTAGCTATTACATGATTTGGCATTGCTTTGAAATGTTCCATAACAGAATACCAATTCGTTGCAGGGTAAAAGTAAGTTCAGAAAAAAAAAGAATAAAGATAAAAAAGGAAGAAAAATGAACTAGGACTGTCAATGGGTATTTCTCACTCTTTTTTTTGGGGGGTAAATGGGGATATCCCCGTTGACTTTTATAACAACACTCAAAACATTACAAACCAAGTAGTGCGACAAAGTTATCACACTAGTTCATATATAGGACATGCCCCATATATGTTAACAAGTAAAAGAACAAACTAAACCAGCTAATAAGCAAATACTAGCCTACCCTTAAATGATTACAATACATTTAGAATAGACACGAATAGAAAAAAATCAACTATTGTATCATCCATCTTGAAATAAGTAATCACCCCGAATATTCCAAGCATCGAGCATAGTGATGACTCGAGCAGTCTTCTTAAACTTCAATCTCCATAATCTTGAATGAAAGTGTCTTTAATTAGGGAGGTGATATTCATACCACAAATTTTGATTTATTCACCACACTGTACAGCTTTTATAACATACTATACAAGCCAGTATAGCATATGTATGGTAAATATATCAATATTTGTGGTATGAATATCACCTCCCCTTTAAATATGTTGGATAAAACGTCAGGAGGGCGAGCATGATTTGAAAGAAGTATGTTATTCCTCTCCTGCCAAATGGAGTAAGCAGTAGCTGCGACAATTAATTTTCCCACAACATTAGAAATCGATCTTGAATTAGCCTGAGAGATCAGCCAAGTTGTTATATCATCCCAAGAAGTAGAAATAGACTGCATATTTGCAGACCTTTTCACTGCATTCCAAACCTGTGAAGAATAAGAGCATTCAAAGAACAAATGCGAATGTGAATCAAAATCCGCCGTGCAAACAGCACATCATATTCATATTTTTTCTTCTTGCAGGCGGCCATTGTAAGATCCGATCTTGAGTTAACAATTTCCTACGCATTATTAGCCATAAATTGAAGGCATGTCGTGGTATACATTGGGCAAACCAGACAGCCTTCACCCAATCAACAGGTTGCTCTCTACTACGAATGGTATCCCACACCGTAGACGAAGAAAAAGGCTTCTCTCCATAAATATCTTTCCATATTAATTCATCACATTTATGCACCTGTAAAACAATATTCGAAATGTTATTAAGAACACAAAATGAACCGAACCAATCAGATGGCCAAATCCATTCCCCATCCCTATTAATATTCACGGCTTTCGCTTGTAGTGAAATACCAGCCCTCCTAATATCTTGTGGTTGGATTACATTAGCTAACGACCAGTATCATTCCAAGTATCATACCAAGCTGAAGTATCACGATCATCCCCTGGCTTTTCCCAAATAAAGTTACGAATCAAATGCCTGAGAGATAGAATTTTCCTACAACTCCAGCTACCCGATGAATGACTAGGTAAATCCCAAAAGCTTCATCCTCTAAGTTTATGATCATAAATCCAATCAACCCAAAGAGATCTCCTGTGAGACACAATACTCCAAACATGAGAGACCATCCAAGCTTTGTTCATTTCAGACACCCTCCTCAATCCCAATCCCCCTTCATATTTCGGCACACATAAGGCTTTCCAAGAAACCTTAGCCTTACCAATTTGTTTAGGACCTTGACACCACAAAAATCCATGCATAATCTTTTCAAAATCAGCCATAATTCTAGAGGGAAGGATAAAAACGGAAGACCAATATGTGTACATGGAAGAAAGAACAGAAATAATCAACTGTATCTTCCAGCAAATGATAAAAACTTATTCCTCCAATCAATTATCCTCTTCTCCATTTTCTCAATCAAAATTTTCCAATCTTTGTATAAAAGTCTAGAAGAAATAAGAGGAACACCCAAATACCGAACATGAAGTTTACCTTCTTCAAATGGCATAAAACTCAAAATCGAATTTTTAATAGAGTCTTACACATTGCAGAAGAAACCCGTGCTTTTCTGAATACTTGGCACTAAACCTGACATCTTTTTAAAAGAATCAAGTGAGTCCATAATCAACTTAGCCGATTTTGCATCACCCCTGGCAAAAACAAATAAATCATCTACAAAACATAGATTGATAAAATTATAAATCATGTTTTAAAACTCTATATTGGTAAGCACCTAGTTTCGACGCGATTGAGGAAAACGAAGATAGAAAACGAAGATATAAAACGAAGATAGAAAACGAACTTAGCAAAACGAAGATAGAAAACGAAGATAGAAAACGAACTTAGCAAAACGAAGATAGAAAACGAATTTAGCAAAACGAAGATAGCAAAACGAAGATAGAAAATTATCTTATTTTCGTTTTGAAGCTTACGAACTTAAGCTATCTTCGTTCAGTTGGAGGAATACCTAGTTTCGACGCGATTGAGGAAAACGAAGATAGAAAACGAACTTAGCAAAACGAAGATAGAAAACGAATTTAGCAAAACGAAGATAGAAAACGAACTTAGCAAAACGAAGATAGAAAACGAATTTAGCAAAACGAAGATAAAGATAGAAAATTATCTTATTTTCGTTTTGAAGCTTACGAACTTAAGCTATCTTCGTTCAGTTGGAGGAATACCTAGTTTCGACGCGATTGAGGAAAACGAAGATAGAAAACGAAGATAGAAAACGAACTTAGCAAAACGAAGATAGAAAACGAATTTAGCAAAACGAAGATAGAAAATTATCTTATTTTCGTTTTGAAGCTTACGAACTTAAGCTATCTTCGTTCAGTTGGAGGAATACCTAGTTTCGACGCGATTGAGGAAAAGAAAACGAAGATAGAAAACGAAGATAGAAAACGAACTTAGCAAAACGAAGATAGAAAACGAATTTAGCAAAACGAAGATAGAAAATTATCTTATTTTCGTTTTGAAGCTTACGAACTTAAGCTATCTTCGTTCAGTTTTTCACCTTACGAAGTTAAGCTATCTTCGTTCAGAACCTCACCTTAAGAACTTAAGCTATCTTCGTTTCAACCCTCATTTTCGTTTAAACATTAACTTTCCAATATCTTTGTTCTACCCAGCTTGCATGGGATCATGAGTTCAAAAGAGAGATCGACTAACTCCGGGGGTAATCCGCCTGGTCTTGCTTCAAAGATTAAGAATATTGATGGGAAGGTGAGACCACCTGTGAGGTCAATCCTGAAAAACCCTAATAAGGGTTCTAATGAGAAGAAAGCTGCTGAAGCTCGAAAAGCTGAATTAAAAGACCCAACAGGTGATAGTTCAAATGTTAATTCTGAGACATCTGCATCAAATCCCAAGGTAGAAGAATATGGTAACCCTTTGTATGATGCGGAGGGGAAAGCTGAGGGTCCAAAAAACAATTCTACCAGTTCTAATACTAATAATGTGGAACGTGGTGAAGATGGGGAAGTGGATGGTAGCATGGATGATAATTCTGAATTTGTTAAACAGCATGTGAATGATGGGAATTTAGGTGGTGGTTCTAAAACTACCAATGAAACTCCTAGTTTTTCCGTGAATGGCGATGGTGTTGGTGATGGGATTCATCAATCTGTACCACCAGTTGCAAAGGTGGTGCAGCCTGATAAGGTGAACCAGTCTGATCCTCCGGTTGTTAATATCCCTTTTTCGTATGCAAAGGTGGTGCGATCTGATGTGAATAATAAACCAAAAGTTAATTTCCGTTCTTTGAGTGTGGAATTTAGTGTTGAAGGCATTGATTTGATTATTCCAAAAGAAGCAATTATGTCAGCAAATAGAAAATATGCTAATACTTTGGTTGGATATTTTCTTGGAAAAAGACTTGCTTTCCCCGTTGTTGAAAACTACGTGAAGAATGCTTGGGCTAAATATGGGTTTCAGCGTCTTATGATGAATGCATCCGGTTTCTTTTTCTTCAAATTTGAGGAGAAATCTAGTATGGAGAAAGTGTTAGAACAAGGACCATGGTTAATTCTCTCAGTTCCTCTTTTCCTTAATATTTGGACTCCTGATTTTAGTATGTCCGACATTAAGAAGGTCCCGGTTTGGGTAAAGATGCATAATGTACCTTTGGTTATATTTAATGAAGATGGTCTAAGCATGCTTGCGACCAAGCTTGGAAGACCAGTTGCTTTGGATGATTATACGAATTCCATGTGCATTAATGCATGGGGTCGTAGTAGTTATGCTCAGGCTCTTATTGAATTGGATGCAGATAATGAGCTAAAATCTGAGTTGACTGTTGGAATTCCTAATATGGTTGGTGATGGTTTTTCGAAACACGTTATTAACATTGAGTACCAATGGAAACCTCCTCATTGTTCGACTTGCAAGGTGTTTAATCATGCAAGCGACCAATGCCCTAAATTGCCTAAAAAGGTCATACCAATTCCTAAAAAGGTTATATCAGAGGCGCACAGTGATGGTTTCCAGCTAGTTGGCAAAAAGAATGGTTCAAGGCAAGGATTTCCGGTCCAAAATCAGAAGAATAAGTTCGTATATCGGCCCGTGGTGAAACCAAAAACGAGTACTGATCAAGCAAGCACCTCTAAAGGGCAGATTCCAACCAAGAATTCGTTTGGAGTCTTGGTAGATGAAGATGGACAAAAAGGAGATGACCCGTTATCTGATTATGGGACTAAACAAAGTGTACCTGTACTTCGGGAAGCCACAGAAAGTGAAATGGCTGAAAAGGCTGCGAAATTAAAGGCAACGATGGATGCGGCATTTTCTGCTGATTCTGATAATGATGAAGTCGATGATGATTATGTGGTAAATATCTATGATGAATCTGATGATTTTATGGCTGCACATACGAAGCCTAATTCCACTTCTGAGGGGGCAAGCACTCCCGGTATGCACGGTTTTAATGGGTAGTATAGCTGCATGGAATATTAGGGGTTTGAACCGACCCCTCAAACAGAAAGAGGTTCGGCAGGTGGTAAGTGAAAATAATCTTAATGTTTGTGCTATCTTGGAATCCCATGTACATATTTCTAGTCTTATGGATGTGTGTAAAAGGGTGTTTAAAACCTGGGATTGGTCTTCTAATGCTTCGTCCTGTAGTAAGGGTACGAGGATTATTCTGGGGTGGAATTCTGAGGTTGTGGATGTTATGGTTTGTCACATACGGATCAAGTCATACATATTCAGATTATATACAAGTTAGATCGAAAGGCTTTCTATTGTTCGTTTGTATATGCGGACAACTATTATGTTCATAGAAGATTATTATGGGATAATCTTTGTACACATCAGCATTTTATACAAGGAAAACCGTGGGTGTTGTTGGGAGACTTTAACTCAGCGCTTAATTTGGAGGATAGCTTCTCTAGTTCTTCCAAAATTGATGTTGGTATGCGTGATTTTAAGGAGTGTATACAACAAATTGATGTAATGGATATTAATTCTTCCGGGTTCCATTTTACATGGACTCAAAAACCCAAGCATGGAACGGGAACATTGAAGAAAATTGATAGAATCATGGGAAACGTTCAGTTTTGTGATGAGTTTCAATCCGCTCATGCCATCTTTCAACCCTATAGAATCTCGGATCATACCCCATGTGTCTTGAAACTTCCTAATGTTACTAGGCAAAGACCCAAACCATTCAAATTTGCTAACTTCCTAGTTCATAAGAAGGATTTTGCTGAAATGGTTAAAACTCATTGGGATACTTCTTTTACTGGATGCAAGATGTACAGATTAGTGAAAAAGCTAAGACTTTTGAAACATCCGATCCGAAGTATGCTCTTTAGGCAAGGAAATCTGCATAATAAGGTTATGGAGCTTCGTCTTGAGCTTGATAGCCTCCAAATAGCTATCGAGGCTGATCCCTCTGATAAAGAATTAAGAAACCAGGAGATTGCTGCACTTTATGATTTTAAAGAGGCGGTTCTTGATGAGGAACGCTTCTTAAAACAAAAAGCCAAGATTGAATGGTTTAGAGGTGGGTGACTCTAATACTTTGTACTTTCACAACTCTGTTAAAGCAAGATCTCACAGGAGCCGGATAGAGAAGATTCAAGACGTTAATGGAGTTGATCATGAAGGGGGTGGTGTGGCTACTGCGCTTGTAAAACATTATGAAGACTTCCTGGGAACTGAAGGGCCTCCATCTTGTTTTAATCCTAATGAAGTTTTCAGAAGAACTATTAGTAGGCAAAAAGCGGATTATATGGTTCGAGCGATCACTGATGCTGAAATTAAAGAAGCTATGTTCTCAATTGATGAAAATAAAGCCCGGGTCCTGATGGGTATACCTCGCTCTTCTTTATGAAGACTTGGGATATAACGGGAAAGGAGGTATGTCTTGCCATTCACGATTTCTTTAAGACTGGCAAAATTTTGAAAGAAATCAACCATACCTTCTTAGCATTGATTCCGAAAGTGTCCACTCCTAATAGAGTTACAGATTATCGCCCAATTTCTTGCTGCAATACAATATAAAAATGCATTAGTAAAATTATTACTAATCGCATTAAGGATGGGTTGGACGATATTGTGGATATTAATCAATCCGCATTCATTCCGGGTACGCTTATATCGGATAATATTCTTCTAACTCAAGAATTAATGCATAATTATCATCGTAAGATTGGCCCCCCACGATGTGCTGCTAAGGTTGACATTCAGAAAGCATATGATACTGTTAATTGGAGCTTCTTAAGAGCAACATTAATTGGTTTTGGATTCAATCCGACTATGGTACATTGGATCATGTCTTGTGTTACCAGCGTTTCTTTCTCTATCAGCTTGCATGGTAATATTCATGGTCTTTTCCAAGGAAGACGAGGACTTAGACAGGGTGATCCCATGTCCCCATACCTCTTTACTATGGTTATGGAGGTGTTAACTCTGATGTTACACAAATCTGTGCAGCATTCACCGGGCTTCAGGTTTCATAACTTGTGTGGAGAACAACGAATTATTAACATTTGTTTTGCAGATGATCTCTTTCTCTTTGGCCGAGGTGATCTTGCTTCTGCCAAAGCTATTATGGAAGGGCTTTTGGAGTTTTCTAATGCCTCAGGACTTATGCCTAGTCTAGCTAAAAGCAAGGCTTTCTTTTGTAATGTCCCTGATCGTATTAAGAGGGCTATTTTGGAGATCCTCCCATTTGAAGAAGGCTCTCTTCCGGTTCGTTATTATTATGTCAGCAAATAGCAAATATGCTAATACTTTGGTTGGATATTTTCTTGGAAAAAGACTTGCTTTCCCCGTTGTTGAAAACTACGTGAAGAATGCTTGGGCTAAATATGGGTTTCAGCGTCTTATGATGAATGCATCTGGTTTCTTTTTCTTCAAATTTGAGGAGAAATCTGGTATGGAGAAAGTGTTAGAACAAGGACCATGGTTAATTCGCTCAGTTCCTCTTTTCCTTAATAATTGGACTCCTGATTTTAGTATGTCCGACATTAAGAAGGTCCCGGTTTGGGTAAAGATGCATAATGTACCTTTGGTTATATTTAATGAAGATGGTCTAAGCATGCTTGCGACCAAGCTTGGAAGACCAGTTGCTTTGGATGATTATACGAATTCCATGTGCATTAATGCATGGGGTCGTAGTAGTTATGCTCAGGCTCTTATTGAATTGGATGCAGATAATGAGCTAAAATCTGAGTTGACTGTTGGAATTCCTAATATGGTTGGTGATGGTTTTTTGAAACACGTTATTAACATTGAGTACCAATGGAAACCTCCTCATTGTTCGGCTTGCAAAGTGTTTAATCATGCAAGCGACCAATGCCCTAAATTGCCTAAAAAGGTCATACCAATTCCTAAAAAGGTTATATCAGAGGTGCACAGTGATGGTTTCCAGCTAGTTGGCAAAAAGAATGGTTCAAGGCAAGGAGTTCCGGTCCAAAATCAGAAGAATAAGTTCGTATATCGGCCCGTGGAGAAACCAAAAACGAGTACTGATCAAGCAAGCACCTCTAAAGGGCAGATTCCAACCAAGAATTCGTTTGGAGTCCTGGTAGATGAAGATGGACAAAAAGAAGATGACCCGTTATCTGATTATGGGACTAAACAAAGTGTACCTGTACTTCGGGAAGCCACAGAAAGTGAAATGGCTGAAAAGGCATCGAAATTAAAGGCAACGATGGATGTGGCATTTTCTGCTGATTCTGATAATGATGAAGTCGATGATGATTATGTGGAAAATATCTATGATGAATCTGATGATTTTATGGCTGCACATACTAAGCCTAATTCCACTTCTGAGGGGGCAAGCACCCCCGGTATGCACGGTTTTAATGGGTAGTATAGCTGCATGGAATATTAGGGGTTTGAACCGACCCCTCAAACAGAAAGAGGTTCGGCAGGTGGTAAGTGAAAATAATCTTAATGTTTGTGCTATCTTGGAATCCCATGTACATATTTCTAGTCTTATGGATGTGTGCAAAAGGGTGTTTAAAACCTGGGATTGGTCTTCTAATGCTTCGTCCTGTAGTAAGGGTACGAGGATTATTCTGGGGTGGAATTCTGAGGTTGTGGATGTTATGGTTTTGTCACATATGGATCAAGTCATACATATTCAGATTATATACAAGTTAGATCGAAAGGCTTTCTATTGTTCGTTTGTATATGCGGACAACTATTATGTTCATAGAAGATTATTATGGGATAATCTTTGTACACATCAGCATTTTATACAAGGAAAACCGTGGGTGTTGTTGGGAGATTTTAACTCAGCGCTTAATTTGGAGGATAGCTTCTCTAGTTCTTCCAAAATTGATGTTGGTATGCGTGATTTTAAGGAGTGTATACAACAAATTGATGTAATGGATATTAATTCTTCCGGGTTCCATTTTACATGGACCCAAACCATTCAAATTTGCTAACTTCCTAGTTCATAAGAAGGATTTTGCTGAAATGGTTTAAAACTCATTGGGATACTCCTTTTACTGGATGCAAGATGTACAGATTAGTGAAAAAGCTAAGACTTTTGAAACATCCGATCCGAAGTATGCTCTTTAGGCAAGGAAATCTGCATAATAAGGTTAAGGAGCTTCGACTTGAGCTTGACAGCCTCCAAATAGCTATCGAGGCTGATCCCTCTGATAAAGAATTAAGAAACCAGGAGATTGCTGCACTTTATGATTTTAAAGAGGCGGCTCTTGATGAGGAACGCTTCTTAAAACAGAAAGCCAAGATTGAATGGTTAGAGGTGGGTGACTCTAATACTTTGTACTTTCACAACACTGTTAAAGCAAGATCTCACAGGAGCCGGATAGAGAAGATTCAAGACGTTAATGGAGTTGATCATGAAGGGGGTGGTGTGGCTACTGCGCTTGTAAAACATTATGAAGACTTCCTGGGAACTGAAGGGCCTCCATCTTGTTTTAATCCTAATGAAGTTTTCAGAAGAACTATTAGTAGGCAAAAAGCGGATTATATGGTTCGAGCGATCACTGATGCTGAAATTAAAGAAGCTATGTTCTCAATTGATGAAAATAAAGCCCCGGGTCCTGATGGGTATACCTCGCTCTTCTTTATGAAGACTTGGGATATAACGGGAAAGGAGGTATGTCTTGCCATTCATGATTTCTTTAAGACTGGCAAAATTTTGAAAGAAATCAACCATACCTTCTTAGCATTGATTCCGAAAGTGTCCACTCCTAATAGAGTTACAGATTATCGCCCAATTTCTTGCTGCAATACAATATATAAATGCATTAGTAAAATTATTACTAATCGCATTAAGGATGGGTTGGATGATATTGTGGATATTAATCAATCCGCATTCATTCCGGGTAGGCTTATATCGGATAATATTCTTCTAACTCAAGAATTAATGCATAATTATCATCGTAAGATTGGCCCCCCCACGATGTGCTGCTAAGGTTGACATTCAGAAAGCATATGATACTGTTAATTGGAGCTTCTTAAGAGCAACATTAATTGGTTTTGGATTCAATCCGACTATGGTACATTGGATCATGTCTTGTGTTACCAGCGTTTCTTTCTCTATCAGCTTGCATGTAATATTCATGGTCTTTTCCATGGAAGACGAGGACTTAGACAGGGTGATCCCATGTCCCCATACCTCTTTACTATGGGTATGGAGGTGTTAACTCTGATGTAACACAAATCTGTGCAGCATTCACCGGGCTTCAGGTTTCATAACTTGTGTGGAGAACAACGAATTATTAACATTTGTTTTGCAGATGATCTCTTTCTCTTTGGCCGAGGTGATCTTGCTTCGGCCAAAGCTATTATGGAAGGGCTTATGGAGTTTTCTAATGCCTCAGGACTTATGCCTAGTCTAGCTAAAAGCAAGGCTTTCTTTTGTAATGTCCCTGATCGTATTAAGAGGGCTATTTTGGAGATCCTCCCCTTTGAAGAAGGCTTTCTTCCGATTCGTTATCTTGGTGTTCCACTTATTTCATCTAGACTTTTACACAAAGATTGCACAATTTTGGTTGAAAGGATGGAGGCTAGAATAAGTGATTGGAAGAACAAGTCTCTTTCGTTTGCTGGCAGGTTACAATTAATTAATTCAGTTCTCTCTTCCATGCATATTTATTGGGCTTCAGTTTTCATTCTCCCTGCTAGTATCATTTCTGATTTGGAAAAGAAGATGCGGGCCTTTTTTATGGACTCAAGGACCCATGAGCAAAGGTAAAGCTAAGGTGGCATGGAAGGATTGTTGCCTTCCTAAGTATGAAGGAGGAATTGGAATTAAAAGAATTTGTGATGTTAACAAAGCTCTTATGACTTCTCATGTATGGAGTATCTTGAATAATCGAAAGTCTCTTTTGGGTACAGTGGATTAATGTGCATAAACTCAAGGGAAGAAATTTCTGGGATGTCCCTTTGAAAGCTGGCTCAACATGGGGATGGCGTATGCTTCTTCAATTGCGAGAAGTAATCCGACCACATATTAAGTATCTGATAGGGGATGGGTGTACTACTTCAGCTTGGTTTGATAATTGGGCTTCTATTGGCCCTTTATGTAAGTTTATTACATATAGAGAGATGACTAGAGCGGGATTTCGTCTTGATGCAACTGTTAATGATGTTCTAACTAATGGACGCTGGAAATGGCCAATTGCCTGGTTTGATCTATTTCCAGTGCTTATAAATGTTACTCCTCCTGTTCTTCGTCCTGCTGTTTCTGATATAATTACTTGGTATGATAATAATGGGAAGGAAACTGGTTTTTCAGCCTCTTCCACATGGGAAACCATCCGAGTTAGAAGACCAGTTGTTCCTTGGGTTGATCTTGTTTGGTTTGCACATAGTATCCCGAGGCACTCATTTCATGTCTGGCTTATTATGAGAGAAAAACTGAAGACTCATGATAAGATGAAGCAATGGGATGTTAGTGGTTCTACTAACTTAAATCTACTTTGATGTTCCCTCTGCAAGCGTGGACCTGATTCGCATCAACATTTATTTTTTGAATGTAATTACTCATTGCAGATTTGGAATTTGGTTCGCCTCTTAATGGGATTTCATGCGGTTCCAAACCGATGGACTGATATCACTTCAATGCTATTGTTGACATCAAAGCCTAATCTAGCCAAGACGGTTATTGCTAAGCTTCTGATTGCTGCTTCGGCTTATTACTTATGGCAAGAGAGAAACTCCAGATTATTTTCTCCTAAAGAAAGATCGGTTGCTCAACTGCGTGATGTTATTGTGTCTACTGTCCGGATGAAGTTAGCCACTATGAAGTTCAAGAAAAAGATTCAAGGAAGAAGCATCCTAGAAGAATGGAAGTTGGATATCACGTAAACATTTATTAAACATCACTTTTATTGTTTTGCCATTAAGAAGTCAACAAGTCTTCTAAATGTGTCCCTCTGACAGGCCTTTGGATTTATCTAAGGGTAGGAGTCTCCATTTGGTTAGCCATTTTTAGCTCTTCACTGTGATGTGCATGTTTGAGATTTGGTTTCGATTTGGTAGAATGATAGAGGTTGATGTTTGATATTGGTTACTTACATATTAGAGGTGTATTATTAATGCTTTGATGTTATTAGCCTTTTTTATGTATTGTTCAGCTAGGTCGTTTGTGACGTTATTGTTTCACATACATATGGCATGTCATATGTATGAATTAGTTTGGTACTTTGCCAAGCTACTTGTAATAATCTTCTTTTGGGTGATTTATAAAAGCTTACCGGGGTTTAAATTCCCCTTTACCCAAAAAAAACATAGATTGATAACTTTTTGCTTAACACATCTGTTGTGAAATCTGAATGACGTATCCAACCGAACAGACTGTTGAAGAATAAGAGTAAGCACCTCCATAACAAGAGTAAATAAATATGGGGAAATAGGATCACTCTGACGAAGACCCCGCTTTCCCTTGAAAAAAACATGCAAACGTCCATTAATACTCAGAGTAAAAGAAGTAGAGGAAACACAAATCATTATCCAGTTCAGCATATCAGGATGGAAACCAAATCCAAATAGAGCAGCCCGTAAAACCCCCAATCAACAGTGTCATAAGCCTTTTGGACATCTACTCTAAAAGCACATCTCAGGGGCCCAACCTTTCTATAATAATTATGCATAATTTCCTGTGTAAAAAGAATGTTATCTGAAATTTTCCTACCAGGCACAAAGGTTGATTGATTAATACCAACCACCCCTTCCAACCCCTCCTTGATTCTATTAGCAATAATTTTACTTGTGCAATTATACACCACATTGCAGCAAGATAGGGAAAATCAGTAACAGACGAAGGAGTAGTTACCTTGGGAATAAGAGCAAGAATTGTGTGGTTTAATTCCTGAAGTAGCTTACCATTTCTAAAGAAATCATGAATAGCCAGAGACAACTTTACCAACAATAGACCACACACTCTGGAAAAAAGCTGAAGTGAACCCATCGGGTCCGGGAGCTTTAATATCGCTAATGGAGAACATAGCATCTTTGATTTCAGCATCAGAAACTTCACGGATCATATTGAGAGCTACTTGTCTATCTAAAGAGTGTGTAAACAGCTCCAGTGATGGATATAGGGAAACATCACCTTCATTGCCTAAGAAATTCTGGTAGTGCTGTACCAAAGCCATCTGAACAATCCCTTCTTCATGCAC
>CM067170.1:140699080-140956370 GCA_034093135.1 Erigeron breviscapus | reverse complement strand
TATGCTTGCTGAATCTGGTCTGTCTACCAGTTTCTGGGCGGAAGCAATTCCAACTGCTTGCCACACTCAGAATCGATCAGTGTACATCAAAAGACACAAAAAGACAGCCTATGAAGTCTTAAGAAATAGAAAACCAAATATTGGTTATTTTCACGTTTTTGGATGTCCAGTTTACATCCTGAACGACTCCAGTCAACTAGGCAAATTTGATGCCAAAGCTGATGAAGGGTATTTCTTAGGCTATTCAGCCATTCGCAAGGCCTTCAGAGTCTACAACAAGAGACTAGAGAAGGTCCATGAGTCAATTCATGTAACATTTGATGAATCAAATGTTGCAGTCAACAAGAAGCCAGCCCTTGACACTCCCGCAGTACCTCCAATTGTCTTTTGTGAATCTGATCCTATAAACGACAAAAAAGAAGATTCAAAAGACACAGTTTCCAGTCATCCTGATCTGGAACCTGTTCAGAAAAAGAAACTCTCCTGTAGTACTCCATTCTATCCCTCTATTATTTTCAAACTACCCTCTGAAATTAATATTGGTTCAGATGTTCGTACTACTCCCCCAGTATCAGTGTCAGTTGAGAATGTACCAGAAATGTCTTCTTATGAAGAATTCCAAACTGAACCAGTACTTCAGGAAATGCCTTTAAATGAAGAATTTCATGATGCAAATCGTGATTTAAATGACTCAGATGAAGATACTGAAGTAGTCTGGCAAGATCCTCCTCCAGAAGTAACTCCAGAGGAGACTCAACTGAATTCTTGCACTGATATTGTTGTCATTAACAATCCTGGTCAGTACTCCAGATGGACAAAAGCTCATCCTATTGATCAGATCATAGGTGACTCTAGTAGAGCAGTTCAGACCAGAAGAGCCTCCAGTAATCAATGCTTATACGTAAGTTTTCTATCTTTGATGGAACCTAAGAAGATTGACGAGGCTATGGAATATCCAAGCTGGGTGACTGCTATGCAAGAAGAGCTTCACCAGTTTGAAAGGAACAAGGTCTGGTATCTGGTTCCTTTCCCAGTTGGAAAGAAAGAACCAATTGGAACAAGATGGGTCTTCAGAAACAAAGTAGATGAAGATGGCCACATAATCAGAAACTAGGCCAGACTGGTAGCACAAGGCTACTGCCAGTCAGATGTCGACTTTGATGAATCGTTTGCTCCAGTGGCTAGACTTGAAGCGATCAGAATATTCTTAGCATTCGCTGCTTATCATCAGTTCAAGGTCTACCAAATGGATGTAAAGAGTGCTTTCTTGAATGGAAAGCTTGAAGAAGAAGTTTATGTCAGACAACCTCCAGATTTCGTTGATGAAAAGCATCCACATTGGGTATATTGTCTGGACAAAGCGCTTTATGGCCTCAGACAAGCCCCACGTGCCTGGTATGACACTCTGACTAAACATTTATTGAAAAATGGTTTCAAACGAGGTGCAATTGACAATACCTTATTTATTCTTCATGAAAAAGGTAATCTGTTAATGGTACAAATTTATGTTGATGATATTATTTTTGGGTCTACTAATGAAAACATGTGCAAGAAATTTTCAAAAATAATGTCAACTGAATATGAGATGAGTTTGATGGGTGAATTAACATATTTTCTTGGACTCCAGATTAAACAAAACAAAGATGGCATCTTTATTAATCAGGAAAAATATGTTAGAGATCTTTTAAAGAAATATGATATGAACTCTTCACCATCTAAACCAACTCCAATTTCTGCACCACTGACACTGGACTCCGATCAAGATAGTAAACCAGTGAACACCACTGTCTATAGAGGCATGATTGGTTCACTGATGTATTTAACTGCCAGTAGACCAGATATTATGTTTTCAACATGTTTATGTGCCAGATATCAGTCTAATCCAAAGGAATCTCATATGCTTGCTGTAAAGCGCATACTGAAGTACCTTAAAGGTGTCCCCAGTCTAGGTCTTTGGTACCCCAAAGGCTCAAGCATGGATCTAATGGGTTATTCAGATTCAGATCATGCAGGTTGTAAGATAGACAGGAAATCCACTACTGGTGGATGTCATTTCCTTGGTGGCAAACTGGTCAGCTGGACCAGTAAAAAGAAAACTTCAGTTTCATTGTCCACTGCTGAAGCTGAATACGTGTCTGCAGCCAGTTGTTGTGCTCAAATACTCTGGATGAAGAACCAGTTGCTTGATTATGGTATTAAATATTCAAAGACCCCAATCTTTTGTGATAATACCAGTGCCATTGCTATCTCAAACAATCCAGTCATGCACTCCAGAACGAAGCACATTGATCTCAGGTATCACTTCATTCGTGATCATATTCTGAAAAACAACATTGAACTCCATTTTATTCCCACTGACAAACAACTCGCTGACATTTTTACCAAACCTCTGGATGTCAAAACTTTTGAATATGTGTGCCAGATGTGCCTTCATCAGCTCTCTTCCTCCTCCTGAGCTGTAAAGGTGGACCATCTTCTTCATCCTCCTCCCCTGGCTGGTAATCTACATCAGCCTGTAGTTCCCTTTCAGATTAAGCAACACGTTGCTCTTGTAAGAGCCTGCGTGCTCGTTCTTGAGGGTCCTCTTGACCATCATCATCACTGAAGCTGTCATCTTGATCACTCGCAGTGGCATGAGAATCACTACTTGTCTCATTATCGGCCTCGTGATCCTCGAACAACTCGTCGATCTCTGCCTCTAGATCAGCACGAGCGTCAAAATGTTGAACCTGATTGATAACATCGTTAGATTCTAACATTTGCTATGCAACCTCCGCAGCATCTTCAGCATTACCTTGACCCTGTTCTACTAGAAAGAACAGATCATCGACAGCTTCAGCATGTACTGGGGGTTGTTGCACGGGAGGTTGTTGTTGCTGTTGTTGTTGTTGTTGTTGTTGTTGTTGTTGTTGTACTTGGTGTGCTGCAGGTGGTGGTTGAGGAACTTGCTGTGGAGCTGTAGCAACATTTCCTTCAACATCAGACCCATCGTGTGCAAATCCGTCATTATTCGGTGCAACATATGCTGGATTGATGACAGCACCAAAAAGATGTCTGTCTGTCGGTCGAGCTGGAGGTGGGAGTGGACCTCTATACTTGTAACTATCTTTAAATATACGATTTGGCATAGTAGTTACATGCTCAACCGGACCCACCTATGGTAGATTGGGCAGATGAGCATTGATGATCATCATAACAAACCGAGGATACATCAAGAAACGCTCGTTGGCAGCTGCACCAATTTGCCTTCTAATCTCGTTGAAGAAGTAACGAGAAAAGCTATACGGCTTGTTCAGCACAAGGGAGACAACTTGTGACTGGTTCTCGACATTCAGCTTGTCGTACCCTGACTTCCTGTTGCTAAGAGCAACCATGACCACATGACTAAAGAACTTCCATTTCCCGTAAATACAGTTCTTCATGAAAGTGTTCTGGTTTGGATCACCAACATAACCCATTCTTCTGTAAACTCCATATCGTAGTGTCAGTGGGTATGTAATGGGACCATCTGCTCCTCCCTCTTGGGCTTCAGTACCCAAACCAAGTATCTGGATCAAATCCTGAGAAGTAAACTGGATGACTTGATTATTCACCGTAGCTTCGATCCTCTAATTGTCTCCAGCAATGTATCTAGCAGATGCCCAGAATTGACGAAGATACGTCAATCTAATCACTGGGTTGGCAGTGAGAACCCTTCTGATTCTGGATCGTTGAAAGAACTCCAAAATCTGAACAAACTCAGCTGCATTCTCCTGATTGACGTCCAAGTTAATCAAGTAATTATGATTATTATGGAATTGTCTCTCAGCCATATGCAAAAAGATACAAACAACAACCAAACAAACGATTAGCAACAACACATAAAGCCGAACTTTAAAGCTCTTAACATTTTCTAACCCCCTGAAACTCTTAGTTTCATCGGCTCTGAAAATGTAATCAACTTTAACAATCGACAAACAAGTTGAACGATAAAAATCTTAGTGTTTTCCTAGATATTGAAACCCTTTGTTTCATAATCCTCAAAAACAATACCAATTTTATCGAATCAACACGTCAAAATTAAAACATTTTGTGTTTTCCAAGGTCGCGAAACCATTTGTTTGGTAACCTTCTAAAACATTTAGTTTTAATAAACGACACTTTGAACTTTACTAAATTTAACTAAAACCATTTGTTTTTCCTAAATTTTTAAAGTTCAATATTATAAGGCAATTTGCACTTTCTAATTTGACTCATTTGATAATTTTCCCATTTTGAAAATTTTCCGAAGTCCTAGAACAAGCAAATTCCTTATACACACATATGGTGACAATACACACATATGGTGTTGGGTTTGACTAGATAATACGTGTTTTGTTTCATATTTTACTTTTTAAAATTTTATTATAAAAATTTATAAGTCATGAAACACGCAAATGAGGTAACAACACGCAAATGGTGACAAAACACGCAAATTGTGTATTTTACTCAAGAACACGCATATCAGTCAAATGCGTGATCTTTATGATGACGTCACCACAAACACGCAAAAACTGGAAGACTAATCGTTTAGTTATCTGGGTTCATAAGAACACGCAAACTGTCTTATCTGAACACAAATGTGAACAGTGCACAGACAGGGAACACGCAAATGTTGGGAGTTTTCTAAGGAACACGCAAATGACTTAAACTTAATCAATAAATGCGTATTTTCTCCTTATATACTAGCAACAACACATAAAGCCGAACTTTAAAGCTCTTAACATTTTCTAACCCCCTGAAACTCTTAGTTTCATCGGCTCTGAAAATGTAATCAACTTTAACAATCGACAAACAAGTTGAACGATAAAAATCTTAGTGTTTTCCTAGATATTGAAACCCTTTGTTTCATAATCCTCAAAAACAATACCAATTTTATCGAATCAACACGTCAAAATTAAAACATTTTGTGTTTTCCAAGGTCGCGAAACCATTTGTTTTTCTAAATTTTTAAAGTTCAATATTATAAGGCAATTTGCACTTTCTAATTTGACTCATTTGATAATTTTCCCATTTTGAAAATTTTCCGAAGTCCTAGAACAAGCAAATTCCTTATACACACATATGGTGACAATACACACATATGGTGTTGGGTTTGACTAGATAATACGTGTTTTGTTTCATATTTTACTTTTTAAAATTTTATTATAAAAATTTATAAGTCATGAAACACGCAAATGAGGTAACAACACGCAAATGGTGACAAAACACGCAAATTGTGTATTTTACTCAAGAACACGCATATCAGTCAAATGCGTGATCTTTATGATGACGTCACCACAAACACGCAAAAACTGGAAGACTAATCGTTTAGTTATCTGGGTTCATAAGAACACGCAAACTGCTTATGAACACGCATATGTTAGCCCAATTAACAGAACACGCATATGTGGCCCAGTTGGCAAAACACGCATATGTTAGCCCAATTAACAGAACACGCATATGTGGCCCAGTTGGCAAAACACGCAAAAACTGGAAGACTAATCGTTTAGTTATCTGGGTTCATAAGAACACGCAAACTGCTTATGAACACGCATATCCAGAAACTTCACCCTTAGATCTTAACCAGTTGTTTTTTAACCCTAAAACTTCTAAATCTGGTACGATTAGGTTCGTATTTGTCCGATTTAAACGTTTATTGGTTCCATTTCCTTATCCATTTCATTAATTGAGTCCCATTTAGTGAATTTATAACCAAAAATAAACACCCTAAAACTTGACCATAATTCATGAAAGATGGACTTAGAAATCTTGCTAATCGATTACCTTTGTTCGAAAAGTGTTAATGATTGTGTTTCTTGTGTCTTTAAACACCAAAAATCAAGTCTTGTGAATCGAAAAAATGTGAACAGTGCACAGATAGGGAACACGCAAATGTTGGGAGTTTTCTAAGGAACACGCAAATGACTTAAACTTAATCAATAAATGCGTTTTTTTCTCCTTATATACTAGCAACAACACGCAAAACCCTATACTGTCAAAGAAACACGCATATGTGGCCCAGTTGGCAAAACACGCATATGTGGCCCAGTTGGCAAAACACGCATATGAGGCCCATCAGTATAACACGCATATGTTAGCCCAATTAACAGAACACGCATATGTGGCCCAGTTGGCAAAACACGCATATGTGGCCCAGTTGGCAAAACACGCATATGAGGCTCATTTGGAAAACACGCATGTCATACTTAACCTAATTTTTTCTTGTTGATTCATGTGAACCTTGACTTCCCAAAAGTCAACTTTCACGAACTTGATTAACACTTTGAAAATTCACAAAGAATTTTCTCGAACCCGATATGATTAGCGAAGAGAATTCTTTAGAGAACACGATATGACAGATACAAATCTCCCTTTTTGTATCATAGGTAATCGTATTTTTCTCGATATAGAATTTCTCGATAGATGTCACAACTTGAAGAAAATTACAATGTACGATCATTAAGTTAAGACCCGATATGTCACTAATTAATGAATTACAAAGCACCATTGTTAAGTATTTGACAATAACAGACATTGGACACAACAATGCTGTTAATTAAATTCAAATACAACAAAAATAAAGACATAAGTTTGTATAACTTGATAAACAATCTCTCCATCCATATCTCCATATCTTCGTCTCCATTTGAATTTTGTTGAGTTGTTGATGTCTAAGTATAATCTGCTTCCATTTTAAGCTTGAGTTTTCTCCATTCCGGACTGGGTAACCTCAATTTTTATACACTTTGGAGATCCTTTATCTTAATGGTTGACACACACCCATTTAAGATAAATAATTCTGCGACCACATCAGCAAACTCATGAGATCCATACAACACATGTATTCATCTCAATGGTAAATAATTGAACTTGAAAACACTTAAACCGATATATAACCGATAATTTATGGCTGATTCTCCCAATTAAGATTAGAATCAAAGCCTTTATTATGTTAGCTCACACATTAAGTATGTTCGATTCAATTATTCAAAGTAAATTGCAAATCAAAATATCTGTCAAATATATCAACTCAGTGACTCCGTTTGACCTATTTTGACCGAAACCTTAAGTATTTCACTCAAATTATAGTCTTTGCTTACACTATACCCTTATCACAATACACATTTATTCAGTGTTCACAAAGAACACAGCTAACTCCCCCTGGAAACCAGATACCCTAAGTAACATTGTCTCTCGTGCAATAGAACCCTTTTATTATTAGCAAGAACCTTACGGAGCATAAAGTTACAAAATCGATCACAGTAATTTTAAAATCAAAATTACTCTAACCCATCTTAAAATAGTCATGCTTAATCCGGTATATTTGAGAGAGTTTTAGAAAGAGTAATTACTACAAAAAGATCGGATATAGCAAATGAGTAAACTTAAATGCCACATGTCTTCTACATTTCTCTTGAAGTAACGACTCCCCCTTAAACCATTATTATATTTTTGTGTTGCATTTTTTTGAAATTATGATGGTTCTTGAGAGATGATAACTAAGAGTTTCTCATCCCAATCAACTGGACTAGCAACTAGAAATGCGATCGATCAAAGGCCTTAGTGTAACCATCACAAATAAATCAACTTTGCATATTCATCATTAGATAACAACCATTATATAAATAATCATGCTATCTCAAATGATTTATTAACAAGCACAAAATAAAGTAGCACTTTATATATACTCGTTTTTCCTAAATATGTTCCTTTATAAACAAATTATAAATAACATATGTAGGACTTGCACAATGATTTACAATGAAGAAAATTACAATGTACGATCATTAAGTTAAGACCCGATATGTCACTAATTAATGAATTACAAAGCACCATTGTTAAGTATTTGACAATAACAGACATTGGACACAACAATGCTGTTAATTAAATTCAAATACAACAAAAATAAAGACATAAGTTTGTATAACTTGATAAACAATCTCTCCATCCATATCTCCATATCTTCGTCTCCATTTGAATTTTGTTGAGTTGTTGATGTCTAAGTATAATCTGCTTCCATTTTAAGCTTGAGTTTTCTCCATTCCGGACTGGGTAACCTCAATTTTTATACACTTTGGAGATCCTTTATCTTAATGGTTGACACACACCCATTTAAGATAAATAATTCTGCGACCACATCAGCAAACTCATGAGATCCATACAACACATGTATTCATCTCAATGGTAAATAATTGAACTTGAAAACACTTAAACCGATATATAACCGATAATTTATGGCTGATTCTCCCAATTAAGATTAGAATCAAAGCCTTTATTATGTTAGCTCACACATTAAGTATGTTCGATTCAATTATTCAAAGTAAATTGCAAATCAAAATATCTGTCAAATATATCAACTCAGTGACTCCGTTTGACCTATTTTGACCGAAACCTTAAGTATTTCACTCAAATTATAGTCTTTGCTTACACTATACCCTTATCACAATACACATTTATTCAGTGTTCACAAAGAACACAGCTAACTCCCCCTGGAAACCAGATACCCTAAGTAACATTGTCTCTCGTGCAATAGAACCCTTTTATTATTAGCAAGAACCTTACGGAGCATAAAGTTACAAAATCGATCACAGTAATTTTAAAATCAAAATTACTCTAACAAATCTTGTAATAGTCATGCTTAATATTGTCCTTGCAATATACCTTACGAAGCATAAAATTAAAAAATCGATCATAGTAATTTTAAAATCAAAATTACTCTAACCCATCTTAAAATAGTCATGCTTAATCCGGTATATTTGAGAGAGTTTTAGAAAGAGTAATTACTACAAAAAGATCGGATATAGCAAATGAGTAAACTTAAATGCCATATGTTTTCTTCATGTCTCTTGCAGTAACGACTCCCCCTTAAACTGTTTTGGTACACTGAAGAGGCTTTAGAAGGAATAATTACTTACAAAGTAGATCGGATGTAGCAGATGAGTAAACTTAAGTGCCACATGTCTTCTACATTTCTCTTGAAGTAACGACTCCCCCTTAAACCATTATTATATTTTTGTGTTGCATTTTTTGAAATTATGATGGTTCTTGAGAGATGATAACTAAGAGTTTCTCATCCCAATCAACTGGACTAGCAACTAGAAATGCGATCGATCAAAGGCCTTAGTGTAACCATCACAAATAAATCAACTTTGCATATTCATCATTAGATAACAACCATTATATAAATAATCATGCTATCTCAAATGATTTATTAACAAGCACAAAATAAAGTAGCACTTTATATATACTCGTTTTTCCTAAATATGTTCCTTTATAAACAAATTATAAATAACATATGTAGGACTTGCACAATGATTTACAATGAAGAAAATACAATAAACGTTCGATAACCCAATATGTTATCTAATAGAAAATGTGCCTAGGACTCAGTCACTGATCACCGAAAAAGCATGGTCCTCCTTGACTGTGTCCTTCGCACGAATAAAGGGAAATTAGTTTTCCTCGTTAAGAACCCAGACCCTTTTTGTCCGGATTCTTCCCGAATCGTCCCGATATGCAAATTCTCCCCATCCTCCTTTACCCAAAATCTCATTCAATTGATTCAAATTATCTGCATCCTGTTTGTATTGAGAGGCAGTAGATGATTTACCAATATGATAGCTCTGAGATGTTGATCTGAAATCGTTCCCACTTCTTCCAGCAAATCGATCATAATAAGTACTGTGATACTCTGTAGGCTTGGCAAATGATCTCACTCCATGTATGTTTGAAGGATATCTAGTGCCAGATTTCTCTGATCTTTTACTTGAAGAAGGGTAATGTGAAAAAGTTGCATGATTATATACTTGTCTGAAATGACATTCTTCAACTGATTTCTTCTTTAGATCTCTTGATCTTTTACTTGAAGAAGGGTAATGTGAAAAAGTTGCATGATTATACTTGTCTGAAATGACATTCTTCAACTGATTTCTTCTTTAGATCTCTTGATCTTTGAGTAGATAAGGAATGTTTGGAAAGTCTTTGAAAAGAACCAACAGGATCTCCAGTTGATTTCCTGTATTGTTCTTTCATCATATCTTTTCCCTTCACTCTCTGAGAATTATCTCTCAGAATTCTCTCATTAATCCTGGATAGATTGTCTGAAGAATGATCATCATTGCTTAAGCATATCCTAGTATCTGAAGCTTTTGACCTTGAATGAGTCAAATCTCTATTCGTTCCTTTACTTGGACACTTACTAGCAACATGACCCTTCGTACGACATATGAAGCAAGAAATCCTTTTTACATTTTTCTTCGTCTTAAAGCTTCTGAGATTTTCTTCCGTAATAGGAATTCCATACTCAGTCATTTCTTCAATGCATGAAAGTCTTTCTAAAACTTCTTTCATTGTTTTCACAGGATTTAATGGAGTTGACTTTGAGTGTCTCAAATGTAATGTCTCGTTTTCTTCTAGAATTACTCCTTTGCTTGTTGATGATTCATCAACCCTGGAGGCTTCAGGAACCAAACGAGGAACAATTTTATGATCCTTATCCCACTCATGACATACATCATGCACTTGGCTGACACTCAAAGGATTTTGACTAAGATGCTCAATATGATACACCTTGTCAAGATGAAGATTAGTGACGCTCACTTTACCATGACCAGTTGCGATCCCCTGAGCAGGACCAACAAAGTTCACCTGAACATCAGAAATATTAACAAAGTCTGACAGAACACTACTATCTCCAGTGGCATGAATAAAACATCCAGTATTGATATTCCACATGTTGTCAGTCCTTTCTACTGAAACTGGACACTTTGTGATAGTCAAGTTTGTCATGAAGTTCACCAGACCCGATATTGTCTTTTGATCTTTGACTTTGTTTGATTTGCTCACAACTATTGATTTTTCAGGGTTTTTGAATGATCTAGTGTCATCACCTTCTGGAATCTCTGATTCTGAATCTGATGACACAACTGAACTGATCTCAGTCAGGTAGGCATTGTTTGTTTCTTCAACAATTATGTCCCAGTCATATGAACCTTCCTGTTGTTGAACCACCAAAGCTCTTGACCCATTTTGGTCATTAGAGTTTGGACTTTCAACCTTGGAACCTTGATAACTGTTTCGTTGAGAAGAGTTACTAGCATTCGAACTTGACCCTTGAAAATATCCTCGTTGTGAAGCACCTGAAGGAGTTGCTGATCCACCTTGGTTAAAGTTTTGACGAGTCACAATAGACCTATCATCCTTCTTAGGTCTCTGGCATTCCCTAGGAAAGTGTCCAGAGCCCTCGCAATTGTAACACTTTATCTTTGACTTATCAAAGCCAAGCTTGGAACCCACGACCTTTCGCCCTGTTCTTGATAAGAATCGTTTAGCCCGAAGAGTTAGCATAGTTATTTGCCATTACAGATCCATCTCTTCTAAGTCCAAAGGATCAATCTGCTCATAGTCTTCATCTATAAGACTCGGATCTTGAACCTTTCCTTGGATAAATTGTTCATATGATATCACAAATGACACAAGAACGGATAAGTGACTTTCCGCACATTTGACACTTATAGGTACGGTGGAACTAACACTAGAGGTAGGATATCCACGGTTGCCTAGATTGTTGCTCTTACTTGAAACAAGACATATGTTCCCCTCAGAGTTAAACGAGATCTTTTGTAAGTCAACATCTTCACTCAGGAATTCCCTTGTGCTTCCTTCAGGGGAACTTGGACTTACATTGATCGTAGGCCTACCGTAATAAAGATCGGGAATCTGAGCATTATTATATCCTGCTTCCCTCCTTTTTAGTTTCATTTCTTGTCCCCTAAACTTAGCAACTATCTGAGTTAAAGACATATCAGAGAAATCTGCTTTTTCCTGCAAAGTAGTAATATAATTACTCCACTTTTCCGGCAAGGACTAAAAAATTTCTCGACTTTTTCTTCTTTAGAATAGATAACTTCAAATGCTTGCAACTCTGCTAGCAAATGATAATACCTTGTAATTAGTTAATCTAAGTTTTCACTTCTTAACCCATTAAATACATTATACTGATGCTTTAGAAGGTCTCTACGATTCTTTTTAAGTGTTTCATCCCCTTCACAATGATTTTTTTAATGCTAACCAAAGTTCTTTTGATGTATTGAATCCATTAAATAAATGTAATATTTCTTGTGGCAATGACATTTTTAAACATGATAGTGCCTTTTTCTCTGCCTCATACAATTTTTTATTAGATTCAGTCATATCTTGGTAAACATAAACTTTGTTAACACCACTGTCCTCATATGTTAGGGCACTATATCCTTCAGTCATACAAGTCCACATTTCTAATATCCGTGAATTGCATAAAGGATTCGAATCGACCTTTCCAAGAAAAGTATTGGTCAATGATCATCAGTTTAGGTGGTGAATTACCCTTACCGGTCTCATGGTCCATTAGTATTAATTGGTTAAGATAGTTTGCTGCCATTGTGAATGAGGTTCAACTTATAAACACTCAAATACACAACAACACGCAAAAACAGGAACACTCAAATGAAACGAGCAAAAGTGTACTAAACAAGCAAACCACAAGAACTCTCAAAACTTCAAGAACTCTCAAAGCCTCAAGAACTCTCAAAACCTCAAGAACTCTCAAACAAACACGCAAAATTTGAGAAACACGCAGATCTGGGGATTGTACTGAAACACGCAAATGGTACAGTACCAAGAACACGCAAACACGGTTTTTCTCACAATTTCTTAGATCCCGAACCCGATATTGTTCCTTGATCAATGAAAACTTGAGAAAATGATCTTAGGAATGAGATATGTCTTATTTTGGTGTCAAGTTTGAACCTTTATTTCAAACGAACCCGAAAACACTTCTCCACCTAAGAACACGCAAAAAGTGGGATACCCAAACCGTGATCAATCTCGAACCAAGGTTGTTGATAACCTATGGCTCTGATACCAGTTGTAAGTCCCCCGGGTCTTACCGAACCGAGATTGACTTAAGGATATGTCGAGGTGCGGAATTAGATATATATTTTATATATATATATGTATATATATATATATATATATATATATATATATCTTTTGCGTGAATATAAACACTCGTATTTGGTTACTATAGTGAAACGGCTCTCCGGACAAACCTTACCAACCAACGTGGTAATCTAAGTCTACGAGTCGTCCAAACCAGGTGTATGTTTGCGGTTCGTGCGTGAGTCGAGTACCACCCACAAGATCAACCATGTGTGTTCTAGGTTTTCTCTCTCTAGGTTTTGCTCGTTTCTCTCTCTACACTCTTTTCTAGAACACGCATGACACACACCACTATTTATAGGCAAGTGACAAGAACTCTCAAATCCAATCATGTCAAGCCCATTAGGGTTTTGGCCTGTTTATGTGTTTCCCATAACACACAAACTGTTTGAGAGGTCTTATGGACAAGCATGCTTTTGCTTGTTTCCACAGAAACTCTCAAACTATTTGAGAGTTCTTATGAACAAGCAAACTTTTGCTTGTTCCTCAGAAACTCTCAAATGACCATTTGAGTGTTCTTTCCACAAGCAACTATTTTGCTCGTTCCCAAGAACCCTCAAATAACACTTAGGAATATTTGAGTTAATGTTTCAACTGCTGTCAAGACGCAGAACCAACATTAACTCAGCCAATGTTTATACTGCTGTAAATATACGCAGAACCAACATTAGCTACGACAATGTTTCTACTGCTGTAAATACGCAGAAACAACATTGTCTATATTACCTATTGGAAGTATTGATTAAGTTAATGTTTCTCCTGCTGTTAATACGCAGAAACACAATTAACTTAACTTCCATTTGGAAGTACATTAAGTTAATATTTCAACTGCTGTTAAACGCAGAAACAATATTAACTTAATGACTCTTTACATGTAATGTCTAGAACCTGTAAAACACAAATAATAAACAAACATATAAATATAAATGGATCCCAATATGATCAACAATATATGCCAAGGTAATATTATTGACAAACGGTAATTACAAGATAAATTACAAGACTTGAATATATATATAAATATACATCACACATCTAGAATGCTTTTGTCACCGAGAAACATGCACCAACACTTTGCAATATATACACTGATCTGGAGACGACCAGTTGCAGTGTATATATACCAGGTTAATTGGTTAGATTACTTATTAAAGTGACAAATATAAATAAGTAAAAAACAATGCAATAAGTAAATACGTAAAGTAAATTGGTGAGATGATATGTATTTTTTTTTGTTAAAGAGATGATATGTATTTTTCAAGTGTAATTTATTTATTATCTTTAAATAAATTACAAGGTTGTTGCGGAACCAAGATAATACATGTATGTAAATATCCTAACAACCTATGAAATACAATCGATCTAAACTTGGAAATTCTCTTAACAATTGAAACACTTAGAGTTGTGAAATGTTCCTTTTTGCGATTGAGAGAATATTGCACAAGTCACCAAGAATATAGAAATGTCTGAATATGCAAAGTTATTTCTTGGTTGTGCAAAGACCTCTATTTATAGGCAAAGTTGACATTGGGATGTCAACTTTAGTCGTACAAATATGGTTGAGAGCATTTAAGGAATTGCATTTAATTCCTTGAACATGCTTGATAAAGTAAAACATAAAGTCACTTTATCCAACCTGCTTTATGTACTTTTGTACTTTAAACATAGACAATTGCTATTGTCCGGTTAATAGTACATAAAGCAAAAAGGTCTTCCTCGTAATCAATGTAAAGCTTTGTAAGTACTTTACACTGATGGTTCTCCAGTCTTGATCTGGGTAAAACATCCACTGGGCTTCGCTGCCATGTATGTTTTCTATCTTCCATTTGTTGTCTTCGACTTCAACTGGAATGACTTCAATTCTTGATCAGATCTCAACTGGAGTGAAGCTCCAGTGACATCAACTGTACACTGGCCACTGGACTTCATATATTTCTGGACAAATCAACTGGTCTCCAGATGCAACTGGAGACGCTCCAGTTTCTCAGTAAACTGGACCTAACATATATATATTTATATTATATATAATATATATATATATAGGGAAAAGATAAAATGAGTCCAGCTTATTTTGAGTCCAATTTGAGTCCATTAATTTTCTTCCATCTCCTCAAATTCCAACCACCTCCCACCACCACCACCATCATCTCCGACCACCACCATGATTTTTCCGGCGACGGCGACCACCGCCACTACGACTTACACATGTGTAAGTTACATGGACCCTTTTTGGACTCAAATTAAGCTGGACTCAATTTATCCCACCCCTCTCTGTTTTCCCTTCTTTTATAAATAATTACAATCTTTTAACTCATCTTTTTGAATTTCAAAAAGATATATACTGGAAAAAAACTATGCACATCGACATTTGTATGTTAATTTATTTTATTTGTTTAAACTTCATGTGTATTCAATTATCATATTAAATCAGTCTGGTATTGCTTAGCATAATATGGTTGTGACAGTTATACTAAGCTGATATAATTCCAATTTCCAAACTGACTTGGACATGTAATGTCCGTATTATATAGAGGTAATTAACTCTATGTTTTCCCTTCTTTTATAAATAATTACAATCTTTTAACTCATCTTTTTGAATTTCAAAAAGATATATACTGGAAAAAAACTATGCACATCGACATTTGTATGTTAATTTATTTTATTTGTTTAAACTTCATGTGTATTCAATTATCATATTAAATCAGTCTGGTATTGCTTAGCATAATATGGTTGTGACAGTTATACTAAGCTGATATAATTCCAATTTCCAAACTGACTTGGACATGTAATGTCCGTATTATATAGAGGTAATTAACTCTATGTTTTCCCTTCTTTTATAAATAATTACAATCTTTTAACTCAAGTTTTTGAATTTCAAATTATGTCAGTAAATCTTAAAATATATTTTGAAATTAAAATTAATATGATTTCATATATTACACAACATCTATTTGGATTTTATATTAATATATTACATATATATATAGTACATCTACCAATCTACCAATCTACCATCTACCAATCTACCAATCTACCAATCTAATCTAACAATCTAATCTAACAATATATATATATATATAATAAATAGGAATCTTTGGATGTATTCCAACTTTGATTTTGAACCATTAGATCACGTTAAGTCCAAGTTATTATAAATTGATTGTAAGTTCAAAATCTTAATTCACTAACAATATTGATGCGTAAATCACGCGACAAACGACAGCGGAAGACTATTTTTGGTATTTTCTGGATTTTATATGAAATAAACAACTAAACGAGACAACAAAGTAAAATGATAGATAAAAGAATCCACCACCAAGACTCGTAAAGGCTAAGCCACCGGAATCAAGGATAAAGGAAACACTCCGCCCCACCACTACAACCGATAAAGGTTTAGCCACCACGATTATAGATAAAGGAAACCGAAGATTTAAAAGACCTCACCACAATATTTGATAAAGAACAAGTCACCACAAATATTGATAAAGGGGTCACTCCTAACCACCAAGATCAAAGATCTATAAAGGTAAAGAAGATTTGTAAGAAATAGAGGCTTACAAAGTTGAACTTCCTGGTGGTTAGGAGTGACCCCTTTATCAATATTTGTGGTGACTCGTTCTTTATCAAATATTGTGGTGAGGTCTTTTAAATCTTCGGTTTCCTTTATCTATAGTCGTGGTGGCTAGACCTTTATCGATTGTAGTGGTGGGGCGGAGTGTTTCCTTTATCCTTGATTCCGGTGGCTTAGCCTTTACGAGTCTTGGTGGTGGATTCTTTTTTTATCTATCATTTTACTTTATTGTCTTGTTTAGTTGTTTGTTTCATATAAAATCCAGAAAATACCAAAAATAGTCTTCCGCTGTCGTTTATTGCGTGATTTACGCATCACTGCTCTATTAATTTTCATTCAACATCAACTAACTTTTACAATGAGAAATACAACCCTATTTATAACCAAAACTATCTCCTAGGAATTAACGAAAAGTAATAATAAAATAATAAAAAGCTGTCTTGAACAAAAGACAACCACTAATTTATTAACCAATAAGAAAGGGACAAGCAATCTTCTAGAAGGATTCCTCCTGCAAGTGGGTCCACAAACCGTTATGAATAACGTTGTCACGCGCTCCTTCCTTATCTTCTTTCGACAGCTGTCATTCCTTCTTTATTGGGTCCCCACACGTGATCAGACTTTATTGATAGGACTGGAAACTAAAATCTGGACCTCAACTGGTGACTTCATCTAGAGCGTTCATCAGTAGACTGGACTGGAGCTGGTCACTTGAGTGCTTCAGTGGAGAACTTCACTGGTGGACTTCTGGAAAGCTTACTGAAGGGTCTTAACTGGAGCCTGGATCTGGAGGATCGTCACTGGAGCCTGGATCTGGAGGATCTTCACTGTAGAATGCATCTGGAGGATCTTCACTGGAGAATGCATCTGGAGGATCTTCACTGGAGAATGCATCTGGAGGATCTTTACTCGAGAATGCATCTGGAGGATCTTCATTGGAGAAGTAATCTGGAGGCTTTTCAACTGGAGCATGGATCTGGAATTGCTTCACTGTAGTCTTGTCCTGGAGAACCTTCACTGGAGTATTCCATCTGGAGCATTTCGACTGAAGCAACTTACTGGAGTTATTCACTGAAGTAAAACTGGAACCCAATTTTGAAGCCTCGTGACTGGAGCAAATTACTGGAGCTTTGACTGACGAGTCTTCACTGGTGTGCAACTGAAACATAGCTGTTAAGTTCACTGGTGGATGCTCGCTGAAGTATAACTTAAATAGAGCACTGGTCACCCACTTCTGACTAGTGTCACTGATAAATACTTGCTAAGGAACGACCTGCTGATGTAACCTTCTCACTGAAGTGTTACTAGTCGTTCTGAACACTAGCTGATCATATCTGGTGTTGCCCCGTTCAGTGATCGTTGTTCTGGACACTCGCTGGTTGCATCTGGTGTTGACCAGTTCACTGGTCGCGATTAGTTGAAGTTGCTTCAGCGAGAGTTGTTTCTGATCAAGACTTATTTTGTCACTGGTGGGCAGCAAGATCAGTAAGGCTTGTCTTATCACTTCAGCACTTGACTTAAGATCAGCATACACCAGTAGTTTAAATCCAATAAAGGATATCCAAGTGTTATTTTTTGCTTGCTGAACTTCATTTAATAAAAACACGAGCCGAATATTTATGCGAAAATGGCTCGGGGTCATTCCTGCATCAATCTCTCCCTCTTTTTGAGGACTTGCCCTCAAGTCCTTAAAGTAAGGTCTCGAGTTTCCATTTCTGAGCATCTTCAGGTCATAGCCAACTTCTGATAATCCCCACATTGTAACAAAGCTTGAATCTTCAGATTGTTTGAAACAAAAATATTTATGTACACCATCTCCCAAGGCCTCGACATTCATCATGGATTCAAGAACCAACAGATAGGAAACTTGATCAAACTTTGAGACATCATCAAAGACCAGATTATTCTCATCAATAGGAACAAGGATTAGAACTGGAAAGACTAAGTATCGCCCAGTACACATAACTGCCACATTGATTTTCATCTCGACTCCTGGGCTACTGAGCAATTCATGATTCCCAGATATGACAAACACTTTCCTTAAAAGACCAGAACATACTCCTACACACACTACATTTCGGTTCCTTTTCTTCTTACAATTGATCTTATAATTAAGTCCATACTCATTCTCGACTTGCTCTTCACTACCTCTTATAAGACCAGACACATATAACTTCATTTTATATTTAACATTCCCACTGGTTTCAAGATCGACTATACAAGAAACTGTTTGTAACCCTTCTTTAAACTCACATTTAAATTAAGATTAGTTTGAAATAGTGCATAGTCATCATGGGTTTCACCAGTTAGAGTATACAGACCAGATTTCTGAAGTGTTAACAAACTGGACACTCCAGCCCATACCATGGCCTTATCATACTTAAACATATTAGCATGAACACATAATGAAATTATTTCAGCTTTAATCACTTCATCAAGTAGTAAAGATTTAAGAGTGTCTTGCTTCTCTCGCACACATAATGAACTAGTGTTCAAGTGGCCATCATGTATCAAAAGACGATCATTCATAGGAATAACACAAAAACCCATACCATAATAATCGATTCTGACATTAAACACAAGTGCTCGGTTAGTAGTTGTTACCCCTATGCCTTCCTTAAGCCATTGAGTTGTGACTGGTAGTGACTGAGTAGGTATGTAGTTCTTCCTCAGGCATATAGACATTGCTTGTTGAACTTCAACTGATGGATCTCCAGTTGGATCTTCAGTTGGATCTTCATCAGTAAAAGCTTCACTGGAGTACATCTGGAGGATCTTCACTGGAGAATGCATCTGGAGGATCTTCACTGGAGAATGCATCTGGAGGATCTTCACTGGAGAATGCATCTGGAGGATCTTCACTGGAGAATGCATCTGGAGGATCTTCACTGGAGAATGCATCTGGAGGATCTTCACTGGAGAATGCATCTGGAGGATCTTCACTGGAGAATGCATCTGGAGGATCTTCACTGGAGAATGCATCTGGAGGATCTTCACTGGAGAATGCATCTGGAGGATCTTCACTGGAGAATGCATCTGGAGGATCTTCACTGGAGAATGCATCTGGAGGATCTTCACTGGAGAATGCATCTGGAGGATCTTCACTGGAGAATGCATCTGGAGGATCTTCACTGGAGAATGCATCTGGAGGATCTTCACTGGAGAATGCATCTGGAGGATCTTCACTGGAGAATGCATCTGGAGGATCTTCACTGGAGAATGCATCTGGAGGATCTTCACTGGAGAATGCATCTGGAGGATCTTCACTGGAGAATGCATCTGGAGGATCTTCACTGGAGAATGCATCTGGAGGATCTTCACTGGAGAATGCATCTGGAGGATCTTCACTGGAGAATGCATCTGGAGGATCTTCACTGGAGAATGCATCTGGAGGATCTTCACTGGAGAATGCATCTGGAGGATCTTCACTGGAGAATGCATCTGGAGGATCTTCACTGGAGAATGCATCTGGAGGATCTTCACTGGAGAATGCATCTGGAGGATCTTCACTGGAGAATGCATCTGGAGGATCTTCACTGGAGAATGCATCTGGAGGATCTTCACTGGAGAATGCATCTGGAGGATCTTCACTGGAGAATGCATCTGGAGGATCTTCACTGGAGAATGCATCTGGAGGATCTTCACTGGAGAATGCATCTGGAGGATCTTCACTGGAGAATGCATCTGGAGGATCTTCACTGGAGAATGCATCTGGAGGATCTTCACTGGAGAATGCATCTGGAGGATCTTCACTGGAGAATGCATCTGGAGGATCTTCACTGGAGAATGCATCTGGAGGATCTTCACTGGAGAATGCATCTGGAGGATCTTCACTGGAGAATGCATCTGGAGGATCTTCACTGGAGAATGCATCTGGAGGATCTTCACTGGAGAATGCATCTGGAGGATCTTCACTGGAGAATGCATCTGGAGGATCTTCACTGGAGAATGCATCTGGAGGATCTTCACTGGAGAATGCATCTGGAGGATCTTCACTGGAGAATGCATCTGGAGGATCTTCACTGGAGAATGCATCTGGAGGATCTTCACTGGAGAATGCATCTGGAGGATCTTCACTGGAGAATGCATCTGGAGGATCTTCACTGGAGAATGCATCTGGAGGATCTTCACTGGAGAATGCATCTGGAGGATCTTCACTGGAGAATGCATCTGGAGGATCTTCACTGGAGAATGCATCTGGAGGATCTTCACTGGAGAATGCATCTGGAGGATCTTCACTGGAGAATGCATCTGGAGGATCTTCACTGGAGAATGCATCTGGAGGATCTTCACTGGAGAATGCATCTGGAGGATCTTCACTGGAGAATGCATCTGGAGGATCTTCACTGGAGAATGCATCTGGAGGATCTTCACTGGAGAATGCATCTGGAGGATCTTCACTGGAGAATGCATCTGGAGGATCTTCACTGGAGAATGCATCTGGAGGATCTTCACTGGAGAATGCATCTGGAGGATCTTCACTGGAGAATGCATCTGGAGGATCTTCACTGGAGAATGCATCTGGAGGATCTTCACTGGAGAATGCATCTGGAGGATCTTCACTGGAGAATGCATCTGGAGGATCTTCACTGGAGAATGCATCTGGAGGATCTTCACTGGAGAATGCATCTGGAGGATCTTCACTGGAGAATGCATCTGGAGGATCTTCACTGGAGAATGCATCTGGAGGATCTTCACTGGAGAATGCATCTGGAGGATCTTCACTGGAGAATGCATCTGGAGGATCTTCACTGGAGAATGCATCTGGAGGATCTTCACTGGAGAATGCATCTGGAGGATCTTCACTGGAGAATGCATCTGGAGGATCTTCACTGGAGAATGCATCTGGAGGATCTTCACTGGAGAATGCATCTGGAGGATCTTCACTGGAGAATGCATCTGGAGGATCTTCACTGGAGAATGCATCTGGAGGATCTTCACTGGAGAATGCATCTGGAGGATCTTCACTGGAGAATGCATCTGGAGGATCTTCACTGGAGAATGCATCTGGAGGATCTTCACTGGAGAATGCATCTGGAGGATCTTCACTGGAGAATGCATCTGGAGGATCTTCACTGGAGAATGCATCTGGAGGATCTTCACTGGAGAATGCATCTGGAGGATCTTCACTGGAGAATGCATCTGGAGGATCTTCACTGGAGAATGCATCTGGAGGATCTTCACTGGAGAATGCATCTGGAGGATCTTCACTGGAGAATGCATCTGGAGGATCTTCACTGGAGAATGCATCTGGAGGATCTTCACTGGAGAATGCATCTGGAGGATCTTCACTGGAGAATGCATCTGGAGGATCTTCACTGGAGAATGCATCTGGAGGATCTTCACTGGAGAATGCATCTGGAGGATCTTCACTGGAGAATGCATCTGGAGGATCTTCACTGGAGAATGCATCTGGAGGATCTTCACTGGAGAATGCATCTGGAGGATCTTCACTGGAGAATGCATCTGGAGGATCTTCACTGGAGAATGCATCTGGAGGATCTTCACTGGAGAATGCATCTGGAGGATCTTCACTGGAGAATGCATCTGGAGGATCTTCACTGGAGAATGCATCTGGAGGATCTTCACTGGAGAATGCATCTGGAGGATCTTCACTGGAGAATGCATCTGGAGGATCTTCACTGGAGAATGCATCTGGAGGATCTTCACTGGAGAATGCATCTGGAGGATCTTCACTGGAGAATGCATCTGGAGGATCTTCACTGGAGAATGCATCTGGAGGATCTTCACTGGAGAATGCATCTGGAGGATCTTCACTGGAGAATGCATCTGGAGGATCTTCACTGGAGAATGCATCTGGAGGATCTTCACTGGAGAATGCATCTGGAGGATCTTCACTGGAGAATGCATCTGGAGGATCTTCACTGGAGAATGCATCTGGAGGATCTTCACTGGAGAATGCATCTGGAGGATCTTCACTGGAGAATGCATCTGGAGGATCTTCACTGGAGAATGCATCTGGAGGATCTTCACTGGAGAATGCATCTGGAGGATCTTCACTGGAGAATGCATCTGGAGGATCTTCACTGGAGAATGCATCTGGAGGATCTTCACTGGAGAATGCATCTGGAGGATCTTCACTGGAGAATGCATCTGGAGGATCTTCACTGGAGAATGCATCTGGAGGATCTTCACTGGAGAATGCATCTGGAGGATCTTCACTGGAGAATGCATCTGGAGGATCTTCACTGGAGAATGCATCTGGAGGATCTTCACTGGAGAATGCATCTGGAGGATCTTCACTGGAGAATGCATCTGGAGGATCTTCACTGGAGAATGCATCTGGAGGATCTTCACTGGAGAATGCATCTGGAGGATCTTCACTGGAGAATGCATCTGGAGGATCTTCACTGGAGAATGCATCTGGAGGATCTTCACTGGAGAATGCATCTGGAGGATCTTCACTGGAGAATGCATCTGGAGGATCTTCACTGGAGAATGCATCTGGAGGATCTTCACTGGAGAATGCATCTGGAGGATCTTCACTGGAGAATGCATCTGGAGGATCTTCACTGGAGAATGCATCTGGAGGATCTTCACTGGAGAATGCATCTGGAGGATCTTCACTGGAGAATGCATCTGGAGGATCTTCACTGGAGAATGCATCTGGAGGATCTTCACTGGAGAATGCATCTGGAGGATCTTCACTGGAGAATGCATCTGGAGGATCTTCACTGGAGAATGCATCTGGAGGATCTTCACTGGAGAATGCATCTGGAGGATCTTCACTGGAGAATGCATCTGGAGGATCTTCACTGGAGAATGCATCTGGAGGATCTTCACTGGAGAATGCATATGAGGATCTTTAAAAGATATTTTAAAAATCAAATTAATAGAATTTCAACATTTTGAAATTTGAAATATTAAAATCCAATTATATTTACAATCTTACAACCTACATTCAATCATCAAATCTCGAATATTCAATAATCAAATATCAAATTAAAATAATTATAATTATTTTAAATGTTAAAATTATAATTATAATAATTATTTTTATATAAAGATAGTTTTGTATTATTTATTTATTTTTAAATTTGACTTCTAGAAGAAAAAATCTTTATTTATATAACTCAATTAGTAATCGTAATTGTATCCTGTTTTATGCAACACTTCTTTTTAAATGTTTTATCTTTAATTTCTCATTTATTTCTTCTTTTATGGAAAACAATTCAATCTCATTTCTTAATGAAATTTTTCCTGAAAAGGATTCATGGATTATCAAAGTACGTATCATTCGTTTATGGGAACAAAAATATAGGCTAGATATGATTCTACTTGATGAAAAGGTAACTTTAATAAACATTTATTTTTATTAAATTGTTATAATTAAACTGTTTATTATAATTGTTTTTCTTTTTGTAGGGTCATAAGATACAAGCTTATATCAAAGGTTGTTTAGTTAAGTTTTTTCTCCCTAAACTTTATGAAGACTCTATTATTATCCTAAATAAATTTGGTGTTAGTGAGAATAAAGAAAAATTCCCTGTTATCGTCCATGATTATCAAATCAAGTTTTATCCGTATACTGAAGTGAAAGAAGCAGTCGGTTTCTCTGGGAATCTTTATGGTTTTCGTCTTCTCTCTTTTAAAGAAATTTGGATAAAAAACATGACGACGATCTTACTGTTGGTAAATTTCTATGTCATTTCTTAGTTTTTATAGATTTTTAGTTATTCTTTTTGTATTTATTACTTTTAATTATTAATATAGATATCATTGGAAATCTGTTTCGTTATGGAGATATCGACATTTATGGATCTAAAGGAAATCAAACACGCAAATTTAACTTCGATATCCAAGATTTAGAGTACGTTTATTGTCATATATATATACTTGTATTAATTAAGTAGTAAATATTAATTTATATTACTTTACTCTTAATCAATCCTAACTATAATTATGGAATTGGATTATCCATAAGAAACATTATATATGCGTTTTATATTGTACTAATGTTGATTCTTATTTACTCTATTAGGGGAAATATATTGAACTGCACTATATGGAGTGGTTATGCTGATCAACTCAATTCTTTTCTAGATGATTATAAATCAAATGAAAATGTTATTATATTATTACAACATGCAAAAGTGAAATACTGGAATAGTATGTTTTAACTTTTTATTTAAATAAATCGTATTATTTCTTCATTTAAAATCATTTTATAATTAGATAAAAAAAAATTTTTTTATATCAGGAAAACTTACAATTCAGAGTGACAAATATGGTACTAGAATTTTTATTAATGAACAACTTGATAAAATCAATCATTTTAGAAAAAGGTATGATTTTTTTATTCATCATTTTTTTAATAAAGATTTATATAGAAAACTGTATGTAATGTTATAACAATAATTTGTTTGCAGGTATATTTAAAAATTATATGGATGCTGATTCTGATTTGACAACCAATTATGAGGTATATTTAAAACACATTTTCATTGTATTTAATTTTGTAAAAGGTTTATTTTTTAAAAATATATATTGTTTGAAATGTTTATTATTAGGATTTTATGATGCAAAATTCTCAAAGTTGGATGGGTCATAGTGAAAAAAATTGTGGATCAAGTTCTAAGTCCAAAAGAAAACACCAATTAGTGGCTAAAAGTTCTGAAGGAATACAAAACGATCTTGGTATTGTTGAAGTTAATGATGCAACAGATTTGTTTAAATTAAAAAACATCGTTAGGAGACAACAAGAACAACAACAACGGTACCGTATGAGAAAAAGGTATGGTTTCGTACTTGGTAGAAACAACAACAAATATCAATTTTAAGACAAAATAAATGTTGTTTTTATTAACTGTCTTTTATTTATTTAGTAATGATTTATGCTTTTCCTGCTTATATTCTCTTTTATGATGTTTATAACATTAGATATCTTATGTACATGTTTTTATAACATGATGTATCGTTATCTATCTATTAATGTTTTTGTTACATATTTTTTACATCATATTATAATTATGTTAAAGAAACTGCATAATATTTGATCCAGTCATTGTCATTGCAGTGTGTATTTCAACAATTACTTTCGCCACTGACTAATATATTTTATTCAACACTTCCCTATATTCTTTATTTTCATCAAACTCACTTACACATTATTAAATAAATTTGTTACAAAACATAAAACCTTAATCTAATGAGCTGACTTTCTTGAACTTTTTCGTCTTCTTCCAAGATCCACTGCCTGACAGAACAATTTCCCTTTTCCTTGATGATTGTTCAACTTGTTGTTCTACTTCATAAAAACTGTAGCCCATTGGTTGAGATAGTTGTGAGACATCAATTTTCACTGTCTTGATATATTCAAATTTGCTTACAAGTACCGCAAGAATAATATCAAAATTTCTGGGTTTCTTCCTTATCAAGATATTGTAGATTTCGACACACTCTTCATATCCTAGAATTTCAAACAGTTCATTAACCTGCCACTTCTCTTGAAATTTCTCACAATCAGCTCTTGTTAGGCTAACTCTTGGAAATCTGTCAGTAACTCTGTTTTTTCTAAGCTTACAACCAATGATTTTTTCTGGAAAGCATCTTCTTCTAACAAAATCCAACAAATTCCTTGTATCCACTTTATCCCTTTTTTCAGAAGCCGAGCCTTTTGTCTCACTTTTGTTCTTGCTTATTTTATTAGGCTCGTACAAAACCAAGGCTTGTTGCAAGTTTGTGTCTGTTTCACCACATACCCTGTCTTCAATTTCTAATATCTTTGATTCTTTCTACCATGGATCAGTTAAATCTTTTTCAATCAAAATCTCTTCATTTATTTGTTCTTCTAAAACACCTTCGAGTATAGAATCACTGATTGTATCAGTTCCCTTTTTTGGTAGATTTTAACTCATCTGCTATTTCAATCAACAGCCTCTCTTTTCTACAATCATTTACTAAACTTTCATTTACATTATGAATTTGCTTCTCTTTCTCTAAATCAATTGCTGTATTTGAACCACAATGCACAATCTCACAAAGATGCACATATGATTAATATCAGATATCTTCTTGAGCATTTTGTGATGCGGAAATGACCCCGAACCATTTCCACAAAAAAGGTTGGTTCGTATATTTGCTAATTGAAGTTCAGCAAGCAACCAATTACCCTTGGTTATCCTTTGTTAGCATTACACTACTGGTGTATATTGATCTTAATGCTAAATCGAGCACTGAAGTTATGCAACCAAATCAAGTGTTGTTGGTCTTAAAGTTCATCAGTGACAAAACAAGTCCTGATCAGCAACAAGTCTCGCTGAAACAACTTCAACTGATCACGACCAGTGAACTGGTCAGCACCAGATGCAACCTGCAAGTGCCCAGAACAGCAAGTAACACTTTAGTACATCAGCAAGTCTTTCCTCAGCAAGTATTCATCAGTGACACTGGCCAGAGATGGGTGTTCAGTACTTTACTTCAGTTATACTTCAGTAAGCGTTCACCAGTAATGAAGTTTACCAGACCCATCTTAGTTACACTTCAGTGGCCCGTTTCAACTAGTTATCAGTCCACCAGTGAAGTTAACCACTGGACAGCTTCAGTGAATAACGCCAGTAAGTTGCTTCAGTCGAAGTGCTCCAGATGGTATACTCCAGTGAAGGTTCTCCAGGTCCAGACTCCAGTGAAGCAATTTCAGATCACTTCTCCAGTGAAGATCCTCCAGATGCATTCTCCAGTGAAGATCCTCCAGATGCATTCTCCAGTGAAGATCCTCCAGATGCATTCTCCAGTGAAGATCCTCCAGATGCATTCTCCAGTGAAGATCCTCCAGATGCATTCTCCAGTGAAGATCCTCCAGATGCATTCTCCAGTGAAGATCCTCCAGATGCATTCTCCAGTGAAGATCCTCCAGATGCATTCTCCAGTGAAGATCCTCCAGATGCATTCTCCAGTGAAGATCCTCCAGATGCATTCTCCAGTGAAGATCCTCCAGATGCATTCTCCAGTGAAGATCCTCCAGATGCATTCTCCAGTGAAGATCCTCCAGATGCATTCTCCAGTGAAGATCCTCCAGATGCATTCTCCAGTGAAGATCCTCCAGATGCATTCTCCAGTGAAGATCCTCCAGATGCATTCTCCAGTGAAGATCCTCCAGATGCATTCTCCAGTGAAGATCCTCCAGATGCATTCTCCAGTGAAGATCCTCCAGATGCATTCTCCAGTGAAGATCCTCCAGATGCATTCTCCAGTGAAGATCCTCCAGATGCATTCTCCAGTGAAGATCCTCCAGATGCATTCTCCAGTGAAGATCCTCCAGATGCATTCTCCAGTGAAGATCCTCCAGATGCATTCTCCAGTGAAGATCCTCCAGATGCATTCTCCAGTGAAGATCCTCCAGATGCATTCTCCAGTGAAGATCCTCCAGATGCATTCTCCAGTGAAGATCCTCCAGATGCATTCTCCAGTGAAGATCCTCCAGATGCATTCTCCAGTGAAGATCCTCCAGATGCATTCTCCAGTGAAGATCCTCCAGATGCATTCTCCAGTGAAGATCCTCCAGATGCATTCTCCAGTGAAGATCCTCCAGATGCATTCTCCAGTGAAGATCCTCCAGATGCATTCTCCAGTGAAGATCCTCCAGATGCATTCTCCAGTGAAGATCCTCCAGATGCATTCTCCAGTGAAGATCCTCCAGATGCATTCTCCAGTGAAGATCCTCCAGATGCATTCTCCAGTGAAGATCCTCCAGATGCATTCTCCAGTGAAGATCCTCCAGATGCATTCTCCAGTGAAGATCCTCCAGATGCATTCTCCAGTGAAGATCCTCCAGATGCATTCTCCAGTGAAGATCCTCCAGATGCATTCTCCAGTGAAGATCCTCCAGATGCATTCTCCAGTGAAGATCCTCCAGATGCATTCTCCAGTGAAGATCCTCCAGATGCATTCTCCAGTGAAGATCCTCCAGATGCATTCTCCAGTGAAGATCCTCCAGATGCATTCTCCAGTGAAGATCCTCCAGATGCATTCTCCAGTGAAGATCCTCCAGATGCATTCTCCAGTGAAGATCCTCCAGATGCATTCTCCAGTGAAGATCCTCCAGATGCATTCTCCAGTGAAGATCCTCCAGATGCATTCTCCAGTGAAGATCCTCCAGATGCATTCTCCAGTGAAGATCCTCCAGATGCATTCTCCAGTGAAGATCCTCCAGATGCATTCTCCAGTGAAGATCCTCCAGATGCATTCTCCAGTGAAGATCCTCCAGATGCATTCTCCAGTGAAGATCCTCCAGATGCATTCTCCAGTGAAGATCCTCCAGATGCATTCTCCAGTGAAGATCCTCCAGATGCATTCTCCAGTGAAGATCCTCCAGATGCATTCTCCAGTGAAGATCCTCCAGATGCATTCTCCAGTGAAGATCCTCCAGATGCATTCTCCAGTGAAGATCCTCCAGATGCATTCTCCAGTGAAGATCCTCCAGATGCATTCTCCAGTGAAGATCCTCCAGATGCATTCTCCAGTGAAGATCCTCCAGATGCATTCTCCAGTGAAGATCCTCCAGATGCATTCTCCAGTGAAGATCCTCCAGATGCATTCTCCAGTGAAGATCCTCCAGATGCATTCTCCAGTGAAGATCCTCCAGATGCATTCTCCAGTGAAGATCCTCCAGATGCATTCTCCAGTGAAGATCCTCCAGATGCATTCTCCAGTGAAGATCCTCCAGATGCATTCTCCAGTGAAGATCCTCCAGATGCATTCTGCAGTGGACCCAATAAAGAAGGAATGACAGCTGTTGACAGGGATAAGGAAGGCACGTGTGACAACGTTATTTCTAACGGTTTGTGGGCCCTTGTGCAGAAGGAATCTTTCTAGAAGCTTTGTATGTCCTTTTCCTATTGGTGGATAAATTAGTGGTTGTCCTTAGCACATGTCAGCCTTTTATTTATTTAATATTTGTATTTCTTTATTCCTAGGAAATAGCATGTGTGTGGCTATAAATAGGTGCTTAATTTCTCATTGTAAGGCAGTTAGTTGATGTTGAATGAAAATTAATAGAGCAGCCTCTATTTCTTACAAATCTTCTTTTACCTTTATAGATCTTTGATCTTGGTGGTTAGGAGTGACCCCTTTATCAATATTTGTGGTGACTTGTTCTTTATCAAATATTGTGGTGAGGTCTTTTAAATCTTCGGTTTCCTTTATCTATAATCGTGGTGGCTAGACCTTTATCGATTGTAGTGGTGGGGCGGAGTGTTTCCTTTATCCTTGATTCCCGTGGCTTAGCCTTTACGAGTCTTGGTGGTGGATTCTTTTATCTATCATTTTACTTTGTCGTCTCGTTTAGTTGTTTATTTCATATAAAATCCAGAAAATACCAAAAATAGTCTTCCGCTGTCGTTTGTCACGTGATTTACGCATCATTTTGCCTTCATTCAAATTATTCTTCACATGTTTATCTTTGTCAGGTAAAACTTGAGCTTCTTTAGTATCTATGCACTTCTTATTGGCAGATGATTCACCTTTACAAATTCCTGTATCGTTCACTTCTATATTGTCTTCAACAGATACATTAACAGCTTCTTCTAAAGGAACCTTTGAAATTTTGATAAACGGTATCAGTGATTGCAACTGTGTTGTTCTTTCATCTATGTTGCTCACCTTTTCTTCTATCTTCTTCTGAGTATTATTCATGTTATTTAATAATTTAACAACTTCTTTCCCAACTTTTGTAATGCTCTCTTCTGAAATTTTTTGTGCATTTATATTTCCTTTTATCGCTTCATTTGTTTCTTTCACATTAGAGCTGCATTCTTTTAATAATTCTGTCACTTCCAGCTGATTGTTTTTTAGAACTTTCATTGCATCAGAAATTTCTTCTTGTTGCTGACACAATTTCTTATTTTTACCATTCACACTGCTTAAACTTTCAATTAACTTTGAAATATCTGCATTTTGAGTATCATTCAGGTGACTCAGACAACCCAGTATTCTTTTTTTTGTAGAATGTTGGTGCATATCCCTTGGTGACAAAAGCATTCTAGATGTGTCATGTATTTTATATATTTCAAGTCTTGTAATTTATCTTGTAATTACCGTTTGTCGATAATATTACCTTGGCATATATTGTTGATCATGTTGGGATCCTTTTATGTTTATTTGTTTGTTTATTATTTATGTTTTACAGGTTCTTGACATGAATGTAAACATTACATGTAATGAGTTATTAAGATAATATTGTTTCTGCATCTTCTTCTTCTTCTTCTTCTTCTTCTTCTTCTTCTTCTTCTTCTTTTTCTTTCTGCGTTTTACAGCAGTAGAAATATTATCTTAATATACTTCCAATGGAGGATTAAGTTAATGATTGTTTCTGCGTATTTACAGCAGTAGAGACATTAACTTAATGTACACTTCCAATAGGTAATACAGACAATGTGTTTCTGTGCATTTACAGCAGTAGAAACATTGTCTGAGCTAATGATTGTTTTTGCGTATTTACAGCAGTAGAAACATTAGCTGAGTTAATGGTGTCTGTGTCTTAACAGCAGTAGAAACATTAACTCAAATATTCCTAAGGGTTATTTGAGGGTTCTTGGGAACAAGCAAAATAGTTGCTTGTGGAAAAAACACTCAAATGGTCATTTGAGGGTTCTTGGGAACGAGCAAATAGTTGCTTGTGGAAAGAACACTCAAGTGGTTTGAGAGTTCTCGGGAACAAGCAAATAGTTGCTTGTGGAGAGAACACTCAAACAGTTTGAGAGTTTCTGTGGAAACAAGCAAAAGCATGCTTCTACACAAGAACTCTCAAACAAGGCCAAAACCCTAATGGGCTTATGGGCTTGACATGAGAAAACTCAAATCCAATAGGATTTGAGAGTTTTTGTCACCTGCCTATAAATAGAGGGCGTGTGCATGCGTGTTCTAACAAGAGTGTAGAGAGAGAAATGAGCAAATCCTAGAGAGAGAAACTATAAGAACACGCATATAGTTGTCTTGTGGGTAGTACTCGATCTCACGCACAAACCGCAAACACACACCCGGTTTGGACGGCTTGTAGACTGCAGATTATCATGTTGGTTGATAAAGTGCGTCCGGAGAGCCGTTTCACTATAGTAACCAAATACGAGTGTTTATGTTCACGCAAAGATATATATATAGTGATATATATATATCATAAAAGCTAGATATAAAAACCGTGGGTTATCTCGAGGAATTTCCGCACCTCGACATATCCTTAAGTCAATCTTGGTTCGGTAAGACCCGGGGGACTTACATAGAAGTACCTTTATATAGAGTACTTTCTGTTTCTACCACAACCTTAATTTCTGGAAACAGATCACACCATCCTTTATTGCCAGGGTCGTTTTGTGACTCCATCAGATGGAAGCTTGGAGGTTTAAACAATATACTTTCTATAAAAGTATCCTCTTGTAGATTATGAGTAATCTTAATCTGTTTGTCTTCTTCACTGGTGTTTTGGTCAAAAATTACGCAAGATAATCACCCTTGAAGACTTAGATCAATTATGTAACCAAACTTTCGTTCGTGAGGTTAAGGGCTTGTAAAATATGTTGAGTTTCAAAGATGCGTATTAAGAAAAGATTTGCTTAAAAAGATGTCGACTAAACAAGGAAATAAAGGACAAATATAATCATAAATAAAGAACTAAGATGTATTGAAATAATGCAAAGAACAGAAAATAATGCTAATTATGATAAACATCTAATAATTAACTAGATAAAAGTAAAGAGAAGGGAACAAGAACACCGAGATTTGTTATCGAGGAAAAGCCCTTAATCCTTATGGATCGCCGGCATAAAAACCCCGGGAGGAAGCAATCGTCCCTGCCTTTGTTCTCTTATTAATGATAGTTAAAATGATTATAATGGTGGAATTTGGTTGCTCGATATTGCTAAGTGAGAATAAAGATGAGAGAGTCGAGAGCAGTGTGTGTCAATACAAGTGTGTAGTGATGTTGCAGATAAGTAAAACATATCCTACTTCGATCAACCTTATTCATTTATATAGACCTAGAGGCTAACTAACTATGCGAGTTTGTAGGGATCTTCCAGGTCTTCATTATTTGAACGTTGGACAGTATCTTTGACCAGTCAAGTGAACGTTGAAGTATTTTTCTCATGCTGAAATCAACTTAAAGTCCGATTATGTTGGGAGACTGAGTCTTCTTTGCGTGTTGATGATTAATCCCATGTGTGAATTCCTTTTTGCACCGTCGGAGATATTTTCCATAGCCTTGTATCGAATATTCTAGAATCTGCATGCTTAACTCATGTAGAAATGATAATAACAAGTAATTCACAACGTTAGCAAAATATTAGTAAGTCATCAGAATATTCACCAATGTCAAGATCCTGGTAAGTCAAGATCTTAAACTCTTAAGATATTGGTACTTGAAATTTCACCTATAACAACTGGAGTTTGTGTTTTGTTTATGCAACACTTTGCATGTTAATCTTGATTTATCATGAGATTCATCAGACTCACCAATCACATTATTCATCTCACAATCTCTAGAAGGAATTTTTTCTGAAAGACTATTGTATAAAGTATCAACTCCTACATTACTGACCATATTCTGATTGTTATCTTGAATAGAGTTATACATTTCGGCATCTTCAGAACAAACTTGAATAACCTCATTCACCAATGTTGACCAATTAACTTCAGCTTTCTAAACATGGACACAGTCAGATATCAATTCAATTGATGAATTGATATTCTCGGATGTCTCACATTCCAATGTTGTTTTTGTAGGCTTCAAAACAACATCTAACTTAGCACTTATGTTGTTGTTATCTGCAGAATCACTAAAACAAGCTTCAGGTGCCCCAATTTGTTCATCAAACTCCAAAACTGGATCAACCTGAATACGTTCTTGACCTAAGTATTCTCCACTGGACAAAAATTCTTTATCTTTTAATATTTTTATAGTTTTACAAACTGATTCATCCCTAATATTTGACAATGACTCAATATTTTGAAATCTCTTTCTTTTATGTGTTATTGAAGATTGTTGCTTCTTTGTGGGCAAAAAAGGTGATTCGACCTGTTGAATTTCTGATCTTACATTCTCACTATTAGGGAAAGAATTATTAAGAGCTAAGTTTTTAGACAACATATCTGTTTGCTTAGTAGCAATAGCAGTATTCTGGTCATCTTTGTTGGAAACTTTTCCTTTTATTTCATCAGAACAAATTGCAGAACCCTTATAAGCCTGAATTGATGTATGTTCATCCTCTACTTCCCCTTTTCCCTTTCCAGAGTTTTCAATTATTCTTATACATTTCTCAATGTAATTCATCATTTTAGGAAATAGACTTTGATTAGTTTGAATGCTACTAAATATTGTAGAAGCAACTGGTTTAACTTCAACTAATCGTCCTGTAGCTTTACTAAAATCTTTCCTTAATGAATACTCAATTATACAACCTAAAATTCTACCATAAGGAACAGTTTCAGTTTTCGCATTAACCTTAGAAATAAGATCATCAAAAATCAGCTTTCCAAAATCTACATTTCGCAGCAAGACCATGGAATGAAATACTCTCATTTCCAAAAGATTAGGCGTGTCTAAACCTCCAGCTTTTGTTTGTAAACATCTGACAATAAGGATTAAGGGCTTTTCCAAAAGATTTGGTAGAATGATAGAGGTTGATGTTTGATATTGGTTACTTACATATTAGAGGTGTATTATTAATGCTTTTGATGTTATTAGCCTTTTTTATGTATTGTTCAGCTAGGTCGTTTGTGACGTTATTGTTTCACATACATATGGCATGTCATATGTATGAATTAGTTTGGTACTTTGCCAAGCTACTTGTAATAATCTTCTTTTGGGTGATTTATAAAAGCTTACCGGGGTTTAAATTCCCCTTTACCCAAAAAAAAAAAAAACATCTGACAATTGTGCTTATTAAATATTTCCAAACCCCATTAGCCCAACTAATTTAACTGATTCAGATAAATTACCTGTATATCCCATATTTGATAAAATTGATTTTGCTTCTGCAAGCGTTGGAGGTTCAACATAATTTTTCTTTTTTTTATATTCTAGGTCAAATAACTTTTTCAGCTTCGACTCAGAAATAAGAATTTCATCCATACCATTGTTTACTGTACCTACTATGCAGTTATTATTTGAAATTGCTTTAGAAAGCTTACTTGAAATCCAGAACTCACACAAATGATTTTCATAAACTGCTTCTGGCACAGATAGCAAAATTTTACTCATCGGGTGGTAACACACGAATTTTGTTATTGCCTCGTATTCTGCTCTGTTTTTAGGAGGATGAATATTTGCATACTGAAGAGGTTTCACTACAGTCTTGGTCGACTGAAACCGAATTCCATGTTGGACAACATTTTTACCAATTTCAAAATTTGGAAGACTGTTGGCATGAAATGGTTTTGATTTGGTGTGTTTTGATGAATAAGACATTTTTTGATCTTTTTATTAGATCTGGATTGAGTTATTCATATACGAAATTCAATAAATTCTTTGGAAAGTCAGAACTTAAGATGTTATTCAAATTCAATTGAATAGTCATGCGAAAACCTAAAAAATGTTTAAAAAATCAGTAAAGCAATTGCTATGACTGTCTGACAATGATTAAATTCTCAAAATATATTTTACTAAAAGAGGATAAAAAATTAATAATCAGATTCATTGTTTAGTTCATTTTTAAATCGAATTATTTAAAATCAGTTTTGATTTCAATCAGCTTGAATCTTAGTTACATTAGTTTCCTTAATTCAGTTTTCCAAGATAAAATATTATTAAAATTATGATAGTATTTCCTTTTTTTTTAAGAAATTATTACACTACAATTATCTCTTTCAGATTTCAATATTTTAATTTTTATTTATTAGATCCAAACTGATCAGCATAGATTATTATTTAAATATTACAGTTGAAACAAAGTCAACATCTTACGCATTACAATTCAAATAATAAGTTAACCAGGTTGTGAGGGTAACAACATTAGGTGTCGGACAGACTCATATTTACTTTCTCCTATATATATATAAATATATATATGGATGTGATATGGATGATACCATTTACAAATACTCATTTTCAGTTACAGTTAAACAATCTTATATACCAATAAACTTTCAAAATAATGGATCAATCTTCACACAAATTCTTAACTGGAGTTCAAAATTATTTACCAAACATCAATTTCTTTGAGGTTAAAAACTCTATTCAGCTTCACATGTTACACGAAAATAAACATAAAAATGACACGAGGGTTGTTATTAATAGCATGTACACCGAAAAGTGTGCTTACACGGCGTAAATTGAAGAACTTCTCCGATTAGGCCGCCATCCTAACCAACTCGACTACAAGTATGTCACATACCTGCAACAGAAAATTGCATGGCTAGACCATATTCTTACCAACCTTACTGAAGTGAATTCCATTTTAACCATCATGCTTGAGCAAGGTGAATATTGGCAAGGCAATGTTACTCCGCTTAAAGATGAAGGTAGACCCGAAGATTATTTTACTGACCCTGGTGAGGAATACGCAACAGAAGAGTTTCTTGGAGGATCAGATTATTCATACGATTATCAAAACTATGAGTATATACATTGCAATGATAGCGACAGTGATGTGTCATCTACCGATTCTCAATTTGATTGCCGTCAATTCTTGTTTTAATTATTTACTAGAGATATTTTAAAGTAACATGGTTACCATTTTTATTCAATATTTATATTATTTATTGTAACACCCCAAGCCGAGGCTCGAAATATCACGGAAATCATATAGCGCAAGGTGGAATTACAATAGAACAAGAACTAAATGCAAATAAAGATTCAGTGAATCCATAACAAGTACCAAAATACATAAGGAGCAAATAACCATCATGGTTACAAAAGAACATCCAGAAGATGGCAAATCGATCTTAAGTATAATGCAAAAGAGAAGGTCAATGAATCCTTGATCTATAAAGTCCAAAGCCCGGTTTTTACAGCAAGCAAGCAACTAAACTCCACGTCTGGGGATAACTTGATTACCTGAAAAGTGTACTAAGCATAGTCAACACAAGGTTGGTGAGTTCGCAGTAATGGTCCAAAAGGAACCATCAACAATATCAATAATATACAAATAGAGGCGAAACAAGACTTACAGTGAGCCTCTAAGTATCACAATAATGTCCAACAACAAGATTACACAACGAGTAAGCGTGTAATAAATGAGCACAAAAGATGAAAAATATCAATGAATGTGCTAAATGCATAAAGTGCCAACATGTATGCCCAATGTGTGAACTCAAGTCACATATGCAACGATACCCGCCTGTCATAGCAATGACACAGGCTGCATCTCAAAAACATCGAGATATATATGTCTATATACTCAGGATCATGAACTCAACATCCATCAGATAAGTGTATACATCTATACGCTTGGATGTACGCAATCCTCAACCGAGGGATTATCAACAATGTATGTGATGCGTAAATCACGCGACAAACGACAGCGGAAGACTATTTTTGGTATTTTCTGGATTTTATATGAAATAAACAACTAAACGAGACAACAAAGTAAAATGATAGATAAAAGAATCCACCACCAAGACTCGTAAAGGCTAAGCCACCGGAATAAAGGATAAAGGAAACACTCTGCCCCACCACTATAACCGATAAAGGTCTAGCCACCACGATTATAGATAAAGGAAGCCAAAGATTTAAAAGACCTCACCACAATATTTGATAAAGAACAAGTCACCACAAATATTGATAAAGGGGTCACTCCTAACCACCAAGATCAAAGATCTATAAAGGTAAAAGAAGATTTGTAAGAAATAGAGGCTGCTCTATTAATTTTCATTCAACATCAACTTACTTACAATGAGAAATAAAGGCCTTATTTATAGCCACATACTCTTACCTAGGAATCAACGACAAAATAATAAAATAATACAAAAGCTGTCATGTGCAAGCCACTAATTAATTTGGACCAATAGGAAATAGACACATAAGGCTTCTAGAAACAATCCTCTTTAAGTGGCCCACAATATCGTTAGGAATATTAATGCTTTTTCACGCTCCTTCTTGATCCACTAAAAAGCTGCCACGCGTCCATACCCACGTCCTTATTGACCCCACACAACCTTCAGTTAAAGTAAACTTTATTATAGACAACTGGAGCATTTATCTGGAGCACTTCACTGGTGGTCTTCAGTATTCACTACTGGTGGCCTTCAGATGCAACTGGAGCTCGTCAGATGTCACTGGTGATAATTCCCACTGGAGCAAGGTCACTACTGGAGACTGAGTTGTTTCAGTAAAAAGATGGTTAAAATGTGATACAGCTGGCAAAATTAACATTGCTTGTTCAGACTGCATGGTTCGTTCAGATTCCTTCTTCAGTTTAGTCAACTGCTTTTCTCCAGAATCTTCCAGCTCAGTTTCAGTCAAACTTGGTTCATTGAATCTGGACATTCCCGCATCATTCTCCCCCTTTAAAAAGAGACTTGTCCTCAAGTCTTCGAGATACTCATCCTCCAGGTAGGGCATCAGATCACCAACACTGAATGTACTAGAGACTGACATATCTCCAGGAAGTTCAACTTTGTAAGCATTTTCTCCATATCTCTCCAGAATCTTGAATGGACCGTCAGCTCTGGGCATCAGTTTGCTTTTTCTCTTGGCTGGAAATCTTTCCTCTCTGAGATGCACCCAAACAAGATCACCTGGTGAAAAACTGGGCTGCTTCCTGTTCTTGTTTGCCTTGGCCTTGTAACTGGCATTTGCTTTCTCAATTCTGGCCTTCACTTGTTCATGAATCTTCTTGATTTCTTTTGCTCGGGTCTCTGCTTCAACACTTGCCTTTGGTTCGATCGAAAAAGGAATCAAATCAATAGGAGTTAGTGGATTGACACCATAACAAACTTTTAATGGGGATTTACTGGTTGAATAATTTGGAGCTCTATTGAAGGCAAACTCAGCATGAGCAAGCTTCAGATCCCAATCCTTCAGCGTCTTCTTCACCAGTGTTCTCAATAACATACCAATTGTTCTGTTCGTGACTTCAGTCTGTCCATCAGTCTGAGGATGGTGAGACGTACTGAACATCAATCTGGTGCCCATCAGTCTCCATAGAGTCTTCCAGAAATAGCTTAAAAACTTCACATCTCGATCAGAAACAATGGATTTAGGAATTCCATGTAATCTGACAATCTCCTTAAAGAACAAATTCGCTACAGCTGAAGCATCATTTGTTGTATTACAAGCAACAAAATGAGCCATTTTTGAGAATCTATCAACAACAACCATTATAGAATCTTTTCCCCTCTAGGTTCTAGGCAGTGCAACAATAAAATCCATACTGAGATCTTCCCAAGGTTGGTTTGGAACTGGAAGAGGAGTGTACAAACCTTTGTGAAATGTTGTCTTTGCCTGGTGACAAGTTGGATAGCAACTGATAATACTCTGGACGTCCTTCAGTAGACTTGGCCAGTAGAAGTGTTCAGTCAGAATCTCTCCAGTTTTGTTGATTCCAAAATGTCCAGCTAGACCTCCCCCATGTGCTTCCCTTATTAATAAATCTCTTATCGAACCCCTTGGAATGCACAACTTACCATTCTTGAATAAGAAACCATCTTGAACAGTGAATGGTCCTTTCAGATTAGCTTCAGTAACTTTCTCAGAAAAATCTGGATCAGCACCATATAACTCCTTTATAAAAGAAAATCCAAGTACTCTTGCTTCCAGAACTGATAATAAAGAATATCTTCGTGATAGTGCATCAGCAACAACATTGCAAACTCCAGCCTTGTGCTTTGAAACAAATGAATAAGACTGCAAGAACTCTACCCACTTTGCATGTTTGGCATTAAGCTTGTGCTGACCATTTATAAACTTTAGTGCTTCATGATCAGAAAACAATACAAACTGTTTTGGCTTCAGATAATGTGACCATTGAGTGATAGCACGAATAATTGCATAGAATTCTTTGTCATAAGTACTATACTTCAGTTTAGATCCATTCAGTTTCTCACTGAAGTATGCAACTGGACGACCACTTAGCACCAGTACTGCACCAATACCCACACCACTTGCATCACATTCAAGTTCAAATAACATGTCGAAATCTGGCAAAGATAGAACTGGAGCTGAACTGAGCTTCACCTTCAGTGACTCAAACGCTAGTTGAGCTGAACTTGGCCAGTTGAACACACCCTTCTTCAAACAGTCGGTAATTGGAGCTACAACGGTAGAGAAATTCTTGATAAATCTTCTATAAAATGATGCCAGTCCATGAAAACTTCTAACTTCAGTGATGGTTGTAGGAACTGGCCATGACTTGATAGCATCAACCTTCGAAGGATCCATAGAAATCCCATCCTTGGACACAACATACCCCAAAAATATAACACTGTCCACCATAAAATCACATTTCTCCAGTTTTCCATACAACTGGTGTCTTCTTAGCAGTTCAAGTACTTTCTTCAGATGACCAACATGTTCAGCTTCAGATTTAGAGTACACCAGAATATCATCAAAGTAAACAACAACAAACTGACCTATAAGTGGCCTCAGAACTTCATTCATTAGCCTCATGAAAGTACTTGGGGCATTTGATAAGCCAAAAGGCATCACTAACCATTCATACAATCCTCCCTTGATTTTGAAAGCAGTCTTCCATTCATCTCCATCCTTCATTCTTATCTGGTGATAACCACTTTTGAGATCAATCTTTGAAAACACTCTGGAGCCATGTAACTCATCAAGCATATCATCCAATCTGGGAATAGGATATCTATACTTAATAGTTATATTGTTGATGGCTCTGCTGTCAACACACATTCTCATCGTTCCATCTTTCTTTGGGACCAGTAGAGCAGGAACTGAACAAGGACTCATACTTGCTCTGACATAACCTTTCTTGACCAGTTCATCTACTTGTCTTTGCAATTCTTTGGCTTCATTAGGAGAACAACGATAAGCAGCTTTGTTTGGAAGAACTGAGCCTGGAACCAAGTCAATCTGGTGCTCAATACCTCTAACTGGAGGTAATCCTTCAGGTAGATCTTCAGGAAAAACATCTCTGAACTCCTTCAGTAATGACTTCAGTAAACTGGGGACTTCAGTGGACTTCTTCTCTTCAGACTTTTCAACGACCAGTAGCATTAGAACTGGAGAGCCTTCAGATAACTCTTCCACAACTTCAGATTGAGATAAAAACAAAGGCTTACTGGGTTGATCCTTCTTGATTTTCATTAGTTCGGTGGGCTTCAAAGAAGTCAGGGTGACCTTCTTTCCACTTATATTCAGAGAATATGAGTTCATACGACCATCATGATGAACATAATTATCAAATAACCATGGTCGACCCAACAAAATGTGACAGGCATCCATGGGAACAACATCACATATAATTTTATCTTGGTAAACTGACCCAATTGAAAAGGGAATAGTGATTTGTCGATTTACCTTTACTTCAGAACCTTCGCTTAACCATTGCAACTTGTAAGGTCTGGGATGCTTCACTGTTGGTAGTTCCAGTTTCTCTACCATGTAAGTTAAAGCAGCATTTGCACAACTGCCACCATCGATGATCAGATCACATACCTTGCCTTTCACTGTGCATCTGGAGTGGAAAATATTCTCTCTCTGAGCAGTATCAGCCGTAACTTCATCAGTATGCATCACTCTCCTGACAACCAACATCTCTCCCACATCTGCACCAACATATGATTCTTCATCTTCTTCTTCATCGTACACTGGCTCACCTTCTTCAGTGTCGACATCTGGCAAACATTCAATTTCTCTTGCAGTCAATGCTCTTTGATTAGGACACTAGGCCTGGAAGTGACCAAAGCCATGACACTTGAAACATTTTCTTCCAACTGGTTCTTTAGAAGCTCCAGTTTCTTTTTCTTTCCCTCTAGAGGATTTCTGAGCAGCTTCAGTAAATCTGGCAAACATTCAATTTCTCTTGCAGTCAATGCTCTTTGATTAGGACACTAGGCCTGGAAGTGACCAAAGCCATGACACTTGAAACATTTTCTTCCAACTGGTTCTTTAGAAGCTCCAGTTTGTTTTTCTTTCCCTCTAGAGGATTTCTGAGCAGCTTCAGTAAATCTGGCAACTGGTTGACTTGCATTGGCAGGAACTTTACTGAATGACTTGTACGGAACTTACTTCTTCAGTTGTCTTTCAATCTGGATAGCCAGTTTACATGCACCTTCGTATGTCCAGATAGGCTGCAATTCAATCTTCTCAGTAATGGCAGCGTTTAGACCACCAAGAAATCTGGCTATAGTGTGCTCTTCAGTTTCATTCACACCAGTTCTGGTCTTCAGATGCTCAAACTCTCTAATGTATTCTACAACCTCCTTAACTCCTTGCTTCAGATTGTTCATCAGTAAGTACTGGTCTTGCTTGTACGACTGGGGAACAAATCTCTTTTGCATAACTTCCTTCAGTTTGGACCAGGTCTTGATTTTGCTTTTGCCTTTATATTCCCTTTCAGACTTCATGTTATCATACCAGGATGAAGCATATTTCTTCAGTTTAATAATGGCAACTTTGAAGCCTTTTCTATCATCATAACCTTTTATCTCTATAATCCTGTCCATCACCTGGACCCATTCAAAATACTCTTCTGGGTTAGAAGACCCATTAAAATCTGGTGGATCTATCTTAATATCCCTAGTATCATCACCCTTATGCCTCCTACGCCTTTCTCTAGGATGTGGTTCATCAGAATCACTAGAGTGCCTAGGATTACTATCAGACCTTTCACTCGGGCCTTGAGATTCAGAATCTCTCTCACTGGCAACAACATTTTCTCGATTAAATCATAAACCACCATCTTCTAACATATGAACAACTCTACCAAGAGCTTCTTGTAGATCTTCTATCTGTCTATCTCTCCTAGCATTATTAGCTTCATCTAAAGTCAAATTCCTTCTAAAAGCCATTTATAACCAGCAAACAACTCACAATCAATAGGTCTAAACAAATAACCAACAGATCTAAACGTTCAAACAACAGATCTAATCAAAACTTCAACAGATCTAAACAATCAAACAACGACAACCAAAAGATTAAGAAACCTTTTGCAAACCTGTCTCTGATACCAAATTTGATGCGTAAATCACGCGACAAACGACAGCGGAAGACTATTTTTGGTGATTTCTGGATTTTATATGAAATAAACAACTAAACGAGACAACAAAGTAAAATGATAGATAAAAGAATCCAACACCAAGACTCGTAAAGGCTAAGCCACCGGAATCAAGGATAAAGGAAACACTCCGCCCCACCACTATAACCGATAAAGGTCTAGCCACCACGATTATAGATAAAGGAAACCGAAGATTTAAAAGACCTCACCACAATATTTGATAAAGAACAAGTCACCACAAATATTGATAAAGGGGTCACTCCTAACCACCAAGATCAAAAATCTATAAAGGTAAAAGAAGATTTGTAAGAAATAGAGACTGCTCTATTAATTTTCATTCAACATCAACTTACTTACAATGAGAAATAAAGGCCTTATTTATAGCCACATACTCTTACCTAGGAATCAACGACAAAATAATAAAATAATACAAAAGCTGTCATGTGCAAGCCACTAATTAATTTGGACCAATAGGAAATAGACACATAAGGCTTCTAGAAACAATCCTCTTTAAGTGGCCCACAATATCGTTAGGAATATTAATGCTTTTGCACGCTCCTTCTTGATCCACTAAAAAGCTGCCACGCGTCCATACCCACGTCCTTATTGACCCCACACAACCTTCAGTTAAAGTAAACTTTATTATAGACAACTGGAGCATTTATCTGGAGCACTTCACTGGTGGTCTTCAGTATTCACTACTGGTGGCCTTCAGATGCAACTGGAGCTCGTCAGATGTCACTGGTGATAATTCCCACTGGAGCAAGGTCACTACTGGAGACTGAGTTGTTTCAGTAAAAAGATGGTTAAAATGTGATACAGCTGGAAAATTAACATTGCTTGTTCAGACTGCATGGTTCGTTCAGATTCCTTCTTCAGTTTAGTCAACTGCTTTTCTCCAGATTCCTCCAGCTCAGTTTCAGTCAAACTTGGTTCATTGAATCTGGACATTCCCGCATCAGTATGCATGCTTACAATCAATCAAAAATGCATCAATCATAACCCAACAATCACAATACGATGAACATGAACCAATAATCAATATTCGACAAACATGAGCCAACTATCGATATCAACACCAATTCTATACGTACATACACTTAAGAGGATTCTACTTTCTTCGTGTCCCAGATGCTTATATATAGGGTCACCCGCAGCCTTCCCACCACATCTAAAACCCATTGAAGGTATAACCGACTTCCATGTATGTACGTCTATCCTAATATTAATGGAATACTTAACCAAAACATAAACCAAGTCAACCAAACGAAATGAACCGTCACATCAATCCAACAATCAAAACAATCAATCAATTAATCAACAAATGCAAGTAAACACGTCAATCCTACACTTTTCAGCCCGAATCTCAAACGAGTAGGGAGCTACGAAACTCACCTTGTCCGGCAAAGAAGCTAGTATAATGCTACAAGCGAGTATTGGGATCCACACGTCCACAACCTATAAATATACATCATAATACCATAATGTCAACTCTACAACCTTAAACAAGTTGGTTTAGCATATTTAAGTCAAGTCACAAACCCCTAAACACTTCTACAACTTTATCGAGTAAGAACAAGATGCATTTGACTCGACATTTTTAGAAATGTACGAAGATTCATACAAAATGAAGGTTACTACGAGAAACTAGACTCTCTTACGATTCCAACGATAGGTCATATGACTTATTTGGACTTACGGATCAAAAGTTATTAACGTTTGAAAACTGACGCGCGAAATTCCCAAAACTATCTCACTGCGCCGCAGTCAAGGCATTGCCTTGCCACTGCGCCGCAGTGAGGCTAATCGAAGCAAAAGGTCAGTGCTTTTCCACTGCGCCACAGTGGGATAAGGTCCTGCCACTGCTCCGCAGTGGGACAACTTTCTGCACCTGCACCAGTAGTTCTTAAGTGCAGAAAACGAGCCAAAACTACCAAAACTCGATCCAAACCATACCAAAACGATTTGTAGGAGTTTGAAACTCATTTTGAAGCTTGACTAAGTGCCATTAAACATAAATACACATAACCCAATACAAATTTCCATTCCAAAACATCAAGAACACTTCCAAATCATTCAACCCAAACCAAAACCCTAATTGAACCCTAATTTCATTTCGACCCAATTTAAGACTTGTAAATACTTTAAATCGACCAACAACATATAAATAAGCATAAATAGGTGAAGATGGGATGAATTTGACTTACCAAAACACCTTCTTGAGCTCAAACCCGAAATTAGGTCAAAATGGGTAAAATGCTTGCACTTAGCAACTAAATCCTTTGCTAGACGATAATGAGATGAAGATGATAATGATTTCCGAGTTAACCCAACCCAAAACACCAAATGATGCTAGGAAAAATGAAGAACTAGAGATGGATGGTCTTGCCTTTACTTAGAGAGAAAAGAGAAGAAAAGAGATATGTGGTGAATGAAGAGATAAGGAGGGAATGGGTCACTAGTAGGCTCATGGGTCATGGGTTTGGCCCATGGGTCGACCCGTTTCTCTTCTCAAGCCAATTTACAATCGTTAGACATTTAAAAACCAATCAAAACATATTATCGACCCGAATATAACACATTGTCATTTAATTCACAAAATGACCCAAATAATTCATTAACTTAAATTGTTAGTCATATTACACGAAAAGTCAACGGGTCAAAACTCACGGATGTTACATTATTCCCCCGTTGAAAGAATTTCGTCCCGAAATTCAACAAAACACTAATTACTAAATAAATGCGGATACTTAGACTTCATATGATCCTCTCACTCCCAAGTGAACTCGGCTCCACGTCTAGCATTCCATCTAACCTTAACAATCGTGTAGCGTTTATTCTTGAGTTTCTTGTCTTGACGATCCAAGATCTCTACCGGCTCTTCAACAAATTTTAGGTTCGAATTGTAACATTTGCCATTTTAGCCCGTTACTTGTTATATATAATAATGGCAAACTTTATGAATATAAGAAAACTTTGGGTATTGTTGGTGCATATATATATATATATGTGTGTCGGACTAGTGAGATATTGTAACATCTGCTATCTGAATGATCTGTTTCGTTGTACTTTTAAAGAAACGAACCTGAAACACTCGTAACTTTACATCTAACCTAAGTTAAGTACTAACTAACTAAGATTAGTTAACTAAAGTTAGTTAACTAAGGTTAGTTAACCAAGGTTAGTTAACTAGCCCATGGTATTGCAAAACCATCAAACTAGCCCATGGTATTCCTTAACTTAACCATAGTTATCAACAAACTAAACTAGTAACCATGGTAAATATATACCTATAAATACTACACCATTCCATGCCTTAAAACTTGCCAATTCACATAATCAAACTTCTTCTTCTTTAATCTCTATCATTCCAAGATCAATACTTGTTAAAGTTCAAGCATATCTTACACAACCTTTCATCATCCCAAGCTTTCGATTCAACCAAAGTTGTTTTGAATTCGTTGGTTTCAAAATTGTAAACACGACGTTGTTATTGGGAATTCTTTCAAAAACTTATCAAAGCCTAGTTATAATGGCCACATGGAGTTAGGATTATTCCATATTCATCAAGTTTACAAGTCCAAGTTATAGTCGATTCTCTCAAGATCTTCTTTGGAGCTCATTCCTATATCGTTACTTTGATCTTAGAATTTATAATTCTCCAAACTTGTGAGTGTTTTTATAAAACCTTACTATACTTTGCTTTATGATTATATAACTATATGTTATGTATTGAAATGCTTGTCAACTTACTTTTATACTCAATTGATACATACCTACATTTAAATACAGTAAATATCCAATTAATACTATTCATCATCTGTGAATTATTTCGTATTATCGATTTTCTGGTTTTTGATAGAAAATATCCTTGATAAGCTTTAAACGAAAGCACTTCATGATCGCAGGCCTTTTGTTATATAGATGGGGGAGATAATGGGTTGTAGCCAGACTAGGTTTGGATTAAACGATTTAAAGTTCCTGCCCCCGTTGTTACCGCCCTACTAGATCCCTCCGTATAATTATCCGGGCATGAAGTGTATTTGTTGCACCTCCACCATTCATGGTATCTCTTCATTATATAATTAATACATAATACATACTATTTAAAAATACTTCAAAAGGATTTAGAAATATCGGAGGAATACTGTATATATCCTACGGATACGTATTACAAACGGAAAGTTACATCTTTACCCTACAGTTTCAAATTTGTCATTTTCAGTCCTTATAAGTTTGACATTTGACAAATTAAACCCCTCAAGTTTCAAGAATGACAATTTAGTCCCTCAAGTTTCAAGAATGACAATTTAGTCCTTTTAAATTTTTGCAACATAAATGAGTTTTCATTTAGAAAATATTTGAAATGATACTTAAAGATAAATTCAAAGACTTATAAAAACACAGAAAGTAAATTACGTTGACAAGCGTATTAAAAAGATAACCTTATAGTTGTATGTCTATATTTGGAATTTAGCACGAATATAAATCAATTCACATTGAAATTAGGGAATACGTAACGTGGCCAGTTGACTCACTCGTCATCGTTGACTACATCAATCTCTTCTACTTTGCTGTTGAACTATCAAGAATAAGGTGAGTTTCGTAAACCCTCCCTACTCAATTGAGATTCGGGCTGAAAAGTGTACATGTTTGTTTAACTGTTGATTGTTGATTTGATTGATTGTATGATTGAATTGTTGATGTGGACATGTTAGCGCATTGTTTACGATGTAAGTCGCACCGTTAGCGCATTACTTATTATATAAGTCGCACCGTTAGCGCATTGTTTACGATGTAAGTCGCACCGTTAGCGCATTACTTATTATATAAGTCGCATCGTTAGCGCATTACTTATTATATAAGTCGCACCGTTAGCGCATTGTTAATTATTAACTATGTAAGTCGCACTGTTGTTGAACGTTATTGATTGTTATGGAACGTTGTTGAACGTTATATGGAATCGTTGTTGTTGAACGTTGACTTGTATTGAATTGTGATAATGTGAAACCTTATAGGTTTTCCTTGGATGTGATTAGTTCTCCTAATCCTCACTTATTGTTAACGGTTGTTATCCGACACGGTTATTCCTTGTTACTTGTCCCTACGAACTCACCAACTTTATGTTGACGCTCTTTAGTACACTTTTCAGGTAATCAAGTTAATTAGAGACAAAATGGATGATTGCATGCTTGCTTGCTAGGATTGGACTAGCTTTGGACTTTCTGGATCCATGATCCTTACTTTCCTTTTATGGGTTACTTTTAGGATCAACTACTATCGATTGAATTGCCTTTTATTATTGATTGAACATGTATTTCGATGAATGTTGATGATCGTATACGTTTGTACAAGTTTAAGGATTGTTTCAATCCTATGTTTTCATATAGTTTGACTCTACATAATTTCCATGTCGTGCTGTGCTTTTCTAAGTGATACCCCATGATTCCGCCATGTTGGGGTGTTACAGAATGGTATCAGAGCCGTGGTTGTAGAGAATTAGGTGGATTGACCTAGTCTATAGCCATTGCACCCACATTTCATATTAGCATGCATGATAGGAAATTTTGTGTGCAACGTGAACTGCATGATGCATAAAAATGGTTTAAACGGAGTTCGTAGGATACTTATGATTTGATGACTTGATTGTTATGTGACAACTTGATGGACGTATATGATAGTGTCGGGATAACACCGTGAATTGTGGAATTATTGTGATAAACGTCGATGTGTATGGAATCTTGGATGCATTTATTATTTGTCCCCCAGCAAAATGAAATGATGACATTAATGGAGTATAACATTCGATAACCCTAGAGGCGCCTGATCAACAAATCTATGGTTATCCTATGTCATATAAAGTTAATGATCTCATGGATTGCACCTCGTGGATAAAGTATAGTAGTTAACCCGATATGTTTAATGAGTGTTGGTTAGGTAGAGGGTTAGCCGCTGGTACACCCTGTATACATACCCGGTCAACACTTAGAGAACATATCGGAACCGAGTTTTGGACATCCATTCTATATATTAACGGTGTGGAGGGTTAGCCGATGGTACACCCTGTATACAAACACTTTTAATGTGTCGAATGTTGAAGTTAAAATTCGGACTATGCTTTACCCACCTTGTTATGACTTGACCCCTTTTATTTATATAGTGTTGAAAGTTTCGTGATTGTAAATTATATGAATAATGATAAGTTATTATGAATTTGACATGATGGCATGATAGCTAAGACATTAGTACATTTGCCTTAGTATTATGATATGACTAATGTATTGAGAACTTGAACCTTAAATGATATGTTATGAACTTGAATTTGAACAGTATGTCATAAATTCGAACTGAAACGATATATTGTGAACAAGAGCTTGACTGATGCGATATGAGTTGGAACTTGTTAAAATTAGTGTGGAATTGAAATCTATGTGATGCGTAAATCACGCGATAACAACAGCGGAAGACTATTTTTTGGTATTTTCTGGATTTTATATGAAACAAACAATTAAACAAGACAAATAAAGTAAAATGATAGATAAAAGAATCTCCCACCAAGACTCGTAAAGGCCAAGCCACCGGAATCAAGGATAAAGGAAACACTCCGCCCTACCACTACAACCGATAAAGGTCTAGCCACCACGATTATAGATAAAGGAAACCGAAGATTTAAAAGACCTCACCACAATATTTGATAAAGAACAAGTCACCACAAATATTGATAAAGGGGTCACTCCTAATCACCAAGATCAAAGATCTATAAAGGTAAAAGAAGATTTGTAAGAAATAGAGGCTGCTCTATTAATTTTCATTCAACATCAACTACTTTACAATGAGAAATAAAGGCCTTATTTATAGCCACATATCCTACCTAGGAATTAACGACATAATAATAAAATAATACGAAAAGCTGTCAAGTTCTAATCTCTAATAAAATGGACCAATAGGAAATAGACACATAGGAACAATCCTCTGCAAGTGGCCCACAATACCGTTAGGAATGTTAATGCTTTTGCACGCTCCTCTTTGATCAACTAAAAAGCTGCCACGCGTCCACACCCACGTCCTTATTGACCCCACACAACCTTCAGTTAAAGCAAACTTTATTATAGACAACTGGAGCATTTATCTGGAGCACTTCACTGGTGGCCTTCAGTATTCACTACTGGAGCCCTTCAGAATTGATTTTCACTGGAGTCCTTCAGATGCAACTGGAGCTCGTCAGATGCCACTGGTGATAATTTCCACTGGAGCAAGGTCAATACTGGAGACTGAGTTGTTTCAGTAAAAAGATGGTTAAAATGTGATACAGCTGGCAAAATTAACATTGCTTGTTCAGACTGCATGGTTCGCTCAGATTCCTTCTTCAGTTTAGTCAACTGCATTTCTCCAGATTCCTCCAGCTCAGCTTCAGTCAAACTTGGTTCATTGAATCTGGACATTCCCGCATCATTCTCCCCCTCTAAAAAGAGACTTGTCCTCAAGTCTTCTAGATACTCATCCTCCAGGTAGGGCATCAGATCACCAACATTGAATGTACTAGAGACTGACATATCTCCAGGAAGTTCAACTTTGTAAGCATTTTCTCCATGTCTCTCCAGAATCTTGAATGGACCGTCAGCTCTGGGCATCAGTTTGCTTTTTCTCTTGGCTGGAAATCTTTCCTTTCTGAGATGTACCCAAACAAGATCACCTGGTGAAAAACGGGGCTGCTTCCTGTTCTTGTTTGCCGTGGCCTTGTAACTGGCATTTGCTTTCTCAATTCTGGTCTTCACTTGTTCATGAATCTTCTTGATTTCTTTTGCTCTGGTCTCTGCTTCAACACTTGCCTTTGGTTCAATCGAAAAAGGAATTAAATCAATAGGAGTCAGTGGATTGACACCATAACAAACTTCAAATGGGGATTTACTGGTTGAATAATTTGGAGCTCTATTGAAGGCAAACTCAGCATGAGCGCATTTAGATCCCAATCCTTCAGCGTCTTTTTCACCATTGTTCTCAATAACATACCAATTGTTCTGTTCGTGACTTCAGTCTGTCCATCAGTCTGAGGATGGTGAGACGTACTGAACATCAATCTGGTACCCATCAGTCTCCATAGAGTCTTCCAGAAATAGCTTAAAAACTTCACATCTCGATCAGAAACAATGGATTTAGGAATTCTATGTAATCTGACAATCTCCTTAAAGAACAAATTCGCTACAGCTGAAGCATCATTTGTTGTATTACAAGCAACAAAATGAGCCATTTTTGAGAATCTATCAACAACAACCATTATAGAATCTTTTCCCCTCTGGGTTCTGGGCAGTGCAACAATAAAATCCATACTGAGATCTTCCCAAGGTTGGTTTGGAACTGGAAGAGGAGTGTATAAACCTTTGTGAAATGTTGTCTTTGCCTGGTGACAAGTTGGACAGCGACTGATAATACTCTGGACGTCCTTCAGTAGACTTGGCCAGTAGAAGTGTTCAGTCAGAATCTCTCCAGTTTTGTTGATTCCAAAATGTCCAGCTAGACCTCCTCCATGTGCTTCCCTTATTAATAAATCTCTTATTGAACCCCTTGGAATGCACAACTTACCATTCTTGAATAAGAAACCATCTTGAACAGTGAATGGTCCTTTCAGATTAGCTTCAGTAATTTTCTCAGAAAAATCTGGATCAGCAGCATATAACTCCTTTATGAAAGAAAATCCAAGTACTCTTGCTTCCAGAACTGATAATAAAGAATATCTTCGTGATAGTGCATCAGCAACAACATTGCAAACTCCAGCCTTGTGCTTTGAAACAAATGAATAAGACTGCAAGAACTCTACCCACTTTGCATGTCTGGCATTAAGCTTGTGCTGACCATTTATAAACTTTAGTGCTTCATGATCAGAAAACAATACAAACTGTTTCGGCTTCAGATAATGTGACCAGTGAGTGATAGCACGAATAATTGCATAGAATTCTTTGTCATAAGTACTATACTTCAGTTTAGATCCATTCAGTTTCTCACTGAAGTATGCAACTGGACGACCACTTTGCACCAGTACTGCACCAATACCCACACCACTTGCATCACATTCAAGTTCAAATAACATGTCGAAATCTGGCAAAGATAGAACTGGAGCTGAACTGAGCTTCTCCTTCAGTGACTCAAACGCCAGTTGAGCTGAACTTGGCCAGTTGAACACACCTTTCTTCAGACAGTCGGTAATCGGAGCTACAACTGTAGAGAAATTCTTGATAAATCTTCTATAAAATGATGCCAGTCCATGAAAACTTCTAACTTCAGTGATGGTTGTAGGAACTGGCCATGACTTGATAGCATCAACCTTCGAAGGATCCATAGAAATTCCATCCTTGGACACAACATACCCCAGAAATATAACACTGTCCACCATAAAATCACATTTCTCTAGTTTGCCATACAACTGGTGTCTCCTTAGCAGTTCAAATACCTTTTTCAGATGATTAACATGTTCAGCTTCAGATTTTGAATACACCAGAATATCATCAAAGTATACCACAACAAACTGACCAATGAGTGGTCTGAGAACTTCATTCATCAGTCTCATGAACGTACTGGGGGCATTTGACAAGCCGAAAGGCATCACTAACCATTCATATAAGCCTCCTTTGATTTTGAATGCAGTTCTCATCTCCATCCTTCATTCTGATCTGGTGATAACCACTTCTGAGATCAATCTTTGAAAACACTCTGGAGCCATGTAACTCATCAAGCATATCATCCAATCTGGGAATAGGATATCTATACTTAATAGTTATATTGTTGATGGCTCTGCTATCAACACACATTCTCATCGTTCCATCTTTCTTTGGGACCAGTAGAGCAGGAACTGAACATGGACTCATGCTTGCTCTGACATAACCCTTTTCGACCAGTTCATCTACTTGTCTTTGTAATTCTTTAGCTTCATTAGGAGAACAACGATAAGCAGATTTGTTTGGAAGGACTGACCCTGGGATTAAGTCAATCTGGTGCTCAATACCTCTAACTGGAGGTAAACCTTCAGGTAGATCTTCAGGAAAACATCTCTGAACTCCTTCAGTAATGACTTCAGTAAACTGGGGACTTCAGTGGACTTCTTCTCTTCAGACTTTTCAACGACCAGTAGCATTAGAACTGGAGAGCCTTCAGATAACTCTTCTTCAACTTCAGATTGAGATAAAAACAAAGGCTTACTGGACTGATCCTTCTTGACTTTCATCAGTTTGGTGGGCTTCAAAGAAGTCAGTGTGACCTTCTTTCCACTTACATTCAGAGAATATGAATTCATACGACCATCATGATGAACATAATTATCAAATAACCATGGTCGACCCAACAAAATGTGGCAGGCATCCATGGGAACAACATCACATATAATTTTATCTTGGTAAACTGACCCAATTGAAAAGGGAATAGTGACTTGTCGATTTACCTTTACTTCAGAACCTTTGCTTAACCATTGTTTGTGGTTTTGTTGTTTTTTTTTTTTTTTTTTTGGGGGTTTTTTTTTTTTCGACTTACCTTTACTTCAGAACCTTCGCTTAACCATTGCAACTTGTAAGGTCTGGGATGCTTCACTGTTGGTAGTTCCAGTTTCTCTACCATGTAAGTTGAAGCAGCATTTGCACAACTGCCACCATTGATGATCAGATCACATACCTTGCCTTTCACTGTGCATCTGGAGTGGAAAATATTCTCTCTCTGAGCAGTATCAGCTGTAACTTCATCAGTATGCATCTTTCTCCTGACAACCAACATCTCTCCCACATCTGCTCCAACATATGATTCTTCACCTTCTTCTTCATCGTACACTGGCTCACCTTCTTCAGTGTCGACATCTGGTAAACATTCAATTTCTTTAGCAGTCAATGCTCTTTGATTAGGACATTGGGCCTGGAAGTGACCAAAGCCATGACACTTGAAACATTTTCTTCCAACTGGTTCTTTAGAAGCTCCAGTTTCATTTTCTTTCCCTCTGAAGGATTTCTAAACAGCTTCAGTAAATCTGGCAACTGGTTGACTGGCAACTGGTTGACTTGCAATGGCAGGAACTTTACTGAATGACTTGTACGGAACCTTTTTCTTCAGTTGTCTTTCAATCTGGATAGCCATCTTGCATGCACCTTCATAAGTCCAGATAGGCTGCAACTCAATCTTCTCAGTAATGGCAGCGTTCAGACCACCAAGAAATCTGGCAATAGTGTGCTCTTCAGTTTCATTCACACCAGTTCTGGTCTTTAGATGCTCAAACTCCCTTATGTATTCCAAAACTTCCTTGGCTCCTTGTTTCAGATTGTTCATCAGTAGATACTGATCTTGCTTGTACGACTGGGGAACAAACCTCTTCTGCATGACCTCCTTCAGTTTGGACCAGGTCTTGATTTTACTTTTGCCTTTGTATTCCCTTTCAGACGTCATATTATCATACCAAGATGAAGCATATTTCTTAAGTTTAATAATGGCAACTTTGAAACTTTTTCTATCATCATACCCCTTTATTTCCATTATTCTGTCCATCACCTGGACCCATTCAAAATACTCTTCTGGGTTAGAAGACCCATTAAAATCTGGTGGATCTATCTTAATATCCCTAGTATCATCACCCTTATGCCTCCTACGCCTTTCTCTATGACGTGACTCATCAGAATCACTAGAACCTCTGGCTACACTTTCAGATCTTTCACTACCACCTTGAGATTCAGTATCTCTTTCACTTGGAACAACATTTTCTCGATTAAATCTTAAACCACCATCTTCTAACATATGAACAACTCTACCAAGAGCTTCTTGTAGATCTTCTATCTGTCTATCTCTCCTAGCATTATTAGCTTCATCTAAAGTCATATTCCTTCTAAAAGCCATTTATAACCAGCAAACAACTCACAATCAATAGGTCTAAACAAATAACCAACAGGTCTAAACGTTCAAACAACAGATCTAATCAAAACTTCAACAGATCTAAACAATCAAACAACGACAACCAAAAGATTAAGAAACCTTTTGCAAACCTGGCTTTGATACCAAATTTGATGCGTAAATCACGCGATAACAACAGCGGAAGACTATTTTTTTGGTATTTTCTGGATTTTATATGAAACAAACAATTAAACAAGACAAATAAAGTAAAATGATAGATAAAAGAATCTCCCACCAAGACTCGTAAAGGCCAAGCCACCGGAATCAAGGATAAAGGAAACACTCCGCCCCACCACTACAACCATAAAGGTCTAGCCACCACGATTATAGATAAAGGAAACCGAAGATTTAAAAGACCTCACCACAATATTTGATAAAGAACAAGTCACCACAAATATTGATAAAGGGGTCACTCCTAATCACCAAGATCAAAGATCTATAAAGGTAAAAGAAGATTTGTAAGAAATAGAGGCTGCTCTATTAATTTTCATTCAACATCAACTACTTTACAATGAGAAATAAAGGCCTTATTTATAGCCACATATCCTACCTAGGAATTAACGACATAATAATAAAATAATACGAAAAGCTGTCAAGTTCTAATCTCTAATAAAATGGACCAATAGGAAATAGACACATAGGAACAATCCTCTGCAAGTGGCCCACAATACCGTTAGGAATGTTAATGCTTTTGCACGCTCCTCTTTGATCCACTAAAAAGCTGCCACGCGTCCACACCCACGTCCTTATTGACCCCACACAACCTTCAGTTAAAGCAAACTTTATTATAGACAACTGGAGCATTATCTGGAGCACTTCACTGGTGGCCTTCAGTATTCACTACTGGAGCCCTTCAGAATTGATTTTCACTAGAGTCCTTCAGATGCAACTGGAGCTCGTCAGATGCCACTGGTGATAATTCCCACTGGAGCAAGGTCACTACTGGAGACTGAGTTGTTTCAGTAAAAAGATGGTTAAAATGTGATACAGCTGGCAAAATTAACATTGCTTGTTCAGACTGCATGGTTCGCTTAGATTCCTTCTTCAGTTTAGTCAACTGCTTTTCTCCAGATTCCTCCAGCTCAGCTTCAGTCAAACTTGGTTCATTGAATCTGGACATTCCCGCATCACTATGTTAATTGAAATAGTAGTACAGGTATAGGGGATTTTGGATGAGTTGGTAATGTGATGGGCTGGCCAATGGTATGTCTTATATTATAAGCATTACCGGATGGCCCATGTCTAAGCTATATTATTTATAATTGTCTACAATTATCAGTCATTGTTGGAATAACAATATGAGAATAAGATCTAGAATACATGCTTATTAAGGTCTTAGATACTTATAATCTATAATTGTAGACCAAAGAATTATTATGAACTATAGACTAAGTTCAAATTTATAGCTATGATTGATTGATAGGATGAGACAAGAATTTTTGAAAACTATGGTAATTAAATGAGTAAAATACTATGAAATGGTTATGTGATCTAGTGCGAACGAATGATTGGAAATACTATTAATATGAATATTGAGATTAATTTAGTAATAATTAGCTTGTGTTCAAGGAGATGGCTAGAACAAGAACAAACATAATGGTCACGAGAAGTTAAGTAATTAAAGGATTATATGAGTTCTTCTGTATAGATGATATCAGTAGAGTAAAGTCCCTCAGATTTCATTGTTAGTAGACTTTATACTTTGGAGTAAAATATATTATTTCACTACGATGTCTGCTTATATAACGTAAGCAATGATGTCAGAGAACAATAATGTTCAAAATGGCCGACAAAGAATAACTTCTCGCCAATAAAGCCAATTATTTAGCATTATTATATTTAAATCTAGAATTAAATGAGATAAAGTTGAATAACTTTATCAGAATAATTTAATGAAACCAATAATAGGGTAGACTATGAACAGAAGTAGAGCGGGTAATTGGAATGCGAGAACTTTGGTATAAATATATATTGCACAATCTATATATATAACTCGTCATAGTAATTGGATGCAATAAAGAAATAAAAATAAAAATGGTGAAATCGGCCGTCCCCGGGATCGAACCTGGGTCTAGGCCACACCCTTTCGCACATTTAGCCAACCGCACTAAATGCCTAGTGTTGTGAAAGTTCTATTATGATTAAATATAAACATACTTACAATAAATTCCTGAATCTATGAAGATCACACATTTATCTATTCAATGCATACATGTTAGTCCCATGTTTAACCCAATGATCCTTCAAGTCAATTGGACAATCAAGATCGTATCCTGCTAACAATAATTTCTCTATGACCTTTGAGAATGTACTACAACCCATTCTTCTCCCCGGCAACCTTACAATACGACTTGGCCCGACATATATTGGTAACGGATACATGGAAAGAGTAGCTGTACAACAAGTGGAGGTCCATCCCTCTGTAGTCCAACCGCGACAGGCCCTAGGTATCCCTGTGCATGAGCATATTGGTGTTGGCATCTCTGATACGTTCATTTCTTCCCCAAATACTACCAAAGTAGTATTTTGTTTCACAAACTGGTAAGACCTTTTCGACCTTACATTTTTTTGGGCTTTCGAGGACGATACTTTTGCGGACTTTTTCTTACGACTATAGAGCTTGCAAATATAAGCCCATGAGTCTTCTACGTGCTTCTCAAACTCGGGTCCATGATTCATTATCATATCAACCGGTTCCACCCTGTTTGAGGTTGAGACCCCATAATATGTGTCACTAATTGGATTGGGGTATAGTGTGGGCGAGTCTGACATTGGACGTTTGCCTGGTGCCCTGTTACCCTCCTCGGAAGATTCTGGTTGGAATGATGGTTCCGGTTGGAATGTTGATTTCAACTAGAATGTTGCTTCTGGTGTATCAAAAGAGAAGTTTTGATATAAAGGGTTCATTGGGATTGAAGATGAAACTCCATGATGTACTGCATCAACAAAAGTTGGGAACGATGCACTGACATTTTCTGTTGGGGGTTCTAGCTGTGATGTTGGTACTGTATTTTGGAGAAGCGAGTCTTGGCAAAAATCATCGATTGATGTTCCCCATTCACTAGTACCAATCATCTGGTTTTGCCATGCGTCCATGATTATATTGAGTTCTTCTTGTCTACAATAAGTTTTGGTCAGACAATTGACATAACAAATACATAAGAAACATTATCAACAATATTATTCTGATTAAAAACACATTCTGGACAACTTAAGATTTGATTTATAAAAATTTATAACAGATTCCAAATATTTCTATAAAATCCCTCTTGATTTCAAGAATTGGGAGTTCTGTCAGAGCTCGACCCTGACATGTTACTTCCCCCAGCAGCATTTTTTTTTCTTCTCTTAAGAGGTGGAATATTGAGATTTTCTTCTTCTTCTTCAGATGACATGGCAAAAATGGACTTCTCCCTTTGAGAGAGATTATCCTCGTCTTGCTGAGCTAGGGCTCTTGCAAACTTTTCATCTTCTTTTATTTGACGATTCACAAGGATAGATTCCTCCTCTGTTAAAAATTGAGATAAAATTTTTGATCGTTTTTCATCTTCAGAAGTTTGTTTCTCAAAAAGGTGGACATCTTCGTCTACCATCGCCTTGTAAACTTCAAAGGAAATACCTAACATCACGGCCTCCTGCTTAATCCTTTTGACCTTATTTGTTTCAAGATCTTCAAGATCCTCTTGAGTTATTGGCCTTTTGCCTTTTGGATCGCTCGAAGAGGCACCAAAAATTTTCATTGTCTTATGATAAATCGGTGGAACAATATTGTTAATTAAGCGAACATGAATTAAAAGATAAAAGTTTTATATAAACATATAAATAGATAGTATATTATCCAAGATGAGAAAGAGTACAAAAATATAGCTTACCAAAGAGAAAGTCGGAGATCTGTTAGAACACAAGCTGGCTGTGAACGGAATAGCTAAAAACAAATTAGCAGATGAAGAACTAAGTAAATAAAAGAGATAGAGAAAGAAGATTTAGTGTGCATTCTTCCTTAAGAAAACGCGTTTCTATTATAGAGGATGAAAAGGGAAATGTGACCTGAAAGAACAGACAGGTGTCCATAAACTACAGAAATTTTTAATCATTGCTACGGTAATTAGTAATTACCGAAATATATTTTTTTTTTTTTAAAAAAGATAAACTTTATCATCCCTTTAACCAAGGTTGAAAGGAGCTGAACAGTTTACTCAAAAGCGTATGCTATGTCGAGAAAATCCTCAACTAAATTAATAGCTTAATGAATAGACCGTCTTCCATACATCACTATTTTTTTCACTGCTTCTTTTTCGAGAACCATATCAATTGCAAATTCATCTTTTCGAACCCTAGATGAATTTTTGATCCAAACTATTGTTTCAGGAGTGATCTAGGTAATATTTGTTTCTTTGACCTGTAGATCGCCTTTAATGATTGAATTTAAGAATATGAGACAAATGATATCAACAAAATATGTCGACTTTTCCAACTGGATAACAGTAGTGTCTTGATAAAAGAACTTCAAATTTGAAAATAAGAATTATTTGAAAGGCTAAAATTATGATGGGCGATCAACGATTAAAAATAGACAAATGAACTTAGTATAAAAATCTATCAAGACAAATATGGGAAATCCTTTTAACTGGGGAATTTCCCTAATCGACAACAATCCCCAAAAAGAGATCGAAGAAAGTTGTATTTCATTATTCGTACAATACAAGTGAAACTTGTTACATTATTTAAGCGGAAATACAACAATTAGAGATGCAACATACTTAAAAACCATACAAAGAAACCCATGTGGCGACGAACAGTAAGGGAACCACACCAAGAACAAACGCTACTAACCACGGATAAGCCTCATCCAATGGTAGTTGAGCCACAGTAATTAACCACGCTATGATAATAATGTAAATCATGATTAGGAAAGGACTCAACATTTTTGATATAAGGTTTCAGGTTTTAGTTAGATTCTGAAGAAAGGAAAATGTTAAGCTGATATGATATGGAGAAAAGTGTGCTATGGTGTTATTATATAGTTTAAAAATGTGTCGTTTCTAACGGACAAATATGGAAAGAGAAATGAATTTGAATTCTGCATAGCGCCCTAGTCAGACTTACCTGTGTCTAGACGAATCGGTTATGCTATACTATAAGTATATAAGTGGTCTATACTATACGAGTATAAGTATATTTTTTTAATTTACTCGATATGGTCTAGATTTCGAGGACGAAATTCCTTTAACGGGGGAATAATGTAACATTTGCCATTTTAGCCCGTTACTTGTTATATATAATAATGGCAAACTTTATGAATATAAGAAAACTTTGGGTATTGTTGGTGCATATATATATATATATATGTGTGTCGGACTAGTGAGATATTGTAACATCTGCTATCTGAATGATCTGTTTCGTTGTACTTTTAAAGAAACGAACCTGAAACACTCGTAACTTTACATCTAACCTAAGTTAAGTACTAACTAATTAAGATTAGTTAACTAAGGTTAGTTAACTAAGGTTAGTTAACTAGCCCATGGTATTGCAAAACCATCAAACTAGCCCATGGTATTCCTTAACTTAACCATAGTTATCAACAAACTAAACTAGTAACCATGGTAAATATATACCTATAAATACTACACCATTCCATGCCTTAAAACTTGCCAATTCACATAATCAAACTTCTTCTTCTTTAATCTCTATCATTCCAAGATCAATACTTGTTAAAGTTCAAGCATATCTTACACAACCTTTCATCATCCCAAGCTTTCGATTCAACCAAAGTTGTTTTGAATTCGTTGGTTTCAAAATTGTAAACACGACGTTGTTATTGAGAATTCTTTCAAAAACTTATCAAAGCCTAGTTATAATGGCCACATGGAGTTAGGATTATTCCATATTCATCAAGTTTACAAGTCCAAGTTATAGTCGATTCTCTCAAGATCTTCTTTGGAGCTCATTCCTATATCGTTACTTTGATCTTAGAATTTATAATTCTCCAAACTTGTGAGTGTTTTTATAAAACCTTACTATACTTTGCTTTATGATTATATGACTATATGTTATGTATTGAAATGTTTGTCAACTTACTTTTATACTCAATTGATACATACCTACATTTAAATACAGTAAATATCCAATTAATACTATTCATCATCTGTGAATTATTTCGTATTATCGATTTTCTGGTTTTTGATAGAAAATATCCTTGATAAGCTTTAAACGAAAGCACTTCATGATCGCAGGCCTTTTGTTATATAGATGGGGGAGATAATGGGTTGTAGCTGGACTAGGTTTGGATTAAACGATTTAAAGTTCCTGCCCCTGTTGTTACCGCCCTACTAGATCCCTCCGTATAATTATCCGGGCATGAAGTGTATTTGTTGCACCTCCACCATTCATGGTATCTCTTCATTATATAATTAATACATAATACATACTATTTAAAAATACTTCAAAAGGATTTAGAAATATCGGAGGAATACTGTATATATCCTACGGATACGTATTACAAATGGAAAGTTACATCTTTACCCTACAGTTTCAAAGTTGTCATTTTCAGTCCTTATAAGTTTGACATTTGACAAATTAAACCCCTCAAGTTTCAAGAATGACAATTTAGTCCTTTTAAATTTTTGCAACATAAATGAGTTTTCATTTAGAAAATACTTGAAATGATACTTAAAGATAAATTCAAAGACTTATAAAAACACAGGAAGTAAATTACGTTGACAAGCGTATTAAAAAGATAACCTTATAGTTGTATGTCTATATTTGGAATTTAGCACGAATATAAATCAATTCACATTGAAATTAGGGAATACGTAACGTGGCCAGTTGACTCACTCGTCATCGTTGACTACATCAATCTCTTCTACTTTGCTGTTGAACTATCAAGAATAAGGTGAGTTTCGTAAACCCTCCCTACTCAATTGAGATTCGGGCTGAAAAGTGTACATGTTTGTTTAACTGTTGATTGTTGATTTGATTGATTGTATGATTGAATTGTTGATGTGGACATGTTAGCGCATTGTTTACGATGTAAGTCGCACCGTTAGCGCATTGTTTACGATGTAAGTCGCACCGTTAGCGCATTACTTATTATATAAGTCGCATCGTTAGCGCATTACTTATTATATAAGTCGCACCGTTAGCGCATTGTTAATTATTAACTATGTAAGCCGCACCATTGTTGAACGTTATTGATTGTTATGGAACGTTGTTGAACGTTATATGGAATCGTTGTTGTTGAACGTTTTGATTGTTATGGAATCGTTGTTGTTGAACGTTGACTTGTATTGAATTGTGATAATGTGAACCTTATAGGTTTTCCTTGGATGTGATTAGTTCTCCTAATCCTCACTTATTGTTAACGGTTGTATCCGACACGGTTATTCCTTGTTACTTGTCCCTACGAACTCACCAACTTTATGTTGACGCTCTTTAGTACACTTTTCAGGTAATCAAGTTAATTAGAGATAAAATGGATGATTGCATGCTTGCTTGCTAGGATTGGACTAGCTTTGGACTTTCTGGATCCATGATCCTTACTTCCCTTTTATGGGTTACTTTTAGGATCAACTACTATCAATTGAATTGCCTTTTATTATTGATTGAACATGTATTTCGATGAATGTTGATGATCGTATACGTTTGTACAAGTTTAAGGATTGTTTCAATCCTATGTTTTCATATAGTTTGACTCTACATAATTTCCATGTCGTGCTGTGCTTTTCTAAGTGATACCCCATGATTCCGCCATGTTGGGGTGTTACACGAATCCACCCTAATCTAGTCCATGGGCACATGATGTGTAGGGTCCGCCAAACACTTGCGTAGGTTGCAAATATGAAACACATCATGATGCGTAAATCACGCGACAAACGACAGCGGAAGACTATTTTTGGTATTTTCTGGATTTTATATGAAATAAACAACTAAACGAGACAATAAGTAAAATGATAGATAAAAGAATCCACCACCAAGACTCGTAAAGGCTAAGCCACCGGAATCAAGGATAAAGGAAACACTCCGCCCCACCACTACAATCGATAAAGGTCTAGCCACCACGACTATAGATAAAGGAAACCGAAGATTTAAAAGACCTCACCACAATATTTGATAAAGAACAAGTCACCACAAATATTGATAAAGGGGTCACTCCTAACCACCAAGATCAAAGATCTATAAAGGTAAAAGAAGATTTGTAAGAAATAGAGGTTGCTCTATTAATTTTCATTCAACATCAACTAACTGCCTTTCCTTCTTTATTGGGTCCACTGCCATGTCACCGAAATAAACTGAACTGAACAAAACTGGTGACTTTATTCTGGTATTTCTGGACTGGAGTCTTTCACTGGTAAGCTTCACTGAAGGGTCTTGACTGGAGCCTGGAAACTGGAGACTGGAGCCTGGAGACTGGAGACTGGAGCCTGGAGTCTGGAAACTGGAGACTGGAGCCTGGAGACTGGAGACTGGAGCCTGGAGACTGGAGACTGGAGCTGGAGACTGGAGCCTGGAGATTGGAGGATCTTCACTGGAGCCGAACTGATCTGGAGGATCTTCACTGGAGAATGCATCTGGAGGATCTTCACTGGAGAATGCATCTGGAGGATCTTTACTGAGAATGCATCTGGAGGATCTTCACTGGAGAATGCATCTGGAGGATCTTCACTGGAGAATGCATCTGGAGGATCTTCACTGGAGAATGCATCTGGAGGATCTTTACTGGAGAATGCATCTGGAGGATCTTCACTGGAGAATCCATCTGGAGAATGGATCTGGAGGATCCAACTGGAGGATCCATCTGGAGCCTTGAAACTGGAGCATCTCACAGGAGTGCAACTGACGGATACTCGTTGAAGTGTCACTAGTCAGTAGCACTATTGAAATGAAGTTACTGAAGAGTTGTTGTTGATCAAGGCTTGTTTTGTCACTAATGAACTTTAAGACCAACGACTTTTGTCTTGGTTGCAAAACTTCAATACTCGAATTAGTATCAAGATCAACATACACCAGTAGTATAATGCCAATAAAGGATATCCAGGGGTACATGGTTGCTTGCTGATCTTTGATTAATAAATATACGAGCCAAGCCTTTTTGTGGAAATGACTCGGGGTCATTTCTGCATCAATCTCTCCCTCTTGTGGTAATTCTAATCGGTAGGCAACCTTTCCAACCCGTTCAAGAATCTTGAAAGGACCAATATACCTTGGCGCAAGTTTTCCCCGCTTCACAAAACGTACAACACCTTTCCAAGGTGACACTTTCAAAAGTACATAATCACCAATTTTAAACTCTAACGGTCTCCGCCTCACATCGGCATACTTTCTTTTGACGTTCACGGGCCAATTGTAACTTCTCCTTAATTTGAGAAATCACTTTTGTCGTTTCAACTACAATTTCCGGCCCGATGAGTTGACTCTCACCAATTTCCGCCCAAGCTAGAGGAGAACGACATATCCTACCATACAATGCTCTAAAGGGCGCCATTTGAATGGTGGCATGATAACTATTGTTGTATGAAAACTCAACTAGCGGCAAATGGTCTTCCCAACTTCCACCAAAATCAATTGCACAAGCCCTCAACATATCTTCAAGTGTTTGAATGGTTCTCTCGGTTTGCCCATCCGTTTGAGGGTGAACGCCGTGCTCATGTCGAGTCGAGTACCCATTGCTTTTTGGAAAGCTCCCCAAAAGTTTGATTTGAAACGGGCATCTCTATCTGAAATGATAGAAATCGGTACTCCATGCTTAGATATTACTTCCTTGATAGAAATCCGTACTCCATGCTTAGATATTACTTCCACGCATTAGCCACATCACGCTTCATGCCGGGCCACCAATACAAGTTTTTCAAATCAAAGTACATCTTATCTGACCCGGGATGGACCGAATAAGGCGATTGATGAGCTTCATTCATAATAAGCGTTCTCAAGTTACCGGAAATAGGAACCCAAAGTCTTTCCACCAAGTATAGCCCATTATCATTCTTTCTGTCAAATTGTTGTTCCATGCCATCTAGGTTCTCGTTTCCAAAGTTTTCCGGTAGGGTGGCTTGAATTTGGGCTTCAATAATCCGGTCACGAATATTTGGCCCCATCGGGAGGCTCATAGCTCTAGCCCATCTTGGTTTCACTCTCTCCTTCCTACTCAAGGCATCGGCTACTACATTTGCCTTGCCCGGATGATAACGGATGTCACAGTCATAATCACTAAATAGTTCAAGCCAACGCCTTTGCCTCATATTCAATTCACTTTGGTTAAAGATGTGTTGAAGACTCTTGTGATCGGTATAAATCACACACTTGGTGCCGTAGAGATAATGTCTCCAACACTTCAAAGCAAACACAACCGCTCCCAATTCCAAATCATGTGTCGGGTAGTTCTTCTCATGCACCTTCAATTGACGAGAGGCATAAGCAATGACTTTACCCCTTTGCATAAGAACACAACCCAACCCTTGCCCGAGGCATCACAATAAACAACAAAATCTTCAATTCCATCCGGTAGTGTCAAAATAGGAGCATCACATAGCATATTTTTAAGAGTTTGGAAGGCGTTTTCTTGTCTTTCGCCCCATTTAAAGTTTCTCTCCTTTTGAGTCAAGAGAGTGAGTGGTTGTGCAATACGGGAGAAATTTTCAATGAATCTTCTATAGTAACCCGCCAATCCAAGGAATTGACGGATCTCGGATGGCGTTTCGGGTCTTCTCCAATTCTTGATCGCTTCAATCTTGCTTAGGTCCACGTGAATACCATCCTTGCTCACTACGTGACCAAGAAAGTGCACCTCGCGCAAGTGCTCAACATGCTCTTCCTTTGTCTTTAAGTATACAAGTATGTCATCAATGAACACAATGACAGACTTGTCTAAGTATGGTTGGCACACCCGGTTCATCAAGTCCATGAACACCGCCGGTGCATTAGTCAACCCGAAGGGCATCACGGTGAATTCAAAATGACCATACCTTGTGCGAAAAGCCGTCTTGGGGATATCATCTTCATGTACTCGGAGTTGATGATAACCCAAGCGAAGATCGATTTTAGAGAAGTGCTTAGCACCTTGAAGTTGATCAAATAAGTCATCGATTCTAGGGAGGGGATACCGGTTCTTCACAGTGAGCTTGTTTAATTCCCGGTAATCAATACACATTCTGAAGGACCCGTCTTTCTTTTTGACGAAGAGGACAGGAGCACCCCAAGGAGATTGACTAGGGCGAATGAAACCCTTCTCTTGAAGTTCCTTGAGTTGAGTTTGTAGTTCTTGCATTTCGGTTAAGGCTAGTCTATACGGAGCTTTTGCTACGGGCGCGGCTTCGGGGATAAGATTAATACGAAAGTCAAGTTCACGAGTTGGAGGTAATCCCGGTAAGTCATCCGGAAAAACATCAGGAAATTCACAAACAATAGGAACGGTCTTCAATTCTACCTTTGTGATGGTAGCACTAAAGACTTTAGAATTTGAGGGATCAGAGATTTCGCCTTGAACCCTAAGGATTCTACCGTTAGTCAACGGTATCTTAACAACCCTCTCACCACAATCAATAGTCACGTTTACGGCCGTCAACCAATCCATACCCACAATGACATCAAAACTCCCAATGTCAAGAGGCATGAGGTCAATGAAGAAGTCGACGTCTTCTAAAGTCAAGACACAGTCGCGAAGTAATTGACTAAGTCTAGTTAGTGACCCGTTTACCATTTCAATGTCAAGCACATAGTTTAGAGCACAAGGATGCACATCAATCAAAGGAACAAAGTTAGAGGACACGAGGCTATAATCGCCCCGGAATCAAATAGAACGGTTGCATAGTGACCATTAAGGAGAAAGGTACCTGCTACTACGTTGGGATCGTTGCGGGCTTCATTTGCATTGGCCGCAAAGGCTCGGCCGCGTGGTTGCACTTGATGGCCTTGTTGTCCCCAGTTTTGGTTAGGCCCGACCATTTGTAGTTGGTTGGGGTGGACGGCTACTTGAACTTGTTGTCCCACCCATCGAGGACAATTATTACGATAGTGGTCACGACTACCACATTCAAAACATTCACCTCTTCGTTGATTACCTTGAGGAGGGACGGCCCGAACAGGAGCCACATTCATTGGGCCCGTTCTTGGAGCCCTACAATCTCTGGAGAGGTGCCCCACTTGGTTACAATTAAAGCATGCTCTGCATTGGGCATTGGCGGGGTGATGTTGGTTGCATCTCCACAGAAAGGATGGGGTCCAGTATAAGCTTTCCTGGCCGGTTCCACTGCCGCCATCACCCTACCCCTATTAGCATTTTTGGGGTCAAACCTTCCCATTTTCTTTACCCCACTTGACTCTCCCACTTCTTTCCTCTTGTTTGTTGAGGATTTGCTCAAGACACCGCTTCTCAACAAGTCTTCAGTCACACTCCCGGCTCGGTTAACAGCATCGGCCAAAGAAGTAGGCATGTTAGAATTCACATAAGATCGGACTTGAGGATTCAAGCCCAATACAAACTTCTGGATGGCCTGAGACTCGACCACATACTCATTTCATATCATTAAGCTAAGGCAAGAGTGCTAGAATCCTATGGGATTGTTACTTAGCATATCATCATGTCAAATTCATTACAATTGTCTATCATTAACTCATGTAATCATGCTTATTACATCATGCAATCAAACAACTAACACGAATGATTCAAAGTATAATCCGAATTCGATATGCTCTCTAGTTATTGACCGGGTATGTATACAGGGTGTACCAATGGCTAACCCTCCACCTAATCAACTTCCATTAAGCATATCGGTTCCTTATTATACTTTAAGCCACACGTGCGCAATCCACGATGTCATTAACTTGTTATAATGCTGGGTAACCATAAAAGAGTTGATCGGGTTCTTTTAGGGTTGCCATAATATTATACTAAGTTAATGGCACTTACTTTGCCCTAAATCATCAAATTAGTTCCAACAAATAACAACAACAAATCATAATAACCACATTCATCACATTGAATTCAAGCTATCACACAAGTGGTCTTAACTACGAACTCACACGGGGATTCACATAATTCACATTGCACACGAATTTCTAACCATGCATGCTATATGAAGAGTTTTAACTTAAGCCGTAGTCTAGGTCAAACCGCCTAATTCTCTACGACCACGCATGGGCCAACATTCTGTAACACCCCAAGCCGAGGCTCGAAATATCACGGAAATCATATAGCGCAAGGTGGAATTACAATAGAACAAGAACTAAATGCAAATAAAGATTCAGTGAATCCAAAACAATACGAAACAAGTACCAAAATACATAAGGAGCAAATAACCATCAAAGTTTACAAAAGAACATCACAAAGATGGCAAATCGATCCTAAGTATAATGCAAAAGAGAAGGTCGATGAATCCTTGATTCATAAAGTCCAAAGCCCGGGTTTAACAGCAAGCAAGCAACTAAACTCCACGTCCGGGGATAACCTGATTACCTGAAAAGTGTACTAAGCATAGTCAACACAAGGTTGGTGAGTTCGTAGTAATGGTCCAGAAAGAACCATCAACAATATCAACAATATACAAATAGAGGCAAAACAAGACTTACAGTGAGCCTCTAAGTATCACAATAATGTCCAACAACAAGATTACACAACGAGTAAGCGTGTAATAAATGAGCACAAAAGATGAAAAATATCAATGAATGTGCTAAATGCATAAAGTGCCAACATGTATGCCCAATGTGTGAACTCAGTCACATATGCAACGATACCCGCCTGTCATAGCAATGACACAGGCTGCATCTCAAAAACATCGAGATATATATGTCTATATACTCGGGATCATGAACTCAACATCCATCAGATAAGTGTATACATCTATACACTTGGATGTATGCACTCCTCAACCGAGGGATTATCAACAATGTATACATGCTTACAATCAATCGAAAATGCATCAATCATAACTCAACAATCACAATACGATGAACATGAACCAACAATCAATATTCGACAAACATGAGCCAACAATCAATATTAACCCCAATTCTATACGTACATACACTTAAGAGGATTCTACTTTCTTCGAGTCCCAGATGCTTATATATAGGGTGACCCGTAGCCTTCCCACCACATATAAAACCCAATGAAGGCATAACCGACTTCCATGTATGTACGTCTATCCTAATATTAATGGAATACTTAACAAAACATAAACCAAGTCAACCAAACGAAATGAACCGTCACATCAATCCAACAATCAAAACAATCAATCAATTAATCAACAAATGCAAGTAAACACGTCAAAAGTTATTAACGTTTGAAAACTGACGCGCGAAATTCCCAAAACTATCTCACTGCGCCGCAGTCAAGGCATTGCCTTGCCACTGCGCCGCAGTGAGGCTAATCGAAGCAAAAGGTCAGTGCTTTTCCACTGCGCCGCAGTGGGACAAGGTCCTGCCACTGCGCCGCAGTGGGACAACTTCCTGCACGCAGACTAGCAGTTCTTAAGTGCAGAAAACGAGCCAAAACTACCAAAACTCGACCCAAACCATACCAAAACGATTTGTAGGAGTTTGAAACTCATTTTGAAGCTTAACTAAGTGCCATTAAACATAAATATACATAACCCATTACAAATTTCCATTCCAAAACATCAAGAACACTTCCAAATCATTCAACCCAAACCAAAACCCTAATTGAACCCTAATTTCAGTTCGACCCGATTTAAGACTTGTAAATACTTTAAATCGACCAACAACATATAAATAAGCATAAATAGGTGAAGATGGGATGAATTTGACTTACCAAAACACCTTCTTGAGCTCAAACCCGAAATTAGGTCAAAATGGGTAAAATGCTTGCACTTAGCAACTAAATCCTTTGCTAGATGATAATGATTTCCGAGTTAACCCAACCCAAAACACCAAATGATGCTAGAGAAAATGAAGAACTAGAGATGGATGGTCTTGCTTTTACTTAGAGAGAAAAGAGAAGAAAAGAGATATGTGGTGAATGAAGAGATAAGGAGAGAATGGGTCACTAGTAGGCTCATGGGTCATGGGTTTGGCCCATGGGTCGACCCGTTTCTCTTCTCAAGCCAATTTACAATCGTTAGACATTTAAACACCAATCAAAACATATTATCGACCCGAATATAACACATTGTCATTTAATTCACAAAACGACCCAAATAATTCATTAACTTAAATTGTTAGTCATATTACACGAAAAGTCAACGGGTCAAAACTCACGGATGTTACATTTATAGCTGTTATGGCAAGCTAAAAGACAGTTAACACTCATTTCGCCTTTCAAACTGTTGTTCTTCGCTCTTTCAATAACTAAAATATCATAATATTTGTTGTTTACGAGTTTTTACATAAATCATAATGTCTATTTTTGGCAATGCTCTGTGATGTTGTACAAAAAAGTGTTTTAAATTTTAAATTGTGATGATATGTAAATAATTATAATTTTTAATATTGTTATAATATAATTAAAGTACCATTTTTATTCAAAAAGATACATTATATTATATTTCAAATATATTAGCTTCCAAAAGAAGCTTGGAGAAAATAGTAACTTAAAAGATATAAAAATAAAATGTTTTTATTACAAGTACCATTCTTATTCAAATAGTAACTTAAAGTAATAATATAGAAACTACATTTTTATTAGAAATAAAGATACCTATATATATAGCTTCATTTATCATATAAAAACATAATTTTAGTAATACTGGAAAGTTCTAAAGATTTTTAATTTTGAATTTTTTTCTCTTTATAACTACCGTCATGTCCAAAAATTTATTTTTTCAAATTCTGGTTGATATCTCCAAAACTCAAAATCTAATAACTTAAAAGATATAAAAATAAAATGTTTTTATTACAATATTTTTATTAGATAAGTAATAATATAGAATGTTATTTTTATTACAAATAAAGATTCTATATATATATTATTTACATTAAAAACGTAATTTTACCAATACTGGAAATTCCTAAAGTTTTTTAATTTTGCATTTTTATTTCTTTATAAGTACCGTCATGTCCAAAAATTTATGTTTTCAAATTCTGGTTGATATCTCCAAAACTCAAAATCTATTACAAGGATTGGTAAGTTTTTATTACTAAATAAAGATACCTATATATATAGCTTCATTTATCATATAAAAACATAAATTTAGTAATACTGGAAAGTTCTAAAGATTTTTAATTTTGAATTTTTTTCTCTTTATAACTACCGTCATGTCCAAAAATTTATTTTTTCAAATTCTGGTTGATATCTCCAAAACTCAAAATCTAATAACTTAAAAGATATAAAAATAAAATGTTTTTATTACAAGTACCATTCTTATTCAAATAGTAATTAAAGTAATAATATAGAATGTTTCATTTTTATTACAAATAAAGATATCTATATATATATTATTTACATTAAAAACGTAATTTTACCAATACTGGAAATTCCTAAAGTTTTTTAATTTTGCATTTTTATTTCTTTATAAGTACCGTCATGTCCAAAAATTTATGTTTTCAAATTTTGGTTGATATTTCGAAAACTCAAAATCTATAACTTAAAAGATATAAAAATAAAATGTTTTTATTACAAGTACCATTCTTATTCAAATAGTAACTTAAAGTAATAATATAGAAACTACATTTTTATTAGAAATAAAGATACCTATATATATACTTCATTATATTAAAAACGTAATTTTACGAATACTGGAAATTCCTAAAGTTTTTTAATTTTGAATTTTTTCTCTTTATAAGTACCGTCATGTCCAAAAATTTATTTTTTCAAATTCTGGTTGATATCTCCAAAACTCAAAATCTAATAACTTAAAAGATATTAAAATAGAATATTTGATCACAATATTTTTATTAGATAAGTAATAACATAGAATGTTAATTTTTATTACGTTAAGTCTTATATATGCTTCATTATTATATAAAAACATAAATTTTTGTACTGGATTCCTAAAGTTTTTTAATTTTGCATTTTTATTTCTTTATAAGTACCGTCATGTCCAAAAATTTATGTTTTCAAATTCTGGTTGATATTTCGAAAACTCAAAATCTATTACAAGGATTGGTAAGTTTAATTATTCTACTAATTTATAATTTATATACTTCTTTTTCAGTAATATCTGTGCATTTTTATTATCTATGTGTATTAATATAATAAAATATTTTATAATTTATTTATATAGGTTCTGCCAGCAGAATTCAAATCTAGACTACATCCAGAAGTACAAGCAATCCAACTTATTGATATAAACAAACGAAAATATTATGTTTGTGTTGAGAAGTTTGGAGAAATGGACTTCATACTTTGTTTTGCAGAATGGTCATCCTTTGTTCATTGATGTATCACAGAATATACAAAACAATTGTGTTTCAGGTTAATTGATAAAAATTGTTTTGAAGTCATTTGCTTTGATTTTAGTAATATGGAATTGATAAAAGAGGTTCATGGAATAGATCGTATCAAAAGATGTCTTGTTAAAGTAACTCCAGAAACGATGCATACTCAGGTTAGAATTAATTTTATCTTATTTATTTATTATATTCCTGCAAATTAAGTGTGTTTCTGTTCTAATTTTGTTCACCGATCGATTTAATATCAGTATATCTTCCTTCGCTATCATTTTCAGAAGCTAATTTCATCATTTGAGTTGTTTTTGATCGAGCTCTACAAATCGCATGTTCGTGAGGGTTTGATTTCCAGTTGAAATTAGCATCTAATTTGTTTGAGGATTTGTGCGCATTGATTTTCTGAACATTTTGATATAAAATTCGAGTTCTAATTCGCAAAAATGAAGAAGATATCGAAGATTTTCAGTCTTCTCTGCAAATAAGGGTTTGGCTAAACGAAGAAGATAACCTAACCGACTATTTTGTCGTGTTGTGGTTACTCGTATTTGCAGAGGTCGTTGGCTAAGTGGTGTTCTTACTTGTACTATTTGCAGAGCTCCTTGCTCGGCAAATACGTGTTTCAGAAATTTGGCTAAGTACTGGAACTTCACTTGTTCTATTTGCAGAGCTTATTGCTCGGCAAATAGTTATTTCAAGAAATTTGGTTAAGTGTTCTGGTTACTTATTCTATTTGCAGAGCTCCTTGCTCGGCAAATAGTTGTTTTTGAGAATTCTTGATTTGAGACTGGTGCTACTTGCATTGTTTGCAGAGGTTTAAGCTCGGCAAACAAGTGTTTTTGGTTGGTGTGACTAAGTACAAGTTCTATTTGTGCTGTTTGCAGAGATATTTGCTCGGCAAATAGTTGAAATTGATTCTTCGACCAAGTGACTTTATAAGTTGTACTGTTTGCAGAGCTTATTGCTCGGCAAATAGTTATTTCAAGAAATTTGGTTAAGTGTTCTGGTTACTTATTCTATTTGCAGAGCTTATTTGCTCGGCAAATAGTTGAAATTGATTCTTCGACCAAGTGACTTTATAAGTTGTACTGTTTGCAGAGAATTTAAGCTCGGCATTCAGTTGTTTTTAAGATTCTCAAATCAAAATTTTTCAAGAAAATTTCTCAAAACCATTTTTCATCAATATTCTTCGAGTGGGTTGAAAAATCAAAATTTTTGAAATTTTGAAATTTCTTACTTGTTCTATTTGCAGAGGATTAAGCTCTGCATTTAGTTGAAATTGAAAATTCTCAAATTTTTCTAAGTCTGTTAATTGCTTGAAATGGCTTCAAGGGAAGCTTTAGCACTTGGTTCTGAAGGAAGACCACCTGTCTTGTTTAGAGGATCTTATCCTCAATGGAAGAAAAGGTTTCTGAACTGGATAGACAGGCAGAAGAATGGAAAACTGCTGAGAAAATCTTACAAAGATGGTCCTGAAATTCCAAAGAACCCAGTTAATGGAGAAGTTTTACCTGAAGAGAGTTGGAATGCAGAACAGAAGAGTAGAGTTGAGGCTGATCAAAGTGCAATTGCCTATCTTTACCAAGCACTTCCAGATGACATTTACTGCAATGTTGATTCCTATGAAACAGGAAAAGACATATGGGATGAAGTGGAGAAGCAGATGGAAGGATCTGATGTATCAAACACCATAAGGTTGTCGACTGTTCTGAACATGTATGAAACATTCAAACAACAAAAAGGTGAACCATTGAATGAGGTATACATCAGATTCTGCAATGTCATCAATGAGCTGAGAAAGAATGATGTGAAGAGAACTAATATGGAACTGAACATCAAATTCATCAAAAATCTGGAAGAGGAATGGCAAGTGTATGGAACCCAACTCAACCAACAATCAGACTTTGGAAAACTCACCATTCACACTCTGTTTGAAAAGCTACAACTTAATGTTGAGGATGTTCAGAGAATTCAGAAGAAGAAAGAAGAGAATGTACATTCAGATCCATTGGCCTTGGTTGCTGAAAAGAAGACTTCAAGATTGTCAAGACACAGTTTTGTTGAAGTTCAAACTGATTCTGATTCGAGTGAGATGAGTGATTCTGATCTGGATGAGAAACAAAAAGAGATGTACAAAGAACTCGCTTATTTCACTAAGACTTTCAAGAAGAAATTCTTCAAGAAGAAACCAACAAACAATCAGCTTAGGACTTCATCAGTCTCTTCGTATGCTAAAAATGCGAATGCTCCTAAGTATGATCAGAAGAAAGATTTTGCTGGTGGTGAGAAGAAGTATGACAATCAGAAGAAGTTTGAGAAGAAGGTCATAGATAAGAGAACTGAAGACAGGAAATGCTACAACTGTGGTATCACTGGACATTTTGCCATAAATTGTACTAAACCTCGACAAAAGAACTCCGAGTACTACAAGTACAAACTTTTGCTGGCAAGACAAGAGGAAAGCGGAATTGCTCTTCTTGCTGAGGATGACAAGTGGTTACATCTTTCTGATGAGGAGACAGACGAACTTGCAGCAAATGTGTGCTTCATGACAAAGATCAAGAAGTCAAAGGAGTTGGAGGAAAATGATGAAAGTTCTTCTGAAGTCGAGGATGAGGTAATCTCTTTTCCCAAATCAGTGTTAAAACATTATATGGATATGTCTGATACAGCAAGGAAAGATTGCAGGGAGTTGAGTAAAAAGAATTTAAAATTAAAGAAAGATTTGGAGGACAAAGAAAAAGATTTTCAAATTAAAATTGATTCACTTCAAAAAGATGTTGAAAATTTGAAATCTGAAAAAGCAGCAGTCTCTTTTACTCCAAACTCCAAACTGCATCTTGAGAAACAAGAACTTGAGACCAAAGTTCTTGAACTGAGCAAGACTGTCAGACAACTTCAAGTTGAAAAGACCAATGAGATGTTTCGAGCAAATGCTTTGGCTGAAGACATTGAGTCTTTGAATGTCAAGATGAAAGAATCAATCCCTGATGTGACGGAATTTGAAAACAAAATTTCTGACCTAAAATATGAATGTTGTATAAAAGATTCTCTTAAACAAAAACTTGATAAAGAAAATGATGAACTGAAAGCTGAAATCAAGTCTTATCAAGAAAAGTTGTATAAGATCAATCGTTCATATCAACAAGTCTTTTTAAATAGGCCAAGAAATTCAGAAACAATATTCACATCAGGGTTGGGTTATAACAATCCAAAATGTTTGCTCGAAGCACAAGAAGAAGTCCCATCATTATACAACGAATCTTATTTGAGATGTGGGATGACAGACCAATTTGTGAGACCGACTAATAGTGATTATGAGGCTGATGATTTTCTAGAAAAGGGTGCAAAAGTCTATTTTAACTATGCGTTAATGGATGAGTCATATGATTTCTTCGCTAACTCTACACATAAAACAATCAAAGACAATCATGAGGCTATCATACCCGAAATTCTTGAGTGTTTTACTGAAAAACCTTTGGAAAATCCTATTCCTATTCCAAAACCTGAAACTTTGAGACCTTATGTACCACAAAAAGTTTTGGAAAAGGTAATTGAAAATCTGCAAAAGTCTCTTGAGGAAAAGCAATCTTTGATAGAAAATTTGAAGGCTCAAAATCACTATGTCATTGACCCACCCAAAAATCATGTAAATGATTGTGATCACCCCGATTGTCCTGTTTGTGAAGTTATGGCCACTCCATCTCCACCAACCAAATCTGTGTGTCAAAATGAGAAAACTTCACAAAATGCATGTTCTATTTGTGAAATCATGAATGCATCTGTGCAAACTGAGAGTCAAGTTGTGCATGTTTCTGTTCAAACTGATGGTGATTTAGATGATGTTCATGATATTGATGATTATTTCTTCCCGATTACTTCTGAAATTGAGACTTTTACCAAGTTTTCTGAGGGAACTCAATCATACTTGAATGAAATTGATGCTTTCAAACAAAAGTTTGAAAAAGAAAGAGATCAGAGATTAAATGTGCTAAAGGAACTTAATGATTTAAAAGTTGAATTCCAATTTCAGAAAATAGCACTTCAATTTCAAAAAGAAAAAGAAAAAGCATCAATTCCACTCAAGCGAAGTCCATGTCCGATAAAGAAAAGTGAAGTAAGTGTGAAGTTGGAAACTGATGATATGTCAACATTTTTAGAAGAAAATCATGATTTTGAACCTGAATTTGAAAAACTTTTTGTTCAAAAGGAGGAAAAACTTGATTTTAATCTAAAGAAGATTCCAAAGTCACACTCTTCACAACCTTCCTCATCCGATAAGTTCCAAAGACAAAAGACCACCCAACAATCAAAGACCAACCCATCACCCAAGACTGATCCAAAACCAAAGACCAAACCATTACCAAAGAAAGTTTCAAAACCAAAGTTCAATCAATCTCCAAAGAGTGTTAAGGATTCAAGTCATAATTCAATGAATGGTCCCACAGTTCAAAAGACTTCTAGGCAAACAAAGATGTACAAGGTCAAATCTGAATCTCAGTCACAAAAAGAAGTCAAAACAAGCAGTGGTCCGAAGATTGTTAAGATTGAAACTTTCTCATTAGGTAACAAACAACCTCAGCAGGTTAGGTATTCTAGTTTCCCTAGGTATTCTCAGAAGAATCCTAAGTGCACTTTACAGAGGGTTAGAGATACTTTTACAGGCATGACTAAATACAAAGACCAGTATGGTTGGTTGTCACCTAATTACATAAAGAAAGTGAATAAGATCACAGAACCCATCAAGAAGCAACCTGTTCAGAACATAAATGCTAAATTAGTTTCTAACTCTAAGAATGTTCGTGTTTCAGGTCACTTGTGCATGAAAAGTAGCAGTAAATGGATTCCAAAAGATAGATTCTTGCATGCTACTAGAAAAGTTAAACTTGATGGAAACACTACCCATGTCAAACAAGTGTGGATTGTCCGTAGATCAAATACATTAGATAATGCTAATTCATCTAGGACTAGTCCCGCTTGTATCAAAACTTGTGTATAACCAATTACATTTCTGTGCTTGTAATTTGTATTTGTGCTTTTGAACAATTCTGTGTGTTTGTTTGTTATTTGAATAAATAGTTTCTTTGTGTGTCATTTTGCCTGTTGTTTAATTTTAATGTGTACTTGCATGATTATCCATCTAACCTGCAAGGACCCAATCTACATGGGTACCTAAACCATATTCCTTGTCCTTGCAGGAATATCTCATTTGTGTATGGTATGTTGACTCGGGATGCTCACGTCATATGACTGGAAACAAGTCCATTCTTTCGAACTTTATTGAAAAGTTTATGGGAACCGTCAGATTCGGAAATGATCATATTGCTCCTATTCTCGGTTACGGAGACATTGTTAAAAATGGTGTCACTATAAAGAGAGTTTCCTATGTCGAAGGATTAGGACACAATCTTTTCAGTGTTGGACAATTTTGTGACAATGATCTTCAAGTATTATTCAGGAGATATGAATGCAAAGTGCAGACTGAAGATGGTGTGGATATTCTGACTGGAACAAGAGACAATAATTTGTTCACAATTGATCTCAACAACATTCCATCCAATTCTTCAGAGATTTGTTTACTTTCAAAAGCAACTGCACAAAACTCTTGGTTATGGCATCGCCGTCTTTCTCATCTTAACTTTCAAACGATTAATACACTCGTGGATAAACAACTTGTTGAAGGTCTTCCGGACTACAAGTATGAAAGTGAACATGTTTGTCCAGCTTGTGCAATTGGAAAGATGAAGAAAGCTTCACACAAACCAAAGAAGCACTTAAGTACAGAAGGTCCTTTGCACCTTATTCATATGGATTTGTGTGGCCCAATGAAAGTTCAAAGTATCCATGGAAAGCGATACATTCTAGTGATTGTAGATGATTATTCTCGTTACACTTGGGTATTCTTTCTTCAAGTCCATGGGTATTTCACACCAATTTTCCGCTGCCAGAACACCTCAACAGAATGGAGTAGTTGAACGTCGAAATCGAACTCTTGTTGAAGCAGCTAGAACAATGCTTGCTTATTCTAAGTTGCCACCGAATCTTTGGGCTGAAGCTGTTGCTACTGCCTGCTTCACTCAAAATAGATCAATTATAAACAAGAGGTTTGATAAAACTCCATATGAGGTGATAAACAATAGAAAGCCCAATGTGAACTTCTTGCACATTTTTGGATGTGTTTGTTATGTTCTCAATGATCGAGATAATCTGGGCAAATTTGAACCAAAAGGCGATGAGGCATATTTCATCGGTTATTCAAGAGAATCCATTGCATATCGTGTATATAACCGAAGAACCAAGAGAATCGAAGAGAGTATGAATGTCAAATTTGATGAACTCTCAGGAATGGTTCTTGAACAACACAGTTCAAGACCCGAACTTCAAAGTCCACAAGCTTCCGCAACTAAGACTGCATCAAATGTCAAATCAATCTCTACTCCAACAACACAAGATTTGGACATCTTGTTCGAAGAATTTTTCCATGTTTCGAAGAAAGTTCCTGAATCTGATGGAAATGACAATGAACCAACCAGTTCAAATTCAGAAGAAATGGATCCCAATGAGTCTTCACCATCACAATCATCAGATGTTAATTCATCATCTGATTCTCCTCCACCTACTGATATTTCAGAGTTGCATACTCAACCTCATAATATCTCACAAGTGACAAATCCTACAACCAATCCTGAAGATTATGATCATGATGACTTTGTTGAACCAATTGCAATTTCATTTGAATAATTAACAGAACAACATTCTCCTGATTTTATTGATTCTGAAGAATCTGGTGATCCACTTAATCCAATTCATCACACAACCAAGTGGACAAGAGCTCATCCTATTTCTCAAGTCATTGGTAATCCAACAACTGGAGTTCAGACAAGATCCGCCTCCGCGAATGAATGTCTGTTTGTGAATTTTCTGAGTATTGTTGAACCAAAGACAGTGAATGAAGCTCTAAGTTGTCCAGATTGGGTGAAAGCAATGCAAGAAGAACTTAATCAGTTCGAACGTCTTGAGGTGTGGAAATTGGTTCCAAATCCTTACAAGAACAAGGAGCCAATTAAAACCAAATGGATCTTCAAAAACAAAAAGGATGAAACTGGAGTTGTTGTACGCAACAAAGCACGATTGGTTGCAAAGGGATACTGCCAACAAGATGGAATTGACTACGATGAGACATTCGCACCAGTTGCACGAATTGAGGCTATTCGGATGTTTCTTGCCTATGCTGCCTACAAGAAATTCACAGTCTACCAAATGGATGTCAAAACTGCCTTCTTAAATGGAATACTCAAAGAAGAAGTGTATGTTGAACAACCAGAAGGTTTTGTGAATTCAAAACATCCAAACTATGTTTACAGGTTAGATAAGGCTTTATATGGACTGAAACAAGCGCCTCGTGCATGGTATGATGCTCTATCCTCTTATCTTGTGAAATCTGGTTTTAGTAAAGGTTCGATTGACACTACCTTGTTTATCAAACGACAAGGGAGTGACATCATACTAATCCAGATTTATGTTGACGACATAATTTTCGGGTCAACTAATCCTAAATACTGCAAGAATTTCTCTGCTTTAATGATCAAGAAATTTGAAATGAGCATGATGGGTGAATTAAACTTTTTTCTTGGTCTTCAAGTAAAACAGTTGTCAAATGGTACTTTTATTTGTCAATCTAAGTACATTCTTGACATGTTGAAAAAGTTTGATATGATGGATTGTCAAAACTGCCTTCTTAAATGGAATACTCAAAGAAGAAGTGTATGTTGAACAACCAGAAGGTTTTGTGAATTCAAAACATCCAAACTATGTTTACAGGTTAGATAAGGCTTTATATGGACTGAAACAAGCGCCTCGTGCATGGTATGATGCTCTATCCTCTTATCTTGTGAAATCTGGTTTTAGTAAAGGTTCGATTGACACTACCTTGTTTATCAAACGACAAGGGAGTGACATCATACTAATCCAGATTTATGTTGACGACATAATTTTCGGGTCAACTAATCCTAAATACTGCAAGAATTTCTCTGCTTTAATGATCAAGAAATTTGAAATGAGCATGATGGGTGAATTAAACTTTTTTCTTGGTCTTCAAGTAAAACAGTTGTCAAATGGTACTTTTATTTGTCAATCTAAGTACATTCTTGACATGTTGAAAAAGTTTGATATGATGGATTGTCAAACAATTGGAACACCCATGGAAGCTCGGACAAAGATTAATGCTGACTTAAATGGAAAATCTTTTGATCAAAAGAAATATCGCAGTATGATAGGGTCACTCATGTATTTGACCGCAAGTCGCCCGGATATTATGTTCGCCACATGCATGTGTGCCAGGTACCAGGCCAATCCCAAGGAAAGTCATTTCCAGGCCGTTAAACGGATCTTCCGATACCTGAAAGGCACAGTGAACCTTGGTCTCTGGTATCCAAGGGATACCGGGTTTCAGTTAATTGCATATTCGGATGCTGACCATGCAGGTTGTAAGCTTGATCGAAAGAGTACTTCTGGGAGTGTACAGTTTCTAGGGGACAGATTGGTCAGTTGGTCTTCAAAGAAACAGAATTGTGTATCCACATCTACTGCAGAAGCTGAATACGTAGCTGCAGCAAGCTGTTGTTCACAAGTTCTTTGGATGAAGACACAGTTGACTGATTATGGATTTCAATTCAACAGAATTCCCATTTACTGTGACTCAAAGAGTGCTATTGCTATTTCTTGCAATCCTGTACAGCACACAAAGACCAAGCACATAGATGTTCGGTACCATTTTCTTAAAGATCATGTCGAAAAAGGTAACATCGAACTCTATTTTGTCCCAACAGACTACCAACTTGCTGATCTTTTCACCAAACCTTTGGATGAAAACAGGTTCAATTTTCTTAAAACCAAGTTGGGAATGCTAGATTTACAAACTTAATTGATTTCAAGCCATGTATTCTATGTTCATTTTCTGTTTCAAACATTGATGTGTTTTACTTGTGATTACATGCAATGTTTGAGGGGGAGAAAAAGGGTAGAATGCATGATTTAAGGGGGAGTTTGTAAATTTACCATTTTGATATATGCTTAACTTGAGGGGGAGTGTGCAAATGCATATGAATTTTTTTTTTTTTTTTTTTTTTTTTTTGTTTTAATTTTTTTTGTTTTAATTTTTTTTGTTTTAATTTTTTTTGTTTTAATTTTTTTTGTTTGAATTTTTTTTTTAATTATTTTTTTATTTTTTTTGTTTTAATTTTTTTTATGTGTGTTTGTTTTAAAATGAAAAACCAAATATAAAATTAGAAATCTTTAAAAAGATAAAAATATTTTTTTGTTAATTTTTTTTGTTTTAGTAAGTGTTTTTATTTTATTTTTATTTTTACTTTTATTTGTTTTAATTTTTTTTGTTTCAATTTTTTTTCTGTTTGATTTTTTTTTTAAAAACCCAAAAGGTTTCAGCCCAAAACCAATATGAGCCCAACTGCCATGTTAAGCCCATGACCAGTTTGAAATCGGGTTGACACGCGGGTTATACCCATACCCGCGACCCGTATTTGTGATATAAATAGAATTTGGGTAGTCCATTTTGTCATTATTCAAATTCAAATCAGCTTACTTTTGTTTTTCTCTCAAACCGATCAAAACTTTACATCAATCAATCAATAATCTTCATCTTTTTCATAATAATCAAAGTGGGTGCAGTCTAGTGATCAGTTTTTTTGTTGTATTTCATCACTTCTTTCAATCATATCAACAGTTGTGAGGTAAGATTACTTGTTTAACTTTTTGTACTTCAACTGTTTGATCAAATGTCTAAATGGACTGCCATGCTTATTATGAGTTATTTGAAGTTTGATTGTGTATTTTTGATGTTTTAGGTGCATAATTAGGTATTATACTTGTTTATTATATGATTTTATGCCTTAATCTGTTTGAGTTTTAATGTTTCTGGATTTGATTTGATGATGGGCTGGGTAATCTGATGAGTTCTTGATGAAATATACCATTTGCAGAGCAATTTGCTCGGCAAATGCATGAAAATTCTTCACTTAGTTTTCATACCAACTGTTTGCAGAGCATTTTGCTCGGCAAATGCATGAAAATTCTTCACTTAGTTTTCATATCAACTATTTGCAGAGCAATTTGCTCGGCAAATGGGTTATTTGTTCATAATAACCTTCAAATCATCATTAATTCTGGTTAACATGTTCATAATTTTCTCAAAACAAGTTTTTAGATCAAAAAGTGTCATTTGCAGAGCATTTTGCTCGGCAAACAGTGTATTTTGTACAAAACTTGTTCCAAGTCATAGAACAACTGTTTGCAGAGCATTTTGCTCGGCAAACATGCCTGTTTGAATTCCAAAAGTTTTACAAGTTTTAAATACACTGTTTGCAGAGCTTTGTGCTCGGCAAACATGCCTGTTTGAATTCCAAAAGTTTTACAAGTTTTAAAAACAACTGTTTGCAGAGCATTTTGCTCGGCATTCAAGCCTTTTTGCTTTTCAAACTGGATCTAAGTTTTAATATACACTGTTTGCAGAGCTTTGTGCTCGGCAAACATGCCTGTTTGAATTCCAAAAGTTTTACAAGTTTTAAAAACAACTGTTTGCAGAGCATTTTGCTCGGCAAACAGTGTATTTTGTACAAAACTTGTTCCAAGTCATAGAACAACTGTTTGCAGAGCATTTTGCTCGGCAAACAGTACAAATTTTTTTAAATTTTGTCAAGACTTGAACCATCCATTTGCAGAACTTGTGCTCGGCAAATGCATGAAAATTCTTCACTTAGTTTTCATACCAACTGTTTGCAGAGCATTTTGCTCGGCAAACAGTACAAAATGAAAAATTTTTCACCAAGTTTTAATACAACTGTTTGCAGAGTTTTTTGCTCGGCAAACAGTACAAAATGAAAACTTTTCACTTAGTTTTCATACCAACTGTTTGCAGAGCTTTTTGCTCGGCAAACAGTACAAAATGAAAAAAAAAAATTCACAAAGTTTTAAATCCAACTGTTTGCAGAGCATTTTGCTCGGCAAACAGTACAAAATGAAAAAAAAAAAATTTCACAAAGTTTTAAATCCAACTGTTTGCAGAGCATTTTGCTCGGCAAACAGTGTATTTTGTACAAAACTTGTTCCAAGTCATAGAACAACTGTTTGCAGAGCATTTTGCTCGGCAAACAGTACAAAATGAGAATTTTCTCAAAGTTTTAAAATCAACTGTTTGCAGAGCTTTTTGCTCGGCAAACAGTACAAAATGAAAAAAAAAAATTCACAAAGTTTTAAATCCAACTGTTTGCAGAGCATTTTGCTCGGCAAACAGTACAATTTGAAATTTTTCACATTGAAATTTTTCACATTGAAATTTTTCTTTATCAATTGACAACATTTTTGTTGTTCAATAAAAGAAAATTTCATACATTTCAAAGGAGTTGGACTGAACTGCTCATTTGCAGAGCTTTGAGCTCTGCAAACAGTACAATTTGAAATTTTTCACATTGAAATTTTTCTTTATCAATTGACAACATTTTTGTTGTTCAATAAAAGAAAATTTCATACATTTCAAAGGAGTTGGACTGAACTGCTCATTTGCAGAGCTTTGAGCTCTGAATTTACATATTTCAACTCCAATACAAATCAAAATTTTGCCAAAACAAAAAAAAAAAAAAAAAAAAAAAAAAAAAAAAAAAAAAAAAAAAAAAAAAAAAAAAAAAAAAAAAAAAAAAAAAAAAAAAAAAAAAAAAAAAAAAAAAAAAAAAAAAAAAAAAAAAAAAAAAAAAAAAAAAAAAAAAAAAAAAAAAAAAAAAAAAAAAAAAAAAAAAAAAAAAAAAAAAAAAAAAAAAAAAAAAAAAAAAAAAAAAAAAAAAAAAAAAAAAAAAAAAAAAAAAAAAAAAAAAAAAAAAAAAAAAAAAAAAAAAAAAAAAAAAAAAAAAAAAAAAAAAAAAAAAAAAAAAAAAAAAAAAAAAAAAAAAAAAAAAAAAAAAAAAAAAAAAAAAAAAAAAAAAAAAAAAAAAAAAAAAAAAAAAAAAAAAAAAAAAAAAAAAAAAAAAAAAAAAAAAAAAAAAAAAAAAAAAAAAAAAAAAAAAAAAAAAAAAAACAAAATGAAAAAAAAAAATTCACAAAGTTTTAAATCCAACTGTTTGCAGAGCATTTTGCTCGGCAAACAGTACAATTTGAAATTTTTCACATTGAAATTTTTCTTTATCAATTGACAACATTTTTGTTGTTCAATAAAAGAAAATTTCATACATTTCAAAGGAGTTGGACTGAACTGCTCATTTGCAGAGCTTTGAGCTCTGAATTTACATATTTCAACTCCAATACAAATCAAAATTTTGCCAAAACCATTTTTTTTGGTCCTTGTCAAACACTGGGCAAATTTTCCAAAATGTGCTATTTGCAGAGGTTTTTGCTCTGCAAATAGTACAAATTAGAATTTCAAAATTTTTTTATGTTATTTTATTTTATTTTTATTTTTATTCTTTATTTTTATTCTATGTTTCTTTTATTATTATTTGTGATGTGTTTTAAAATGTTTAACTGTATATGTGTATTGTGTATGTATATATAGTATTTCATAAGTGTTTCGAGTGAGAGGCAAGGTATCGAACGCCTTTGTGTACTACCTTGTTTTCTTATCTTTTAATACTTATGTGATCCTATATATTGTCATGTTTTGTATATATATTTGAGTGAGATGCAAGGTATCGAACGCCTTTGTGTACTACTTTGTTCTCTCATTTTTAATATATATGCAAAACATTGTCTGTGTAATAAATGTGTTTCTTAAAAGTTGGTATATTTTGTTATTTTTCTGTGTTTGAAATGTATTTTCTGGTCAAAAACTTTGGTCAGTTTGTCTTAAACAGAAAAATAATAAAGTACCAAGATGGCAATGTTCAGAGAAGGAGATTCAATGAAAATGCAAGCCAATCAAGCACTTCACATTCCATTTGCTTGCAAATTCCCGATCATTCCAGAGATTCTTAGCTATCATCCACTGAATAATGCTCTGACTGGAGGTGCAATTGTACCTGAGAAGTATGTCTTTGAGCTGTGGCAATCAATTGAATATGTACGAGGAAGTAAAAGGCATAACACAGCAGACTACTTCAAATTTACTCTAGAGTCAGAAGATGAACTGTTTAATTGTCGATTCACTTTGGATGAGTTTAGGACAACAATTGGATTTCCTGTACTTGAAGAATACGAAGAACTCCCATCAGTTGAAGAAATGTTGGCTGGAGTTCATTCGTTGGGTTATGACGGAGAGTTGGCAACGATGAGAGATTTTAGAAGGAGTAATGTAGCAACTCTCTGGCATACGATGTACAATGTTTTAACAACCTGTTTGATGCCATCACAGAAAGGAATTGATCTCATGACAAAGGATTCCTTATCAATTTACTATGCAGTCACTCACAATGTGCAGTGTGACTTTGCGGCGATTATATGGAAAAAGATGATTCAAGTTGTCAAGGGAAAGGATAAACAAGACAGAAAATATATTCCCTTTATCAGATTCTTCACACTAATTATCGAAGATGTTCTTGATAATGCAGAGGAAATTCCAAAATTGGAGAACAGCTTCAAGTGTGTGATTGCGATGTATAAATCCAACTTGAGAGGCACAAGTTGTGAAACTGTAAGACCTTTTCCGATTCCACCATTCCTGATAAATCTGGTTCCTGCTCAGAGTCCTCACCTTAGGGCTTATCTCGAGTGGTTAGTCTCAGCAATGGGGTCTGAAAGCCGACAGACTCCTTCCCAAGCTGAGCATAGGTCGCCAAGTGAGGGTCCTAGTTCGTCAAAAAGAAAAAGAGGGGTTAGTGATGAAGGGGCCTCTGAGCAGAGAAAAAGAAAGTCAAAGAGAGTTATGTTTGAGCAAGATGTTGCTTCACCTGAACCTATTTCATCACCTGTTTCACAATCTACACCAAACATTACCTCACAAACATCACCTTCACAATCTACACCAAACATTACCTCACAAACATCACCTTCACAATCTACACCAACCGTTCATTTTTCGCAATCTTCACCTTCGCAATCTACACCTATACCATCCGTTGTTTCACCGAATCCACCAATTTTTACACCACCTCGTTCATCACCGATTCTTAATCCAACACCACTTGCATCTGCTCTACCTGATGAACCAACTCCACCACCAGGTAGACGACTTAAAATGTCTGCTAGAAGTGTTCTAAAGCAGACTTCAAAGAAGAAGAAATCAAAAAGAAAACATAAGTCGTCTAAATCTGCAAGACAAAGACTTGAATCTACTTCAGCAGATGTGAATGAACAACCTGGTGTCTCAGCGGAGTTTGATGTTGAACAAGCAACAAGAATTGTGGATAATGTTGTATCTGAGTTAGAAACTGAGAATGTTAGCACTGGAGATGATGATGTGCTGGAGGAACAAGGCGGATTTGAGGGAGGAGTTGAAAATACCAGAGAGGATGTGCGGTCCGGGTTAGGACAAGGGCATAAAGAAAACGTTGGCCCTCCATTAGTTCAAACCAATGTGTCTAGCCGGGTTGTTTACCCTAGGGTAGAAATCGGGAACTGCCCATTCTCGTATGCACCAAACTCTCCCAGCCATTCTGACTCCTCACAACAGGAGTTAGTCTCACAAATGCACGGGGATCAGCCACGCTCACCACACTCTCCTCATTTGGAGGATGAAAGTGTTGAAATTAGAGAGGACCAGCCCCACCTCTCGCCTTCAGTTCATGCACAAGAGTCTAGATCTCCTAGGGACACTGATTCACAAGCCCAGTTGAGTACTGGTGCCGGAACAAGCGGAGAGGGACCCACTTTGTGTGACCCTCAAGGACAGCTTGGAAATCCTGCCTTAGCTAACATCACGCCAGCTTTAGCCGCAGGTAACAGTCCTCAGACCGAGACTGGGGGACAGTATGAACGCCGTAGTGACACTGCTGTTCCTCAGGATCAACCTGAGACTGTATTAACGGGCATTCTCAGTGACCCCGGTGTTGTTAGTGGTGTTACCCAACAACAAGTCCCGGACAGTGATTTATCACAGTCTAGGACACAACCCGATTTTGGTTGCAAAGCCACTGAATCCGAAACTGCTGGTGAGGGAATAACCCAAGGATCCGCAGGAAATCCTGAATCAGCTTCGCTGAATTTAGGTCACATTTCAAATGTGCAAACAACCCCCGGGTTGGTTCCTCCACATCAAACACCAACACAAAGAACACCAACACCAACTCAAATTCCATCAACATCAACAAATCTACCAACCAAAGATTCTGCATGTGAAGTTTTGTTAAATATCTTACGATCGGAAGGTGATTTGTTGACTGTTACTGAAAGAGGAGTGTTGAATGCCTTGGAAGTTAGAGAAAGGGAACTTGCAAACTGAAAGAAGAGTCAAAGCCTTACAAGAACAAGTTCAAAGACAAAAGGCTGAGTATGATGCTAAACTAGCTGAGTTTGATGTTGAACAAGCAACAAGAATTGTGGATAATGTTGTATCTGAGTTAGAAACTGAGAATGTTAGCACTGGAGATGATGATGTGCTGGAGGAACAAGGCGGATTTGAGGGAGGAGTTGAAAATACCAGAGAGGATGTGCGGTCCGGGTTAGGACAAGGGCATAAAGAAAACGTTGGCCCTCCATTAGTTCAAACCAATGTGTCTAGCCGGGTTGTTTACCCTAGGGTAGAAATCGGGAACTGCCCATTCTCGTATGCACCAAACTCTCCCAGCCATTCTGACTCCTCACAACAGGAGTTAGTCTCACAAATGCACGGGGATCAGCCACGCTCACCACACTCTCCTCATTTGGAGGATGAAAGTGTTGAAATTAGAGAGGACCAGCCCCACCTCTCGCCTTCAGTTCATGCACAAGAGTCTAGATCTCCTAGGGACACTGATTCACAAGCCCAGTTGAGTACTGGTGCCGGAACAAGCGGAGAGGGACCCACTTTGTGTGACCCTCAAGGACAGCTTGGAAATCCTGCCTTAGCTAACATCACGCCAGCTTTAGCCGCAGGTAACAGTCCTCAGACCGAGACTGGGGGACAGTATGAACGCCGTAGTGACACTGCTGTTCCTCAGGATCAACCTGAGACTGTATTAACGGGCATTCTCAGTGACCCCGGTGTTGTTAGTGGTGTTACCCAACAACAAGTCCCGGACAGTGATTTATCACAGTCTAGGACACAACCCGATTTTGGTTGCAAAGCCACTGAATCCGAAACTGCTGGTGAGGGAATAACCAAGGATCCGCAGGAAATCCTGAATCAGCTTCGCTGAATTTAGGTCACATTTCAAATGTGCAAACAACCCCCGGGTTGGTTCCTCCACATCAAACACCAACACAAAGAACACCAACACCAACTCAAATTCCATCAACATCAACAAATCTACCAACCAAAGATTCTGCATGTGAAGTTTTGTTAAATATCTTACGATCGGAAGGTGATTTGTTGACTGTTACTGAAAGAGGAGTGTTGAATGCCTTGGAAGTTAGAGAAAGGGAACTTGCAACTGAAAGAAGAGTCAAAGCCTTACAAGAACAAGTTCAAAGACAAAAGGCTGAGTATGATGCTAAACTAGCTGAGTTTGAATTAAGATTGTTGGCATTAGAATCTTGCCGACCGGTCTCGGTTGCTTCTCGTCGGGATGATCCTGATTCTGATGATCACCCCGAGGGGGAGAACCAAGGAGAAGGTCAAACGAACATTGATAATACTTCGGCAAGAGTTGAAGGAAATGTTGGAGATGTGGTGATGGAAGAAAGAGCAGAGGGTGTGAATGTTGAGAATGTTGAGAATGTTGAGAACGATTCTTTAGATGATGAGATTAGAAGAAGATTAGTTGAAGTTTTTGGTGATGATTCTGATGTAGAAAGTGAAGAAGATTTTGAAAATGTTGAGGTTAATGAAGAAGAAGGGTTTGTGATTGAAAATGAAGTGTTGGAATATACTGAGGGAGAAGCAGACATTGAGGCTGCAAAAGACAATGTAACCTTGGATGAGCCAGAAATAGTTGGAACTCCAATAAACATAGAAGCTGTTGAGGAACCTGTATTTGAAGACTTCCCAGATCTTGATTATTTTGAAACAGGTTCGTCGAGCAGAAAAGAAGTTGGAGAATCTTCTACTCAGGGTTTCACTACTCCTCAACACTATAACTTTGAAGACTTCAATAGCTTTGATGAATTGAGAAAGACTCCTGAGGCTGCATCTCAGAACTTCAAGAAATCAACATATAAACAAGTGTTGAAAGAAGCAATCGTATCCGAGGAGGTTCTCCCTGATTATTTTCCAACAGAATTAACTGGAGAACAAAGGAGATTCATTAATCGGGGATACTTCTTGAGGGATAAAGAAAGAATGGTTGCGCTGGGTGTTAAGCCAAAGGAGGCAGCCAAGAAGTCTAGATTTTTGGAAGAAAGAGCTTTTCCGATATTTTGTGGAGCTACCAAAGTTACCAAGACCAGAAGACCAGAGTTGGATTCGATGTATAAGTTTAAGGAAGCTAGACAAGTTGAAGAATACAAAGAGCTTCTTAAACTCACCAAGCAATATAATCCCAAACTCCTTGAAGAACAAAGAAATCACAAGATCTTGGTGCTGGTCAGAGTTATTTTGGTTAAAAGGAATACTATCTCAATCCCAAGTTTCCATGTCAAAAGAGATAATGGCAAGAGCTACAGATTTACTGAAACACAATTCAAGCTGTTGCCCGTTGATGACATTATCTTCCTCTACAATCATTTCTTGAATGCAATGCAGCGATACCGTGAAGATGTTGTTGCCTTTGAAGCTGTTAAAAGATATATGTCAAGCTGCATTCAGTACGCTTCATTGGAAGATTTTCAAATAGGATTTGAAGTTGTGAAGAGGAAGATTAATGTGTCGTATCCAGATCAAAGTCTATACACCGCAGATATTGAACAGCTAAGTATTGGTCATATCATAGAAGAACCATCCTTCGGTGTTGTCTTTTTGAATAGCAGAAAGAAGAAGATTTTCATTCGCATGGATGAACTTGCTTCTTATTCTGATGGAACTTTGGAGTTTTGTAAGAATGTGTTGTTGTGCCTGCAAGAAGATGAGCAAGATGAAAAGAAAAAGGTAGTGTTTGATAAAGCAATCTCCAAGATTAATCAAAGACTCGAGTACAGAGACAGCATTAGAATGATGAGAGAAGCAAAGAATGTTCAGAAGTCTAAGTACGTCGTACGTCGAAGAGGAGGTTGTTGGATCAAATACGAGCCTGGTCATCGTCCAGGTCCACAGAACATTCCTCCAAGAAACTTTGCAGACAACATGGTTGTTCCTGATGATAGACCCGAAGGAGAAAATTGGTTCTGGCATCCAAACAAAGATAGACCGAATACAAGAGCTTAAAGAAAGACAAAGACTGGATATTTTTCACAAATCACTACTAAGGGGGAGATTGTTAGAAATATAAATATAGTAGTTGATTTGTGTACCTTATGTTAATTTGTACTTATATTGTAAACTTGTTACAATGGAAGGGGGCATAGTGTAAATAGCTCATATGTATATAAACCCCCTCCATTATGTTAATTGTAACCTTTAAAACATATAATACAATCCAATCTTTCCCTGACATCTCTCTACTCTCTCTCTACTTTCTCTCTCTAGAAACCACCATTAACACACACACTTACACACACAAAAGCTCGAATTCTATTAATAACATTATTGAATAATTAAAATTATGACATTTTCTTATTTTAAATCAGATACTCAGACAGGAAAACAAATTTGGTTGGATTATAAAGAATATTTTATTAAGTATGAAGAAGAGGATGTGGAAATTCTTACCCATGATTGTACAAATGGTCGTCACAAACACAATATCATGAATCAATATTTCTTCAAGGAGTTAACGTTTCATTGTTTGACAAGAAACATACTGGTAAAAATATTAAGTAAAAGATATCTTTCATTTTATTATACATTTATTTATAATGTTTACTTGTATATTTTTATATTTACAGAGTATACCAATTTATTTCGTTCGACGGAACAACTTGAATATCTATAAGAAATCGAATCTCTATTATGGAGATATGAAGTTTCTAGCGTCATTAGAACACACTACATTTAATCAACAAATCGAAGAAGAATTGGAAGTTGATATAAAGACAGATTGGCGAAAGTTTTCAATTCAAACTGGTATAGTTGAAGGAACTACTTTAAGATTTGAAATGAAAGTGAAGAATGCAATTGATGGTGACATTTTGGAATTTGATGTATGCTAAATATGTTATAGTGGTGTGAGTATTTAAAAGTGCTGTTTAAAACTCTTATTATATATTATGTATAAAAACGATTCCAAATATTATTACATCTCATTCTTATACATTCCAATGACTTTGTAATTAATTTATCTCATGTTGTTCTACATATTTTTTAATTCGATAATATTAAATTTTCAAACTTTGAAATAGATTTTTCAATTAAAGTTCACAAATCACTTAGATTAGCCTGGCATTTATCAGTTTATAAATCTAATAATATAATCAATTTTTTTTTACCTTAATCTCTTTGTAAATATGAATTATGTCATTAACTTTGAAATATCTTTGATTTTGAAATTATAACACTACATCTCATTGTATCGATATAAATTGTTTGGATCATTTTAGTTTATTCTCAATCTAGACTATGAATTAGTCATCCTGTTATAATTTTATTCTTACTACAATCTGATTTTTACTATTAGTTTCTCATTAAATGTTTTTATCTCATTGAAGTTAAATAATTTCATTCATTTATTACTAATCATCTTAATAATCATTAGTTAAATTAAGATATCCGAATTTAAATGATAAAAAAATATAACTGAAGTTAGATATGTTGCTTGAATTATCAGCGTAACTCAGCAAAATGTACTTGGAAGAAAAGTATGCCTTCTTAATATATTTTACAAACTTATTCTTACATTCCTAGATATTATACATACATTAAGAGTCATAATTTTAACACACCTTAAAATAACAAGTTTTATCGTTGCATTCATCCAAGTTTAGTTCAAACCTGAGCATTTCTCCAACTTGAATTCCATTTTCAGACAATAACTTTTTCCAATCTAAGGAGCAAACAACATGATTTGCACGATTCCGTTTACCAATATATTTCTTCTTTCCCAGTTCACCAAAATACTCCAAATGACCATCATTTATCACTACTTTGTTGAAATTATACAACTGATATAATTCAACAAATCCAGCTGGAATTGTCTACAAAACAAATTTATCACATCTTGAATTAGAAAATTTTATAGTAAACCAAAATTTTATACACACAAACCATTTCAGTATATAGTATTTTAAATAATAAATCAAATTCATACCATGCTATTTGATTCAGACCAGTGGTTGAAGATTGGAACAACAAAATTCAGTTTTTCATCTAAATGAATATGACCATTCACCCTACACATGTGCATTTCATTATCAAACACTTACATTTTGAGAGAAGTCGGCTTGTTTGCTTATAACAAGTAATAGCCAGAGTCCCATTATTTTCATTATAGTCATCAAGCTAAATACAATATGACTCTTCAAGGAGGTTTGCGTATCCTATTGATGCACCTCGCTTTCCCGATCTGACGTTGCTTCAAACCTTCAAGGAGAAAAAAACAATCTGGTTACCAAGTCAAATGTTAAATAAATCCAAATACCAATTGTCAAATGACATTTTTGTTTGAACAATTTTACCTTATCGTGCCACACTCTAAATACACGACGGATGGGTTTGGTGGTTTTTCTTTTGGGGGGGTTTTGAAGCTGGAAGTAAAAAGGGGGAAAAGATGGAGTAGTGGGGTTGTGTTTGGTAATTTATAGACTCCTTGTTGAAGAAAAGGTCAATAAATTTTTGAAAGCGCTAAAGTGGTTTCGCACTAATTAAAAAGAGGGAGATTCAAAATTTTCAATATATATTTCGAACTAAAATATGTATTCAAATATTTCGTTTTAAATAGTGTAAAGGATCAGAGAGCTAGATCATTAGTAAGTTATTAACTTATGGGTAAATTACACTTTTGGTCCCTGAACTTGGCACGTTTTTCACTTTTATATTTTTTATATATATACTTAGCTTCTAATAATTTTAATTCCACATACACAATTCACGGTACATAATCATAATGTTAACGAAAGCAAATAAAAGTCAATTTACATGATATCATTTTTCTGGAAATCAAACTTATCTTCATGCTTTATAATCTCTTAAACATGATCAAAGTTTACATAAAAACACATGATAAAAGTACAATAAAGATCCATACACTTTCCTATAAGAATAAACTATACTCGTAATATATATAAATTACCCATCATGACCATATATCATGGCCATAATAGGCCTTCCAACATCTTCCTCAAAATTCCAAGACGCACTAGCTTCAAAATCCATTCGACCTTTTGCTTTGAACCACTAAATTGCAAAAATATCACAACGTCCTTAATATCTACGAGCTCCTGCAAGAAGCAGGTTACATTAACAAAACTCCAAATAATAAAGAAACAAACACTCTGGCATAAACAAAAGATGCATTATCATTATCAAACACTTACATTTTGAGAGAAGTCGGCTTGTTTGCTTATAACAAGTAATAGCCAGAGTCCCATTATTTTCATTATAGTCATCAAGCTAAATACAATATGACTCTTCAAGGAGGTTTGCGTATCCTATTGATGCACCTCGCTTTCCCGATCTGACGTTGCTTCAAACCTTCAAGGAGAAAAAAACAATCTGGTTACCAAGTCAAATGTTAAATAAATCCAAATACCAATTGTCAAATGACATTTTTGTTTGAACAATTTTACCTTATCGTGCCACACTCTAAATACACGAAGGATGGGTTTGGTGGTTTTTCTTTTGGGGGGGTTTTGAAGCTGGAAGTAAAAAGGGGGAAAAGATGGAGTAGTGGGGTTGTGTTTGGTAATTTATAGACTCCTTGTTGAAGAAAAGGTCAATAAATTTTTGAAAGCGCTAAAGTGGTTTCGCACTAATTAAAAAGAGGGAGATTCAAAATTTTCAATATATATTTCGAACTAAAATATGTATTCAAATATTTCGTTTTAAATAGTGTAAAGGATCAGAGAGCTAGATCATTAGTAAGTTATTAACTTATGGGTAAATTACACTTTTGGTCCCTGAACTTGCCACTTTTTCACTTTTGGTCACCGCGTCAACTTTGTTACCTTTCCTCCGTTAACTTGCCCAGATTCGTTAGTTTTTTTTTTTTTCGTCTTTTTTTTTTTTTTTTTTTTTTTTTTTTTTTTTTTTTTTTTTTTTTTTTTTTTTTTTTTTTTTTTTTTTTTTTTCTCCAGTTTTCGTCATTTTCATTTATTCGTTAGATATTGTTTTGTTCGATTATCACTTTTAATAATGGAATAAATGGAAAGGACGAAAAGTGAAAAAAAACTAACGAATCTGGGCAAGTTAACGGAGGAAAGGTAACAAAGTTGACGCGGTGACCAAAAGTGAAAAAAAGTGGCAAGATTAGTGTATAATTTGCAATTTTTGAAGTTTAGTGACTAAAATTGAAAAACGTGCAAAGTTCAGGGACCAAAAGTGTAATTTACCCTTAACTTATTATCTACAAAAACATTAAAAGTATTATATCTTTTAATATAAATATATTTTGAATAAACTTTTTTATATTATTTTTTTTATCTTTATTTTTATGCTTATATCTCTTTAACTAGATTAAACCCGCACATTGTGCAGGGCTTACTGAGAACATAAATAAAAAATTCAACAAATGATAGTTACATTATTATTCATAATTTATGATAATATAAAAAACTGTCAAATTACGACTGATACAAACAATAAAATTATAGTTTATGAATATATGATAAACATATGTTAAAGCATGACTAATGAAACATAATATTTATAAATCATAAAAATCTTTTATGATATATTATTAAATATAATATAATAAATATTTTTTAAAAATAAACATAAAATAATAAACAATCTCATTTGAAAAAAAATAATTATCATTGAATTAATAAAAAAACATAGTATAATAATTATCATTGAATTAATAAAAAAAACATAGTATCATTGAATTAATAAAAAAAACATAGTATATATAAAATAAAAAATATACTCATTGAATAATAAAAAAAAATATATCATTGAATTAATAAAAAAAACATAGTATCATTGAATTAATAAAAAAAACATAGTATCATTGAATTAATAAAAAAAACATAGTATAATGTAATAAAAATAAACATATATATGAATAATAAAAACAATCTCATTGAATTAAAAAAAAAACATAGTATCATTGAATTAATAAAAAAAACATAGTATAATAATTATCATTGAATTAATAGAAAAAAACATAGTATATTAATTAATAAAAAAACATAGTTATATAAAATAGAAAAAAAATTACTCATTGAATTAAAAAAAAAAATATATCATTGAATTAATAAAAAAAACATAGTATCATTGAATTAATAAAAAAAACATAGTATCATTGAATTAATAAAAAAAACATAGTATCATTGAATTAATAAAAAAAACATAGTATCATTGAATTAATAAAAAAAACATAGTATCATTGAATTAATAAAAAAAACATAGTATCATTGAATTAATAAAAAAAACATAGTATCATTGAATTAATAAAAAAAACATAGTATCATTGAATTAATAAAAAAAACATAGTATCATTGAATTAATAAAAAAAACATAGTATCATTGAATTAATAAAAAAAACATAGTATCATTGAATTAATAAAAAAAACATAGTATCATTGAATTAATAAAAAAAACATAGTATCTTAATTAATAAAAATAAACATATATCATTGAATTAATAAAAAAACATATATCATTGAATTAATAAAAAAAACATATTATCATTGAATTAATAAAAAAACATAGTATAATAATTATCATTGAATTAATAAAAAAAACATAGTATCATTGAATTAATAAAAAAAACATAGTATATATAAAATAGAAAATAAACATATATCATTGAATTAATAAAAAAACATATATCATTGAATTAATAAAAAAAACATATTATCATTGAATTAATAAAAAAACATAGTATAATAATTATCATTGAATTAATAAAAAAAACATAGTATCATTGAATTAATAAAAAAAACATATTATCATTGAATTAATAAAAAAACATAGTATAATAATTATCATTGAATTAATAAAAAAAACATAGTATCATTGAATTAATAAAAAAAACATAGTATATATAAAATAAAAAAAATATACTCATTGAATTAATAAAAAAAACATATATCATTGAATTAATAAAAAAAACATAGTATCATTGAATTAATAAAAAAAACATAGTATCATTGAATTAATAAAAAAAACATAGTATCATTGAATTAATAAAAAAAACATAGTATCATTGAATTAATAAAAAAAACATAGTATCATTGAATTAATAAAAAAAACATAGTATCATTGAATTAATAAAAAAAACATAGTATCATTGAATTAATAAAAAAAACATAGTATCATTGAATTAATAAAAAAAACATAGTATCATTGAATTAATAAAAAAAACATAGTATCATTGAATTAATAAAAAACATAGTGAGTTCGAACACTTGATTAAAACACTTAATATTCTTGTTGTGCAATGACTTGTATTTATAGGCAAAGTTAACATTGGGATATTAACTTTAGCCGTACAAATGTGGTTGAGAGCATTTAAGGAATAACATTTAATTCCTTAAAAAGCAGTGTAAAGTCGCATGATAAAGCAACTTTACATAACCACCTTTATGTACCTTTTATTACTTAAATAATAAGATAAGGCTTATTATCCGGGTAAAGGTACATAAAGCATACAAGTCAATTCCTCGTAATCAGTGTAAAGCTTTGTAAGGGCTTTCCACTGATGGTCTCTAGTTTGTAACTGACTAGAATGTCAACTGGGCTTAGCTGCGATTGCCATTCTCTATCTTCCATTTGTTGTCTTCAACTTCAACTGGAATGATTCTTCAACTTGGTCAGTTCTAAACTGGAGGAAGTATTCAGTTGCGTTGACTGTACGGTGCAACTGGACTTCAATATATTTCTCGACAAATCATCTAGGTCTCCAGTTCACTGGACAAATCCACTGGGTCTCCAGATGCAACTGGAGACTGGCCAGTTTACCAGGTGAACTGGTCCTAACAAATTCCCCCTATTTGTCTAGAAATATAATCTAAGTCTTTTTCTAGTTCTTGTATCTATACAAGTGTGAACTATAGAGACTTGTTCGATTTAAATCTATCTAAGTTTTCTAAGGCATTTTTATAGATCAATAAATGCCTTAGGTTTTTCTTTTAGGTTTGTTAGATTTTAATCTATTATCTACCTTGTGGTTACAAACTGGTAACTTCATTTATACAAGGAAATGGATATTATACAAGTTACAGAATGTAAATACAAATTACAAGTAGATAACTGAAGAAAGAACTTAATGAGATGGCCCTTCGCCAGTTCTTCTTCTCTTGGTCACCAAAGAAATAGGTTGAGAGTCTTCAGGATCAATATTCAACTTTTGCTCAAGATTTTCTTTATGTTGAATTTTGCCCCTTAGAAAGTTTGCCCATGCTTTCTCAAACCTATTCTTTTGTGCCTTCGCATCCAAAACATTCACCATCTCCACCCATTCGCTGAACCCATATTGCATAGCACCAGGATTGTCAGTTTTAACCAGTGGCCCCCTGGTATAACTAACTTCGACTTGAAAAACTTTGGTGCCTGGCTTGATTGTTACATTTACACCATTGATAGTACCACTATGTCTTCTGGTTGACATGATCTGGGAGTAGTAGCTTCTAGCTTCAGATTCATTTGTAATTCTTATACTCCCAGCACCAGCAGCCAGTACAGCGGACTTGATGTCTTCATTTGAAACCTCGCCAGTTGGTTCAACAAATGTGCTAAGGTCAGCATCTCTAGACAGTGGTCTTCTTGGTTGTGGAATCCTTCTTGGTGGATTCAAAGCCTTCTTCACAACCTTCTTAACATTTGCAATTCGTTTAAGAATCCCACTGGCCCTATTCTCCTTGGCCTTCTCCACTGAAATGTTCAAGCTTCTGGCATCGAATTCAGCTTCATCCTCAGGATAGTGTCTATCCAGTTCTACATCCAGTATTTCTTTCAACTGGTCAACTATCCTGGGATCATTCTTGATCCTGACATACTCCTCCTTAGTGATACCCAAAAGATTGGCATCACTCATATCAAGTAACTTGATTTGTGCAAGATGTGCCCTGGCTTCAGCTTGGTTTCTTTGTTTTATCTTCTTTCTTTCTTTGATATCATTTCCAAGTCTGGCCAGTCTTCTGCTATCACTATCTGAAACTGGAGGAAGTACATCAGCATTACCAGTTTCAAGCATTACATCAGTGGCCGGCTGGGCAGATGCATCACCAGCTAAACCTTTACCTTTATCCAAAACAACATTCCCCCTATCACCATCATCACCAGATCCACCAACTCTTTGCTCCCCAGCTTCAGTACTGGTAGCCACAATCAATTCTCATCCAGATGGAGTCCTTCCAGGTGCAACTGGTGTAAGGACTGCACTTCTTTCCCCCTTGGCAGCATCTAGACCTGCCCGAATACCTTCCCATTCAGAGGGGTGAGATGGCAACCGGTCAAGAGGCTACCATGACTGCATGTCCTTGCACTCTTTGAAGATTCCACACATCATCCTGAAGGACCTCCATAAATGGTTGGTCTCCTTTGACTGGGTCAAAACATTGGCAGTTACTTGTTCTTGACCAGTTTTCAATTCATTTAGGATCTTGGAGTCTTCATCCAACCTAGAGACAACCTTATCCTTCACTTCATCATCCTTCTTCAGATTTTCTACTTCAGTTGTCAGTCTATCTAAAGATTGAGCATGTAGAGATACCTGGGTGTTCAAACTTTCAATGCTGCCTCTCAACTGGTTGATCTCACTGGTGAGTGGGGCCAGATCAACCTGAGGAGTGGCCAGCTTGGTGATCTCAGACATCACCCTTTCTATCAATTGTGCTTCCCTAGCACCCAGCGTATCCTCTATTTTCTGACCAACCGAAGTCATCAACTGCTCTCCAAGTCCAGTTACATCTAGGCCAGGTTTTTCAATCAATTCCTTAACCTGCCTTTCAATCTCTTTCAATCAACTTCTGAAGTTCTAACAGTGTTTCCCAGCATGTTGGAGATTGAGGTTGTAACCTTGGAGTGAGTTAGGTTAAAGGCTTCCTTTAAAAACTTTTGGATTCTTCCAATAAGGGTATTGGACCCTTGAGATCCTCGTAAGCTTGCCATCAGATTGTTTGGATTTAATTTGATGACCGAAGCATTACTAGGAGCACCAGATGCCGGTTTGACATCTGGTGAAGGAGCATATGGAACAGTCAAGAGATTTACATCTCTTGAACGAGATGATCTAGGAGCCATAGAAAAATGAAAATGAAATTTGGGATTTAGGGTTCTTGATTTGTGAAGCAGAGAGAAGAATGAAGCAATTTGATGATTGGGAAGTAAATGAAAGAATGTAGAAGAGAAGTAATGAGCAATTTGATGATTGGAGTAAATGAAAGAATGTAGAAGAGAAGAATGAAGCAATTTGATGATTGGGAAGTAAATGAAGAATGTAGAAGAGAAGAATGAAGCAAATTTGATGATTGGGAAGTAAATGAAAGAATGTAGAAGAGAAGTAAATGAGTTCGGAGTAAATAAGGGTATTTATAAGGGATTCAAGATCCCAATGAAATACCAAAAATCATATTTTAATAAACAAAATCCCTTTTGAAGATATTTTCACAAAGTTAGTTGTGAAACAACTTGCGTGGGTTAAGAGAGAATGAGGGTCCTATTGTCTATCCTTTAAAAACTTTTGGATTCTTCCAATAAGGGTATTGGACCCTTGAGATCCTCGTAAGCTTGCCATCAGATTGTTTGGATTTAATTTGATGACCGAAGCATTACTAGGAGCACCAGATGCCGGTTTGACATCTGGTGAAGGAGCATATGGAACAGTCAAGAGATTTACATCTCTTGAACGAGATGATCTAGGAGCCATAGAATAAATGAAAATGAAATTTGGGATTTAGGGTTCTTGATTTGTGAAGCAGAGAGAAGAATGAAGCAATTTGATGATTGGGAAGTAAATGAAAGAATGTAGAAGAGAAGTATGAAGCAATTTGATGATTGGGAAGTAAATGAAAGAATGTAGAAGAGAAGAATGAAGCAATTTGATGATTGGGAAGTAAATGAAAGAATGTAGAAGAGAAGTAAATGAGTTCGGAGTAAATAAGGGTATTTATAAGGGATTCAAGATCCCAATGAAATACCAAAAATCATATTTTAATAAACAAAATCCCTTTTGAAGATATTTTCACAAAGTTAGTTGTGAAACAACTTGCGTGGGTTAAGAGAGAATGAGGGTCCTATTGTCTATCCTTTAAAAACTTTTGGATTCTTCCAATAAGGGTATTGGACCCTTGAGATCCTCGTAAGCTTGCCATCAGATTGTTTGGATTTAATTTGATGACCGAAGCATTACTAGGAGCACCAGATGCCGGTTTGACATCTGGTGAAGGAGCATATGGAACAGTCAAGAGATTTACATCTCTTGAACGAGATGATCTAGGAGCCATAGAATAAATGAAAATGAAATTTGGGATTTAGGGTTCTTGATTTGTGAAGCAGAGAGAAGAATGAAGCAATTTGATGATTGGGAAGTAAATGAAAGAATGTAGAAGAGAAGTAAATGAGTTCGGAGTAAATTAGGGTATTTATAAGGGATACAAGATCCCAATGAAATACCAAAAATCATATTTTAATAAACAAAATCCCTTTTGAAGATATTTTCACAAAGTTAGTTTGAATTTTGAAATAAAATCATAATTTTTCATGTCAACATTAAATGCTACCATGTCAGCATTAAATGCTACGACGGCTTATCTTACCCACGCGCCCACTCACTTTTTGTTTTCCCAATACAAACAGTTTTCAAGTACTAAAATGGTTTGAAACACGTCAGATCACGATACCAAGTAGTTTAAAACACTCGAGTATCATCACGTGTCACACAAATTGACCAAGTATTTCTAACGTTATAAAAAATAAGACAAGACTGAACCTGGTCACTGGAGGATCAGTCCAGTGCCAGTTTCCAACTGAAGAGTTCTCTAGTTGCATTTTCAAACAAAAACGAATTTTAGTCAGAAAATTATTTTGAGTCTTTCCCCCTAAAATGATGATCCATAAATCAATTAGTGCCAAGATAGTATCACAAAGGCGTTCGATAGCCTGGCGAGCAAATATTATCTGGACCTCCTCAACTGGAGAACTTCATCAGTGTCACTGACGCGTTCAATAACAAAGAAAGCTCCAGTTAAGGATTTAACATTCCCAGTTCGCTGATGAGATGTTTAAAGGTTTTCTCATCGAGAGGTTTTGTAAAAACATCAGCTAACTGTTTGTCAGTGGGGATGAAATGAATTTCAATATCTCCTTTCATAACATGATCTCGAATGAAATGATACCTGATGTCAATATGCTTTGTTTTGGAGTGCATCACTGGGTTGTGAGATATAGCAATTGCACTGGTGTTGTCACAAAAGATTGGGGTCCTTGTATACTTTTGACCATAATCTAGTAACTAGTTCTTGATCCAGAGAATCTGGGCACAGCAACTGGCCGCAGAAATGTACTCTGCCTCGGCAGTGGACATAGAGACTGAAGTCTGCTTCTTGCTGGTCCAACTTACCAGTTTTCCTCCAAGGAAATGACAACCACCAGTTGTTGATTTTCTATCTATCTTACAACCTGCATGATCAGAATCTGAATAACCCATTAGATCTAATCCTGAGCCTTTGGGGTACCAAAGACCAAGATTAGGACACCCTTTCAGGTATCTAAAGATACGCTTTACAGCGTGCAAATGTGATTCTTTAGGGTTAGCCTGAAACCTGGCACATAAACATGTTGCAAACATTATATCTGGTCGACTGGCAGTTAAGTACATCAATGAACCAACCATACCTCTATAGTCAGTTATGTTAACTGGTTTGCCAGTTGGGTCAGAGTCCAAATTCAATGGTGCTGCAATAGGTGTGTTTTTCGATGGGATTGAATCATATTTGTATTTTCTTAACAAATCTCTGACATATTTTCCTTGGTTTATGAAAATTCCATTTTCAGTTTGCTTAATCTGAAGACCTAAGAAAAATGTTAATTCACCCATTAAACTCATCTCATACTCAGATGACATGATTTTAGAAAACTTTTTACACATTGCATCATCAGTTGAACCAAATATAATGTCATCAACATAAATTTGTACCAATAAGATATTACCTCTTTCTTTCAAGATAAACAAGGTATTATCTATTGCACCTCTTTGAAAGCCATTTTTAAGAAGATGTTTAGTTAAAGTATCATACCAGGGTCTTGGGGCTTGTCTTAGACCATACAATGCTTTGTTCAGTCTATAAACCCAATGAGGATGCTTCTCATCAATGAAACCTGGAGTCTGCTTAACATAAACTTCTTCTTCCAATGTTCCATTAAGGAACGCACTTTTGACATCCATCTGGAAGACCTTGAACTGCAGATGGGCTGCATAAGCCAAAAATATTCTTATGGCTTCAAGTCTTACAACTGGAGCAAAAGTTTCATCAAAGTCAACGCCCTCTGCTTGACAATAACCCTGGGCAACTAGTCTGGCCTTGTTTCTTACAACATGGCCATCTTCATCCATTTTGTTTCGGTAGACCCATCTGGTACCAATGGGTTCTTTCTTTAACCCTGGTGGACAAGGAACAAGCTCCCAAACATTGTTCCTTTCAAACTGGAGGAGCTCTTCTTGCATAGCTTCCACCCAGCTTGGGTTTGCCATAGCCTCGTCAATCTTCTTTGGTTCAATTAGAGATAAGAAGGTGACGTTTAAGCATTGCTCAGTGGTGGCTCTTCTAGTCTGAACCCCACTATTTGGATCTCCCACAATCTGTTCAATTGGATGTGCTCGAGTCCATCTAGTGTAATGACTAGGCTGGTGAACTACAATATTAGTGCAAGTCACCTGGCGATTTTCTTCAGTTGCAACAGCTTCTGGAGAAGGATCAGTCCAAACAACTTCTACATCCTCATCAGAGTCAATGAGGTCTCGATTGGCATCATGAAATTCCTCATTAGAAGGCATTTCATGAAGAACTGGAGAAGTAGGTGTTTGAACTCGTGCTGATATTGGAGTGGCACGTACATCAGATCCAATCACTAATTCTTGTGGTAAGTTGAAATTGATGGAGGGATAGAATGATGTGTCACTGGTGCTTTTCTTCTTCTTAACTGGTTCCAATTTGTTGTAACTGGAAACATCTTCTGGTGAAACAACTGACCGATGAACTTGGTCAGTTTCACCAAAATTGATTGGAATGACTGAAGTAATATCAAGGCTTGGTCTCTTGTTGATTACTTCAGTTGATTCATCGAATGTGACATGAATTGTCTCATGAACCTTTTGGAGTCTATAATTATAAACTCTAAAGGCCCTTCGAATATCTGAATAACCTAAAAATACCCCTTCATCAGCTTTTGCATCAAACTTTCCAAGCCGACTGGAATCGTTTAAGATATAAACTGGACAACCAAATACATGAAAGTATCCAATATTTGGTTTACGATTCCTGAGTACTTCATAGGCAGTCTTCTTATGTCTCTTGATGTAGACTGACCGGTTTTGGGTGTGACAAGCAGTTGCAACTGCCTCAGCCCAAAAACTGGTGGGAAGACCAGATTCAGATAGCATGCTTCTGGCTGTTTCTATCAGTGTACGATTCTTTCTTTCAACAACTCCATTTTGCTCTGGAGAGTGAACTGATGAGAAGTTTTAAGAGATGCCAGTGTCATTGCAAAATGTTTCAAGTACCTTATTTTGAAATTCAGTACCATTATCACTTCGCAACTGACAAACTTTTCGAGTATACTTGAGCTCAATTCTTTTGATGAGAGAGATGATTTCAGCAGGTGCATCACTTTTGGATCTGATGAATACCACCCAACAGTATCTGGTGAATTCATCAACCACAACTAGAGTGTACTTCTTTCTATCAGTGTACGATTCTTTCTTTCAACAACTCCATTTTGCTCTGGAGAGTGAACTGATGAGAAGTTTTAAGAGATGCCAGTGTCATTGCAAAATGTTTCAAGTACCTTATTTTGAAATTCAGTACCATTATCACTTCGCAACTGACAAACTTTTCGAGTATACTTGAGCTCAATTCTTTTGATGAGAGAGATGATTTCAGCAGGTGCATCACTTTTGGATCTGATGAATACCACCCAACAGTATCTGGTGAATTCATCAACCACAACTAGAGTGTACTTCTTTCCAGCTCTAGTTTGAACATTCACTGGACCAAAGAGATCCATATGTAGCATGTGAAGAGGTTTAGTGATGCTGAAATTTTGCCTAGTTTTGTAACTGGCTCTTTTCTGCTTGCCATCTCACACCCTGGACATGGTTTTTCTTTATTGAAAGAAATTTGAGGTATCCCATCAACCAGTTGTTTGCGAGACAACTTGTTGATATTCTTAAAATTAACATGGGATAATCTTTTATGCCATAGCCAGTTGGTGTCCTCATCAGCTTTGGTATAGAAACATTGCTCTTTTGGAGCTGGTTCCATATCCATGATGTACACATTTCCTTTTCTTGGTGCAATCATCACCACTTTCCAATCCTTGTTAAATATGGTGCCTTGAGCAATATCGAACAAAACTCTGAAGCCATCATCACAAAGTTGGCTGACACTGATCAGGTTGTATTTCAAACCATTCACAAATGCAACTCTTTTGAATTCGACTTGTCCATTATTGAGCACACCATATCCTTCAGTCTTTCCAGATTGATCGTTACCAAACGTCACTGTCGGTCCATCTTGGACAGTGAACTCTTCCAGTAGGGGCTTACATCCGGTCATAGTCCGGTCAGCAGCGCTGTCCAGATACCAGATATTTTTCTTTCGATCGCCCTACACACACACAAAAATCATTAGTTCTTTTGTGAACCCATCTTTTCTTGATGGGTTCGCTGGACTTCTCTACAGAAGTCACAGTAGATTGTTGTGGTGTTGAACTGGAGGCTGCATCTGGGGCTTTTTCACCAGCTCCAGGTGCAGGAGTAAAAACGATTGGTATTTGATACTTACTCCCCTTATTTTTACCAGATTTGTTCCAGATGGAACATTCTTTAGTTTGGGTATTGAAGGGAGTGGTTTAATATTTTGTTTGAAAACTGGAGGTAATAAACCTCCTACCAGATTGTTAATCCGGGCAGTACAACTCTGAACCTGCCGAGACAAAAGTTGGAGTTGACTTTCCAGATTAACCAAAATATTATTTTCTTCAAGCAGTTGAACCTTGGACCTTGGTTCAACTGGAGCTTTAGTCTGTTTGTCTCCAGTTTTAACCTCAATGGGGGTGGTCTCAGAGGTTTCAGTTTCAACAGCTTCAGGTTGATCATAAGGTGTTTCAACCTTGAGAGCTGGAGGCAATGCATGAAGATCTGGTATGAGAGCTGCCATCTCCAGATCTCCAGATTTCCATGCATTCTTCTGGGCATCGATAGTTCTTGAAAATGCATCATAGTTTTTACCAGATGCTTTTACCCATGACTTGATAATCTTTTGTTCTTTTTCAAGATCAGAAAATAGTTTTTGATTATCAAGTTCTAAAGCCTCAATCTTTAAAACTGACTCCTTGAGAGCCAACTGGACACTTTGTAAATCATTCAGTTGTGGTTTAACAATGTTCAGTTCAATTAAGATAGTGTCAAGATATCTTTCACTATCAGCTCTTACAGTTTCCACAAAAGCTAAATCACCACTTAATGATTCAGCCAGGTCCAGTTTTAGTTCAGGGTCAATCTGGTGATCATAATCACATACCTTTTTCAAGATCAGAAAATAGTTTTTGATTATCAAGTTCTAAAGCCTCAATCTTTAAAACTGACTCCTTGAGAGCCAACTGGACACTTTGTAAATCATTCAGTTGTGGTTTAACAATGTTCAGTTCAATTAAGATAGTGTCAAGATATCTTTCACTATCAGCTCTTACAGTTTCCACAAAAGCTAAATCACCACTTAATGATTCAGCCAGGTCCAGTTTTAGTTCAGGGTCAATCTGGTGATCATAATCACATACCTTTTTCAAGACGATGTCCACCCATCTTCCAGTGATGACATCTTCTTTTGCCACATGTTGCTGTTGGTCTTCCAAGGCCATGAAACACATGTTCCTTTCCTCTTCTTCATCAACTGATGAGTCATCAGAGTACTCCCATTTTCCCTCAGTTTGTGCCATTAAGCACTGATCCTTTTCCTTTTCCATGGACAGGAGGGCAATCTGGGCCTTAAGCTTCTTGTATTTTGCTTTGTAACTATCATCAGGCCGATTGAAATTAGGGATAGGGGGGCCAGTTTGGTTGTTCAACTGACTAGATCTGCATTCCTTCATAAAGTGATCTTTCTTACCACACTTATAGCAGGTAAGATTGGTTTTATCCAGAGAGCTGGAGCTGGAAGCATTGTTGGGGCCATTAAATCTTTTAGATTTATGCTTAAACCTGTTAAAGGTTTTAGCAATCATGGCGACCAGATCATCATCGTCAGTTTCATTACAAACATCACTGTTTTCAGTGGTCAGGCCAGAGTTCAAGAAACTGTTTAACATCTCCTTCATTGAGTGTACCTGGACACTCTCTGCAGACATTAAAGCAGCACAAGGTCGCTCAGGTACACTAGCAACCTTGGAACTCTGAGCATGGTTCATGGCATCTTGCTCAGCCACCAGTCTTGCAGCCTTATTATCTTCAGTGAATCTGAAGGCTCCATAGAGCGATGCAAGAGTATGGCTGTGCAAGGTTTTACCTTGTCTCAAGACAAGAACCATGTTTTCCCATTTGGAAGGAAGAATATCACAAAACTTCTCAAGAAGAATATCCTTATCCTTCTCTACACCCAAGCCTCTCAGCTGATTAATGAGGCTAGAAAATCTGGTGTATGTACCAGTTAGACTTTCATTGGGCAAGGCAAAGAAGGATTCATACTTCTTGTTCAAGGCAACTTTTCTGGTGACAATAGTATCATCACCTCCTTCAAACTGAATAACTAATTCGTCCCACATAGATTTTGCACTGGGAAACAGCACAAGTGTTGGAATTAGATCTTCAGGAACAGCCCCAAGGATCATGTTCTTGAGTCTGGTGTCCAGATCAACAAGTCTATGATCCTCATCAGACCAATGGTCTTCAGGCTTTTCTCTTGAACCTCTTCTTCCAGTTGGATCAAGAAGAGGACTAACCCCAAGAGACATGGGTATATATGGTCCATCCTTAAGGATTTTCAACATATACCTCTCAATACCACCAAAATGCAAAAGCATTCTAGCCTTCCATGTACCGAAAGTCTCACTGTTTTCATCGAATTTGGGAACAGGAGTGTTAGAGTAGTGTACATGGACGTGGTTTGGGGTAGAAGGAGAAGGAGGATTAGTATTAACATTTTGAAAAGGTTGGGCATTATTATTCAAAGGGATTTCACCTTGACCAGAACCATCTCCACCTTCAGTAGTGTTCATCTTAGCAGATCTAGGCAAGTTTATTAGCCTTCTGCTCTGATACCACTTGTAAGTCCCAACTCAATAGATGGTACTACTGAAGACACCTCTATGTCGATGGTGGAGTTACTTTGCAATATATGCACTGAACTGGAGACGACCAGTTGCAGTGTGTATATACCAAGTTCTAGATAGATTACTTATGTAAATGACAATAAGTAAAGAACAATGCAATAATACAAATAACTTGTAAAGTAACTTGATGAGACAATATGTAATTTTCAATGTGTAATTTATTATATACCAAGTTCTAAATAGGTTACTTATGTAAATGATAATAAGTAAAGAACAATGCAATAATACAAATAACTTGTAAAGTAACTTGATGAGACAATATGTAATTTTCAATGTGTAATTTATTTATTGATGTTAAACAAATTACAAGGTTGTTGCGGAACCAAGATAATACAAAGAATGTAAATATCCTAACAACCTATGAAATACAATTGATATACACTCGGAATTTCTCAAGACAATCGAAACACTTAAAGTTGTGAAATGTTCCTTTTAGCGATTGAGAGAATATTGCACAAGTTCACCAAGAATATTGCAAGTTCACCAAGAATATTGCAGGTTTGCAAAGTGTGAAGTGTTTGTATGTTTTTCACTTTATGATTTCAAAACACTTAATATTCTTGTTGTGCAATGACTTGTATTTATAGGCAAAGTTAACATTGGGATGTTAACTTGACAAATGTGGTTGAGAGCATTTAAGGAATAGCATTTAATTCCTTAAAAAGCAGTGTAAAGTCGCATGATAAAGCAACTTTACATAACCACCTTTATGTACCTTTTATTACTTAAATAATAAGATAAGGCTTATTATCCGGGTAAAGGTACATAAAGCATACAAGTCAATTCCTCGTAATCAGTGTAAAGCTTTGTAAGGGCTTTCCACTGATGGTCTCCAGTTTGTAACTGACTAGAATGTCAACTGGGCTTCGCTGTCATTGCCATTCTCTATCTTCCATTTGTTGTCTTCGACTTCAACTGGAATGATTCTTCAACTTGGTCAGTTCTAAACTGGAGGAAGTATTCAGTTGCGTTGACTGTACGGTGCAACTGGACTTCAATATATTTCTCGACAAATCATCTAGGTCTCCAGTTCACTGGCCAGTTTCACTGGACAAATCAACTGGGTCTCCAGATGCAACTGGAGACTGGCCAGTTTACCAGGTGAACTGGTCCTAACAGTTTATAATCAATAAAGGTACTCTGCATTTTTTAATGTTATAACCTATATATAAATAAAATCATTTATATAGTATATTATCTTTTCAAGTATATAAAGTTTTATGTATTAATTTCTAATGTCGTGTAAATGATATGAGTATTTAATAAAATTTTCATTTAAAATGGATTGATAAATTGAACATTGTATTTGGAATTTTAATAAACAATATTTGATAATATACAATATTTAAGATCCATGATCAAATTGAAAGATAGAGTTTGAGATGTAAATAAATAAAAATCAATATGAATTAGTGAATTATTAGTTAATAAATTAGATTAAAAGAATTATTAGTTCAAAAATTAAAGAACTATTTAAAATTTGTCATTGACTTTTGCTAATTATATTAAATATTGGGTATAAAATAAGAATTAATTAGTAAAATCAATAATTTTGATTGGTTAATAGGTATGCAAGGTAGATTTTTTTAATATATACATGGATGTCTTATTACATGTTAAATAAATACATGTTAAAATATTATATATTAAAATGATTGTAAATATTGTTATATCATTATTTATTTAACTTGCCTATTAGATTTATATATATATATTTAATGAATCTAATTTATATACTCATTGAAAAATGTAAGTTAACATAGCATTTAATATTTTATGAAAGAAAAGAAATACATTGAAAATTTTTTAATTAATTAAATGATGAAAAATATAAAAAACTTTCTCAAGTTGTTGGCTACAAAATCTAATAGTTATAAATTTCGGATTTAATGAGGATAAAAAGAATAAACCATTGATGAAAAACAAAAAAAAAAGTGCAAATTCATGAAATGTTTTTTGTTTCCGCATCCATTTTGATGAATATGCATCCAAGATGGATACACAAAAAAAACGTTATTTTCTCGTTTTTGACGGATCAATGTGTTGTTAAACACTTAAATAATGACAGTTACTAATACATTATGTTAGTTTATGGACTTTTAATGCATCAAATGAAATTTTTAAGTGTTTTCACCGTCTTCTCATTTTAAGGCTGAATGTATTTGATTGACACCATATATTGATATACATACATATATATATATATATTTATATATATATTTAATGAATCTAATTTATATACTCATTGAAAAATGTAAGTTAACATAGCATTTAATATTTTATGAAAGAAAAGAAATACATTGAAAATTTTTTAATTAATTAAATGATGAAAAATATAAAAAACTTTCTCAAGTTGTTGGCTACAAAATCTAATAGTTATAAATTTCGGATTTAATGAGGATAAAAAGAATAAACCATTGATGAAAAACAAAAAAAAAAGTGCAAATTCATGAAATGTTTTTTGTTTGCGCATCCATTTTGATGAATATGCATCCAAGATGGATACACAAAAAAAAAAGTGCAAATTCATGAAATGTTTTTTGTTTCCGCATCCATTTTGATGAATATGCATCCAAGATGGATACACAAAAAAAACGTTATTTTCTCGTTTTTGACGGATCAATATGTTGTTAAACACTTAAATAATGACAGTTACTAATACATTATGTTAGTTTATGGACTTTTAATGCATCAAATGAAATTTTTAAGTGTTTTCACCGTCTTCTCATTTTAAGGCTGAATGTATTTGATTGACACCATATATATATATACATACATATATATATATATATATTAGTACATTTGGATAACAATTATTAGGATTATTTATAATTAGATTAATAATGACATCATCAATGTTTAATTTTAAAAACTCGAGAGCTATGATCTATACTATATTATAAAAAAAATAGTCCCATGTTGAACATTATATGAGGAAAACTGTCTAAAATACTCTTAATGATTATATTACATTATCAGTCATTTATCGTTAAAATATCTCCATTTTACATCAATTACTTTTACATCAATTACTTTACATCACTCGACGCCGTTTACATCAATTACTTTTACATCAATTACTTTTACATCAATTACTTTTACATCAATTACTTTTACATCAATTACTTTTACATCAATTACTTTTACATCAATTACTTTTACATCAATTACTTTTACATCAATTACTTTTACATCAATTACTTTTACATCAATTACTTTTACATCAATTACTTTTACATCAATTACTTTTACATCAATTACTTTTACATCAATTACTTTTACATCAATTACTTTTACATCAATTACTTTTACATCAATTACTTTTACATCAATTACTTTTACATCAATTACTTTTACATCAATTACTTTTACATCAATATTTTCACCTATACTTAAAATATTTTTACATACATACTTAACATTAATAATTATATTACACTATCAGTCCCTTATCTTTTAAAATATCTCCATTAACCTTTTACATCAATTACTTTTACATCAATTATTTACACCACTCGACGCCGCCTCTACCACCAACAGTCGTCACCACCACCACGCTGTTGCATTACGCGGGTACCATGCTAGTTTTGAAAAATAGTTAGGTCAGATATGTTTTAGTATATATACAAAGAAAAGATGGGATTTGAAAGTTTTCCATTTGCAGGAATAAACTTTGGTGATAGATAGAATTTTGAATTATAAATTTTGGAATTTGTGATAGATCAGAATTTTGAATTATAAATTTTGGAATTTGTGATAGATCAGAATTTTGAATTATATGAATCAGGAGATATATTAATGAATATCAAGTTTTCATAAATACAAGATAAAGACGTAATGTTAAAAAAAAGATAAAGATAAAGACCTAAGTTTCAGTTAGTTGCTAGAAAATTGTAAATCCTTTTTGGAACGGTTGTAGGGAGTAAGCGTAGCAAAGTAAACTCTATTTGTAACGGTTCACGTTAAAACCGTTCCAGAAGTAAAATTTTGTAACGGTTCTTTTTAAATAATGTTCCAAATAAACTATTTTGTTACATTGGAACGATTTTTCATTCAGAGCGTTCCAAATAAGTGTTCCAAAAAATCAATTTTGTAGTAGTGATAGTACGTTAAATTAATTAATGTATTTACCTTGATTTGTATAATCCAATTCTACATTGTCTTCATCATCTGAATTGTTATTGTTATCTTCATTAAAACAAATTAAAACATAATTTAATATTGTTATTTGCTAATTTATAGATCATATTAATCAAATTTATAAAATATAATTTTTATAATAGATAATAGATTTTTATGTTACACCTGTTATCAATTTGTTGATTTATCCATTCATTCACAACTGCAAAAATTATAAGATCTCATAAGCATTGTAAATAAATACCATTTACAAGACATATAAAATCTTACAATAATATTAAAGTTAAGAATTATTACCTGGATCAACTGATAAACCAAGCCCAATTCCATCACCATTAAAGACATCAACATAAAATACATTATCAATGGACCTTTTGAAAAGAAGAATACTTTCTTCATCAATGTTATTTTCAAAACATATGTTAGTCCATTGACTACCATTGAAACCAACTGCCAATCTTCTCTGATGATCCTCATCTACTTGATCATTATAGATTATTTCAACCAATCCATTTTGACGGCTACCAATTATTTCAACCCTAAAATTTGGTATCATCAATGTACTCAAAAAGGAAATTGGTAGAAACTACAAAATACCAAACAAATAGAATGAACTTAAATATTTCATATAACAGAAAGTTAACAAATTTCTCATAGACAATGCGGTAGTTTTAATTTTTTTAAATATACCTGTTTTTCATATGTAGAATCTGTGGCTTGAATCAAACATCTCGTTGACAGGTTTCGATCAGCAATTATACCCATATCATCTTTAGAGAATTCTGTACAGTCTGACCGGAAAAAATAAACTTGAAAAACATCCTCTCTAACAAGTCAGAAGCATAATTCTTGATCTCAACATCCCTACGGACAGTATTATCATAAAATAATGTCCATTGCCCTAAACACATATTCAAACGATTCGAACCATACTCTCTAATGAAAACTGTATATTCACGGCCACGACAATCAATAAGTTGTACAGAATTACAGTTTCTGGATAACTTGTTTCTAACAACTCCAGGTAAACCCTATGTTATATTAAAAATTATACATTATGATATAATCTCGAAGATAAAAGAAGAACAATAAAACTCATAATAAAATATTGTTTAAGAAAACTTACAATCGCTAATCTTGGTTTTTCTTCAGTATAGTATGTAATACTTTTATGAATTGGAAACCGATCTGAAAAACAATTATGAGCATACTATTTTAAAATCTTAAATGTTTAATTATTACTAAATTGTTGATGTGGTAACACAATCAAAATAAATAAAACATTAAAAAAGAATAATATAGTATTCTAACAATTTAATGAACTCGGCTTTAAAAACTTTAACGAAAAAAACATGCAAAAATTACCTGAATTGCCATGTCTAATTTTTTAAGGTGATGAAATGAAAGTAAATCAGAGAAGGTGTAAATCTTAAGTTAGTAAAACAGTAAATATTTAAATAGGTGGCAGGTAGTAATATTAATTGATACGTCCCAAGGTGTATCAATATACCAAAGTATATTGTACACAGAACAGTTGTAGAGGGGGGTGAATACAACTTTCCTCAATCTTTACAAACTTTTTAACACAAACGTTTTAAGATTCAGTTTATATATATTAAGTAAGTAAGTAAAGAGCAGGAATTATTAAAACAGTAAAGCAATAAAGAAACAAAAACATTCTTGAACACAGATTGTGGTTTTCAATGTAATCCTTTATTAAGAAATAATCTATACAAAGAATTACAAGGTTTTTGCGGAATAAAGATAGCCTATAGATATCTAAACAACCTCTGAAATGACAAACTACAATCAATAAGTTCTAGCTCAAGAGAATCAGCCCAAGCTGATCTCGTATAGACTAAGTTGTGTATAAGAGCAGAGAAACTTGTGTGAAGAATGATTCTCAGGAAATGCCACACATATGCAATCAATGAATGAGGCTTTTATAGGCGAAAGCTCTCCTTCTCTTGGTATCCGTTGAAGCCACGTATTCTTCTTTCAGTGGATGACAAAGGAATAATCAATCGTGCCTTTCATAGTACTTGTGGTCGCCCACGTACTGACGCACATTCTTCATCATCCAATAAGAGTATGGACACGCATATGTAAAACCAACCACCAACCTGGATCCTAGGATTCTTCCTAGTCACGTCATTTGTCTTTATCTTCAATCCAGGTTGTTATCTTCACTTGATTGTCAGACACAGATTGGGCCGTTTGTCAAAGCACCAATCTGCCTAAGTGATTCCAAGCTGACTGCTAATCCCAAGCTGTCTTCCACTAACAGCTTGGTCTTCTATCTTCAATCCTCCTCTTCGACTTGGATTGAATGCTATCACATTGCTGATGCAGCTTGAATAACACTTGCTTCCATAAGATTTTAGAATTACAAAGTATGAAGCATGATCTGGGTCAGAGACAGATCGTAAGTTGTGTCAGCTTAGTCTGACCCAGATCAGATTACAAGAAGCAAAAGATTTCTAAGTGTTTATAAGTCAGATTTGTCATCACCAAATTTACAGACTTTAATCCATGAACATTGGGACTCAACAATCTCCCCCTATTTGATGATGACAAAACCCAACAACACTTCTAACTACCAGCTTACAAAGAATCAAAGTAAAATGAGACTAACAGATTGTGATCCTTTGAATCTTTTGGGTTCTTTTGAACTGAAATGAAGTTTTAACAAAGAAACTAAATTTGTACAACTGCTTTTGCATATATAGATGTTAGAAATATAATTGTAGTAGTTGATTTGTTTATCTTTATGTAAATTGTACTTATATTGTAATGTAGTTAATATGGAAGGGGGCATAGTGTAAATTGTGCATATGTATATAAACCCCCTCCATAATGCAAAATGTAACCTTTTACCCATTAATGCAAACCAAACTTTCCCTGCCATTTCTACTTTCTCTCTTTATCTTCTCTCACTAGAAACCGCCATTAACACACACTAAACACACATTAAAGCTCAAATTCTACTCTTTACATTTGGTATCAGAGCACAATCAGCATATCTGAATGATCCACAAGCTTATTTGAAGCTTAATTTGTGCTTATTTTCTGGAATTTTGAGTTTTTCTGGATATATCATTTGCAGAGATTTTTGCTCGGCAAATAGTTGTTTCAAGAAAATTTGGTCAAGTGTGGTGCTACTTGTTCTGTTTGCAGAGATAAAATCTCGGCAAATAAGTGTGTTTTTCTTCAAAATTTGTTCACCGATCATTTTTTTTATCAGTAAATCATCCTTCGTTATCAATTTCAGAGCGTAATTTCATCATTTGATTCGATTTTGAAAAAGCTCGGCGAATCGCATGTTTGTGAGGGTTTGATTTCTGGTTGAAATTAGCAGTTAATTTGTTTAAGGATTTGTGCGCATTGAGTTTCTGAGCATTTTGATATAAATTTCAAGTTTTAATTCGCAAAAATGAAGGAGAAATCAATGATTTTCAGAAAGCTCGGCGTTTGGGTGTTTGGCTGAACGAAGAAGAAGACCTGTAACCGACTATTTTGTCGTTTAGTGGATAATCGTGTTTGCAGAGGTTATTGGCTTGTTTTGATCTTACTTGTTCTATTTGCAGAACTTTTTGCTCGGCAAATACGTGATTCAGCAAATTTTTGCTAAGTGTTGGAGCTACTTGTTCTATTTGCAAAGCTTTTTGCTCGGCAAATAGCTGTTTCAAGAAATTTTCGTTAAGTGTTGGAGCTACTTGTTCTATTTGCAGAGATTTTTGCTCGGCAAATAGTTGTTTCAAGAAAATTTGGTCAAGTGTGGTGCTACTTGTTCTGTTTGCAGAGATAAAAGCTCGGCAAACAAGTGTTTTTGTTTGTTGCGACTAAGTACAATTCTTATTTGTGCTATTTGCAGAGATTTTTGCTCGGCAAATAGTTATTTCAACAAAATTTCACCAAGTTTTTTGAGATCGATTCCTGGATGCATCATTTGCCGAGATGACTGTTCTAGTAATTTCTGCAAAATTAGTGTGTTTTTCTTCAAAATTTGTTCACCGATCATTTTTTTTATCAGTAAATCATCCTTCGTTATCAATTTCAGAGCGTAATTTCATCATTTGATTCGATTTTGAAAAAGCTCGGCGAATCGCATGTTTGTGAGGGTTTGATTTCTGGTTGAAATTAGCAGTTAATTTGTTTAAGGATTTGTGCGCATTGAGTTTCTGAGCATTTTGATATAAATTTCAAGTTTTAATTCGCAAAAATGAAGGAGAAATCAATGATTTTCAGAAAGCTCGGCGTTTGGGTGTTTGGCTGAACGAAGAAGAAGACCTGTAACCGACTATTTTGTCGTTTAGTGGATAATCGTGTTTGCAGAGGTTATTGGCTTGTTTTGATCTTACTTGTTCTATTTGCAGAGCTTTTTGCTCGGCAAATACGTGATTCAGCAAATTTTTGCTAAGTGTTGGAGCTACTTGTTCTATTTGCAGAGCTTTTTGCTCGGCAAATAGTTGTTTCAAGAAAATTTGGTCAAGTGTGGTGCTACTTGTTCTGTTTGCAGAGCTTTTTGCTCGGCAAATAGCTGTTTCAAGAAATTTTCGTTAAGTGTTGGAGCTACTTGTTCTATTTGCAGAGATTTTTGCTCGGCAAATAGTTGTTTCAAGAAAATTTGGTCAAGTGTGGTGCTACTTGTTCTGTTTGCAGAGATAAAAGCTCGGCAAACAAGTGTTTTTGTTTGTTGCGACTAAGTACAATTCTTATTTGTGCTATTTGCAGAGATTTTTGCTCGGCAAATAGTTGATTTGGTTTTCTTCGACCAAGTGACAATCTCATTTGTGCTGTTTGCAGAGAATTAAGCTCGGCAAATACTTGAGTTGGCTGAACTTTGGTTAAGTGTTGATTTTGTTTCCACTGTTTGCAGAGATATTATCTCGGCAAATAGTTATTTCAACAAAATTTCACCAAGTTTTTTGAGATCGATTCCTGTTTGTACCATTTGCCGAAGAATTTGCTCGGCAAACAGTTGAAGTTGGTTGTTGATCAGTGTACTCGTGTTGTGACTTGGCTGATTACACCATTTGCCGAAGAAAAACCTCGGCACTTAGTTGAAATTGGATTTGTCAAATTTTAATTTTCAAGAAAAGTAATTCCAAATCATTTTTGATCAATATTATTCAAGTGGGCAGAAAATAAAAAATTTTCAAAATTTTTGGTCCATTTGCCGAGATTTTTGCTCGGCATTCAATACAAGTAGAAAATCAAATTTTTTTTAAGTCTTTTATTGATTAATATTGATGGCTTCAAGGGAAGCTTTGGCTCTTGGTTCTGAAGGAAGACCTCCTGTGTTGTTTAGAGGTTCCTATCCACAATGGAAGAAAAGGTTCTTGAATTGGATAGACAGACAGAAGAATGGGAAACTTCTAAGGAAATCTTACAAGGATGGTCCTGAAATTCCTAAGAATCCAGTAAATGATGAACCTTTACCAGAAGAAAGTTGGAATACTGATCAGAGAAATCGTGTTGAGGCTGATCAAATGTCCATTGCTTATCTTTACCAAGCACTTCCAGATGACATTTATTGCAATGTTGACTCATATGAAACTGGAAAAGATATATGGGATGAAGTGGAAAAGCAGATGGAAGGGTCTGATGTTTCAAACACCATAAGATTGTCAACTGTTCTGAACATGTATGAAACATTCAAGCAATAGAAGGGTGAACCATTGAATGAAGTTTACATCAGATTCTGCAATGTTATCAATGAGCTGAGAAAGAATGTTGTGAAACTCACAATTCAATCAGCAATCAGATTTTTGGAAATTCACACTGTTATCAATGAGCTGAGAAAAATGCAAGTTTATGGCACTCAACTCAATCAGCAATCAGATTTTGGGAAACTCACAATTCATACTTTGTATGAAAAGCTGAAGTTGAATGTTGATGATGTTCTGAGGACTCAAAAGAAGAAAGAAGAAAGTACTCATTTTGATCCACTGGCCTTAGTAGCTGAAAAGAAGTCTTCAAGAGTTTCAAGACAAAACTTTGTTGAATATGAAACTGATTCTGATTCAAGTGAAATGAGTGATTCTGATTTGGATGAAAAGCAAAAAGAGATGTACAAGGAACTTGCTTATGTCACAAAGGCTTTCAAGAATAAATTCTTGAAGAAGAAACCAACCAACAATCAGCTTAGGACTTCATCAGTTTCTTCTTATGCAAAGAATGCAAATGCTCATAAGTTTGAAACCAAGAAAGAGGTTGTTGGTGGTGAAAAGAAATATGACAATCAGAAGAAGTTTGAGAAGAAGGTCATGGATAAGAGGAATGAGGACAAGAAATGTTACAATTGTGGTCTTCCAGGACACTTTGCCATCAATTGCACTAAACCTCGTCAGAAGAACTCGGAGTACTACAAGTACAAACTTTTGCTTGCAAGACAAGAGGAAAATGGAATTGCTCTTCTAGCTGAAGATGACAAATGGCTACACCTTTCTGATGAAGAGACAGATGAACTTGCAGCAAATGTGTACATCATGACGAAGATCAAGAAATCAAAGGAGCTAGATGAAGGGGAAGAAAGTTCTTCAGAAGATAATCAGGTAATCACTATTCCAAAGAAAGTGTTACATTACTATATGGATATGTGTGATGCAGCTGTGGAACATGGAAAAGGGTTGAGTAAAAAGATTTCAAAATTAACCAAAGATTTGGAAGACAAAGAAAACGAATTTCAAAATTCTAAAGCTGAATTTAATTTACTTCAAAAGGATTTTGACAATTTGAAATCTGAAAAAGCTGCAGTCACTTTTACTCCAAATTCCAAACTGCATCTTGAAAAACAAGAACTTGAAACCAAAGTTCTTGAGTTAAGCAAGACCGTCAGACAATTACAAGTTGAAAAGACCAATGAAATGTTTCGAGCAAATGCTTTGGCCGAGGACATTGAGTCTTTAAATGTAAAATTGAAAGAATCAACCCCTGATTTGAAGGAATTTGAAGATAAAATTTCTGACCTAAAATATGAATGTTGTATAAAAGATTCTCTTAAACAAAAACTTGATAAAGAAAATGATGAGCTTAAAGCTGAAATCAAGTCTTATCAATAAAAGTTGTATAAGATTAATAGATCATATCAACAAATCTTTTTGAATAGGCCAAGAAATTCGGAAACTATATTCACTTCAGGGTTGGGTTATGTCAATCCAAAACATTTGCTCGAAGCCCAAGAAGAAATCCCACCATTGTATAAGGAATCTTATTTGAGATGTGGGATGACTGACCAGTTTGTGAGACCAAATGATGGTGATTTTGAGGATGATGATTTTCTAAAGAAGGGTGCAAATGTCTATTTTAACTATGAGTTAATGGATGAGACATATGATTTTTTCAGTCACCCTGTGCAGAAAAGTGAAAAAGATGATCATGAGGTTGAAATACCTGAAATTCTTGAGTGTTTTAAACAAAAACCATTAGAAGAACCTGTTCAAATTCCAAAACCAGAAAATTTAAGACCTTATGTTCCACAAAAAGTTTTGGAAAAGGTAATAGAGGATTTGAAAAAGTCTCTTGATGAAAAGCAATCTTTAATAGATAATTTGAAGACTCAAAATCACTGTGTCATTGACCATCCCAACTGAGTGTGAAGCTGTGCATGTTTCTGTTCAAACTGATAGTGATCTAGATGATTTCTATGATGTTAATGATGTTGATGACTATTTCTTCCCGACTGCTTCTAAGACTGAGTCCTTTACCAAGTTTTCTGAGGGAATACAATCTTATTTGAATGAAATTGATGCTTTCAAACAAAAGTTTGAAAAAGAAAAAGAACAAAACTTGAATGTGCTTAAGGAACTTAATAAACTAAAAATGGAATTTGAATTTCAGAAAATTGCACTTCAATCTTTAATAGAAAAAGACAAAGCATCAATTCCACTCAAGGGAAGTCCTTGTCCGTTTAAGATAAGTGAAGCAAGTGTGAAGTTGGAAACTAATGACATGTCAACATTTTTGGAAGGAAATCATGATTTTGCTGAATTTGAAAAACATTTTGTTCAAAAAGAGGATAAACATGAATTTTATCTAAAGAAGATTCCAAAGTCACACTTTTCACAACCTTCCCCATTTGATAAGTTCAAAAGACCAAAGACCACCACACAACCAAAGTCCAATCAATCACCTAAGATGGATTCAAGACCGAAACCAAACAAAGGTCCCACAGTTTCTAAGAATTCAAAGACTTCTAGACAACCACAGATGTATAAGGTTAAATCTGAGCCTAAGTCCCCAAAAGAAGTCAAAACAAGTAGAGGTCCAAAGACTGTCAAGAATGAAACTTTCTCATTAGGTAGCAAACAACCTCAGTATGTTAGGTATTCTAGTTTTCCTAGGTATTCTCAGACGACTTCTAAGTGCATTTTACAAGTGGTTAGGGATACAGTTTCAGGGATAACTAAATACAAAGATCAGTATGGTTGGTTGTCACCTAATAACATAAAGAAAGTAAACAAGACCACAGAAACCATCAAGAAGAAACCTGTCAAGAATAGCAATAACAAATTGTTTGCTAACTCAAAGAATGTTCGTGTTTCAGGTGACTTGTGCTTAACTAGTAGCAGTAAATGGATTCCTAAAGATAGATTTTTGCATCTTCTAGAAAAGTCAAGCTTGATGGAAATACAACAAATGTCAGACAAGTGTGGATTGTTCGTAGATCAAATTCTTTAGATAGTGCTAATACATCTAGGACTAGTCCCGCTTGTCTCAAAACTTGTGTATAATTCGTTACTTTTCATTGTTTGTAATTCGTATTTGTTGTTTGAACATATATGTGTGTTTGTTTGTTACTTTCAATAAAATGTTTATTTGTGTGCTATTATTAGATTATTTCTTATATAGTGTTAGATAGTATATGTGTACTTGCATGTTAATCCTCTAACCTGCAAGGACCCAGTCTATGTGGGTACCTAAATCATATTCATTGTCCTTGCAGGAATATCTCATTTGTGTATGGTATGTTGACTCGGGATGTTCTCGTCATATGACTGGGAACAAGTCCATTCTATCGAACTTTGTTGAGAAGTTTATGGGAACTGTCAGATTCGGAAATGATCATATCGCTCCTATTCTTGGTTATGGAGACATTGTTAAAAATGGAGTCACTATCAAGAGAGTTTCCTATGTTGAAGGATTAGGACACAATCTTTTTAGTGTTGGACAATTTAGTGACAATGATCTTCAAGTTCTATTCAGAAGATATGAATGCAAAGTGCAGACTGAAGAGGGTGTGGATATTCTTACTGGTACAAGAGATAATAATTTGTTCACAATTGATCTCAACAACATTCCAACTCATTCTTCAGAGATTTGTCTTCTTTCAAAAGCAACTGCACAAAATTCTTGGTTATGGCATCGCCGACTTTCTCATCTTAATTTTCAAACGATCAATGCTCTTGTGGATAAACAACTTGTTGAAGGTCTTCCGGATTACAAGTATGAAAGTGAACATGTTTGTCTAGCTTGTGCAATTGGAAAGATGAAGAAAGCAACACAGAAACCAAAGAAGTTTCTAAGTACAGAAGGTCCTTTGCACCTTATTCACATGGATTTGTGTGGACCAATGAAAGTTCAAAGTATCCATGGAAAGCGATACATTCTTGTGATTGTTGATGATTATTCTCGTTATACTTGGGTATTCTTTCTTCATGCAAAGAGTGATGCTCCGAATGTGATTATTGATTTCATCAAGAAGACCCAAGTAAATCTTAAATCATCGGTTAGAATTGTTCGCTCAGATAATGGCACTGAATTCAAGAATTCAACAATTGATTCTTTCTTCAAGTCCATGGGTATTACTCATCAATTTTCCGCTGCCAGAACACCTCAACAGAATGGAGTAGTTGAACGTCGTAATCGAACTCTTGTTGAAGCAGCTAGAACAATGCTTGCTTATTTGAAGTTGCCTCCGAATTTATGGGCTGAAGCTGTTGCTACTGCTTGTTTTACTCAAAATAGATCAATCATAAACAAGAAGTTTGATAAAACTCCATATGAAGTGCTTAACAAAAGAAAGCCCAATGTGAACTTCTTACACATATTCGGATGTGTTTGTTATGTTCTAAATGATCGAGATAATTTGGGCAAATTTGAACCAAAAGGCGATGAGACATATTTCATCGGTTATTCGAGAGAATCAATTGCTTATCGTGTATATAACCGAAGAACCAAGAGAATCGAAGAGAGTATGAATGTTAGATTTGATGAACTCTCGGGGATGGTTCTTGAACAACACAGTTCAAGACCCGACCTTCAAAGTCCACAAGCTTCCGCAACAAAAACTGATTCAACTGTCAAATCATCATTCTCTACTCCGACTACACAAGATTTGGATATCTTGTTTGAAGAATTTTTCCATGTTCCCACGAAAGTTCCTGAATCTGAAGTGAATACAAACGAACCATCCAGTTCAAATTCAAATGAGATGGATCCCAATGAGTCTTCACCATCACAATCATCAGATGTTAATTCTCCATCTGATTCTCCTCCACCTAATGATAATTCTGAGCTGCATACTCAACCTCAACATATTTCTCAAGTGAGAAATCCGTCAACCAATCCTGAAGATTATGATCCTGACGAATTTGTTGAACCAATTGCTACTTCATTTGACCAATTGACAGAACAACATTCTCTTGATTTTATTGATTCTGAAGAATCTGGTGATCCACTTGATCCAATTCCTCACACAACCAAATGGACTAGAGCTCATCCAATTTCTCAAGTCATTGGTAATCCAACAACTGGAGTTCAGACAAGATCTGCATCCGCGAATGAATGTCTGTTTGTGAATTTTCTGAGTATTGTTGAACCAATTGCTACTTCATTTGACCAATTGACAGAACAACATTCTCTTGATTTTATTGATTCTGAAGAATCTGGTGATCCACTTGATCCAATTCCTCACACAACCAAATGGACTAGAGCTCATCCAATTTCTCAAGTGAGAAATCCGTCAACCAATCCTGAAGATTATGATCCTGACGAATTTGTTGAACCAATTGCTACTTCATTTGACCAATTGACAGAACAACATTCTCCTGATTTTATTGATTCTGAAGAATCTGGTGATCCACTTGATCCAATTCCTCACACAACCAAATGGACTAGAGCTCATCCAATTTCTCAAGTCATTGGTAATCCAACAACTGGAGTTCAGACAAGATCTGCATCCGCGAATGAATGTCTGTTTGTGAATTTTCTGAGTATTGTTGAACCAAAGACAGTGAATGAAGCTCTAAGTTGTCCAGATTGGGTGAAAGCAATGAAAGAAGAACTTAATCAGTTCGAATGTCTTGAGATGTGGAAATTGGTTCCCAATCCTTACAAGAATAAGAAGCCAATAAAGACCAAATGGATCTTCAAGAACAAAAAGGATGAAACTGGAGTTGTTGTACGAAACAAAGCACGATTGGTTGCAAAGGGATATTGTCAACAAGATGGAATTGATTATGATGAGACGTTCACACCAGTTGCACGAATTGAGGCCATTCGGATGTTTCTTGCCTATGTTGCCTACAAGAATTTCACAGTCTACCAAATGGATGTCAAAACTGCCTTCTTAAATGGGATTCTCAAAGAAGAAGTGTACGTTGAACAACCTGAAGGATTGGTGAATTCAAAACATCCGAACTACGTTTAAAGGTTAGATAAGGCTTTGTATGGTCTGAAACAAGCCCCTCGTACATGGTATGATGCTCTATCTTCTTATCTTGTGAAATCTGGTTTTAGTAAAGGCTCGATTGACACTACCTTGTTTATCAAAAGACAAGGGAGTGACATCATTCTAATCCAGATTTATGTTGACGACATAATTTTCGGGTCAACTAATCCTAAATACTGCAAGAATTTTTCTACTTTAATGATCAGCAAATTTGAAATGAGCATGATGGGGGAATTAAATTTTTTTCACTTTGATAATTGAAGACGTACTGTACAATACTGAGGAGATTCCAAAGTTGGAAGATAGTTTCAAGTGTGTAATTGCCATGTACAAATCAAATATGAGAGTAAGAGGTACAGGAAGTGAAATTGTTAGACCTTTTCCAATTCCACCAATTCTACTTAATCTGGTTCCTGCTCAGAGTCCCCACCTTAGGTCCTATAGAGAGTGGTTAGCCACATCGATGGGATCTAAAAGCCGACAGATTCCTACCCAAGCTGTGCATAGGTCGCCAAGTGAGGGTCCTAGGTCTTCTAAAAGAAAAATAGGGGTTAGTGATGAGGGGACTTCTGAGCAGAGGAGAAGGAATCAAAAAGAGTTATTTGTGACAATCTTATTTGTGCTATTTGCAGAGATATAAGCTCGGCAAATAGTTAATTTGGTTTTCTTCGACCAAGTGAAATTCTCATTTGTGCTGTTTGCAGAGATTTAAGCTCGGCACTCAGTTGAAATTGGTTGTTGATCAGTGTACTTGTATTGTGACTTGGCTATTTGCACCATTTGCAGAGGATTAAGCTCGGCACTTAGTTGAAATTGAAATTGTCAAATCAAAATTTTCCAGAAAATTGATTCAAAATCATTTTTGATCAATAATCTTTTAGTGTGCAGAAAATTAAAATTTTCAAAATTTTTTTTTGTCCATTTGCCGAGATTTTTGCTCGACACTCAATACAAGTAGAAAATCAAAAAATATTTTTTTTAAGTCTTTTATTGAAAATTGTGTTGGGCCATAAGTACTATTTGGAAAGTGTCATTGGGCCAGTATTTGGACTAATTTTCAGTTAGGACAAATTTGTTTGTGGGCTAAGATTTTTCTTAGGCTACATAGTTTATTTTATTTGGGCTACTTTAGTTTGTTGGACTTATTTTTTTTAATTGTATTGGGCTAAATTTTTTTTTAGGATATTGTCTTGGGTTGTTCTTTCATTGAAGTTTTAATCAAGTGTTGATTCAAAATGACTCTTAAAATACCTGACAAGTTTGTTGCGAGAGTAGTAGATTTTTTAATGGGTGAAGAGCCAAGTTGGGAAGAAATACGTCGTCATGACAATCACATTTGTTGGTGTACCAAGAAGAGTAAATGTGCAGTGGTTGTTTTTGAAGAAAACAAAGTCGATGTGAATATTTTTGAAACGTTTGTGAGAGAACACCAGAGGTTTCAACTTGAAATTAAGAAACTCACATCTGAGAACAAAGAGCTCAACACTGCTAATAATCTCTGTTTGTCTGAAGCTGACCGAATCAAATCTGAGAACAAAGAGCTCAAGTCTGGTAATTCTCTCAATTTGTTTACTATGGTAAGTCTTAGACTTGAAATTGACCAACTCAAATCCGAAAATAAAGAGCTCAAATCTGCAAATGATCTCATTTTGTCCAACATGGAAAGTCTTCAAAAAGAAAAATGATCATTTGCAATCAAAGATTTTCAAATTCACAAATGAGTTGGACAATTCTTCTAAAAAGCTCAATAAAATTGTTTTGGACAATCAATCAAAAGAACTTGTTTTGCAACAAAAGATGTCTGAGCTTAACCATGAGTTGCGAAACAAGTCCATCATTTTTGAGAGCAAAGTTGAAGAAGAAAGAACAAATTTTTGTGCTCAAATCAAGTGTCTTGAAGACAAGTGTTTGCAACTTCAATCAAACGAAACATCTTTGACCAAGAAAATTTCTGACCTTGAGATTGAATTGCAAACACAAACCAAATCTTTTCAAAGTCAAAATCATTGTTCTATTTCTTCTGACCCATCCAAAGAAGTTATTAAAGTTTGCACTCAAACCGATTGCTCTATATGTGAAGTGGTTCAAGTTTGCATTCAAACAAATTGTCCCGTATGTGAAGTTGTGAATTCCTCTGTGCAATCTGAATGTGATGTTGTTAAGACCACTGAGACCTCAACTGATGCGTAAATCACGTGATAACAACAGCGGAAGACTATTTTTTGGTATTTTCTGGATTTTATATGAAACAAACAATTAAACAAGACAAATAAAGTAAAATGATAGATAAAAGAATCTCCCACCAAGACTCGTAAAGGCCAAGCCACCGGAATCAAGGATAAAGGAAACACTCTGCCCCACCACTACAACCGATAAAGGTCTAGCCACCACGATTATAGATAAAGGAAACCGAAGATTTAAAAGACCTCACCACAATATTTGATAAAGAACAAGTCACCACAAATATTGATAAAGGGGTCACTCCTAATCACCAAGATCAAAGATCTATAAAGGTAAAAGAAGATTTGTAAGAAATAGAGGCTGCTCTATTAATTTTCATTCAACATCAACTACTTTACAATGAGAAATAAAGGCCTTATTTATAGCCACATATCCTACCTAGGAATTAACGACATAATAATAAAATAATACGAAAAGCTGTCAAGTTCTAATCTCTAATAAAATGGACCAATAGGAAATAGACACATAGGAACAATCCTCTGCAAGTGGCCCACAATACCGTTAGGAATGTTAATGCTTTTGCACGCTCCTCTTTGATCCACTAAAAAGCTGCCACGCGTCCACACCCACGTCCTTATTGACCCCACACAACCTTCAGTTAAAGCAAACTTTATTATAGACAACTGGAGCATTTATCTGGAGCACTTCACTGGTGGCCTTCAGTATTCACTACTGGAGCCCTTCAGAATTGATTTTCACTGGAGTCCTTCATTCAGATGCCACTGGAGCTCGTCAGATGCCACTGGTGATAATTCCCACTGGAGCAAGGTCACTACTGGAGACTGAGTTGTTTCAGTAAAAAGATGGTTAAAATGTGATACAGCTGGCAAAATTAACATTGCTTGTTCAGACTGCATGGTTCGCTCAGATTCCTTCTTTAGTTTAGTCAACTGCTTTACTCCAGATTCCTCCAGCTCAGCTTCAGTCAAACTTGGTTCATTGAATCTGGACATTCCCGCATCATCAACTCAGACTGATTTTGATTGTGTTTGTGACAAGATTGAGGTTTCTAAAAGTTTTCCAAAAACCAAGTCTTCCAAACCAAAAGTTGATGTTCCAAAGAGGATTTACATGGGTAAATCTTCAAAACCTTTTGAAAGAAAGGTCTCTTAGTTTACTAATTACTCCCTACAAAAGGGTAAGAAGTACACTAAGAAACCAAATTTTGATGGAACAACTACTTTAGTGTCTTTTCTATCTTTCGAGGATAATTCATCACACATTTCTCAAGCAAAATCTCAGTTGACTAAATCTATATGGAAACCTGATGCGGGAATGTCCAGATTCAATGAACCAAGTTTGACTGAAGCTGAGCTGGAGGAATCTGGAGTAAAGCAGTTGACTAAATCTATATGGAAACCTGATGCGGGAATGTCCAGATTCAATGAACCAAGTTTGACTGAAGCTGAGCTGGAGGAATCTGGAGTAAAGCAGTTGACTAAACTGAAGAAGGAATCTGAGCGAACCATGGACTGAACAAGCAATGTTAATTTTGCCAGCTGTATCACATTTTAACCATCTTTTTACTGAAACAACTCAGTCTCCAGTAGTGACCTTGCTCCAGTGGGAATTATCACCAGTGGCATCTGACGAGCTCCAGTTGCATCTGAAGGACTCCAGTGAAAATCAATTCTGAAGGGCTCCAGTAGTGAATACTGAAGGCCACCAGTGAAGTGCTCCAGATAAATGCTCCAGTTGTCTATAATAAAGTTTGCTTTAACTGAAGGTTGTGTGGGGTCAATAAGGACGTGGGTGTGGATGCGTGGCAGCTTTTTAGTGGATCAAAGAGGAGCGTGCAAAAGCATTAACATTCCTAACGGTATTGTGGGCCACTTGCAGAGGATTGTTCCTATGTATCTATTTCCTATTGGTCCATTTTATTAGAGATTAGAACTTGACAGCTTTTCGTATTATTTTATTATTATGTCGTTAATTCCTAGGTAGGATATGTGGCTATAAATAAGGCCTTTATTTCTCATTGTAAAGTAGTTGATGTTGAATGAAAATTAATAGAGCAGCCTCTATTTCTTACAAATCTTCTTTTACCTTTATAGATCTTTGATCTTGGTGATTAGGAGTGACCCCTTTATCAATATTTGTGGTGACTTGTTCTTTATCAAATATTGTGGTGAGGTCTTTTAAATCTTTGGTTTCCTTTATCTATAATCGTGGTGGCTAGACCTTTATCGGTTGTAGTGGTGGGGCGGAGTGTTTCCTTTATCCTTGATTCCGGTGGCTTGGCCTTTACGAGTCTTGGTGGGAGATTCTTTTATCTATCATTTTACTTTATTTGTCTTGTTTAATTGTTTGTTTCATATAAAATCCAGAAAATACCAAAAAAATAGTCTTCCGCTGTTGTTATCGCGTGATTTACGCATCAAATTTGGTATCAGAGACAGGTTTGCAAAAGGTTTCTTAATCTTTTGGTTGTCGTTGTTTGATTGTTTAGATCTGTTGAAGTTTTGATTAGATCTGTTGTTTGAACGTTTAGATCTGTTGGTTATTTGTTTAGACCTATTGATTGTGAGTTGTTTGCTGGTTATAAATGGCTTTTAGAAGGAATATGACTTTAGATGAAGCTAATAATGCTAGGAGAGATAGACAGATAGAAGATCTACAAGAAGCTCTTGGTAAGAGTTGTTCATATGTTAGAAGATGGTGGTTTAAGATTTAATCGAGAAAATGTTGTTCCAAGTGAAAGAGATACTGAATCTCAAGGTGGTAGTGAAAGATCTGAAAGTGTAGCCAAAGGTTCTAGTGATTCTGATGAGTCACGTCATAGAGAAAGGCGTAGGAGGCATAAGGGTGATGATACTAGGGATATTAAGATAGATCCACCAGATTTTAATGGGTCTTCTAACCCAGAAGAGTATTTTGAATGGGTCCAGGTGATGGACAGAATAATGGAAATAAAAGGTTATGATGATAGAAAAAGTTTCAAAGTTGCCATTATTAAACTTAAGAAATATGCTTCATCTTGGTATGATAATATGACGTCTGAAAGGGAATACAAAGGCAAAAGTAAAATCAAGACCTGGTCCAAACTGAAGGAGGTCATGCAGAAGAGGTTTGTTCCCTAGTCGTACAAGCAAGATCAGTATCTACTGATGAACAATCTGAAACAAAGAGCCAAGGAAGTTTTGGAATACATAAGGGAGTTTGAGCATCTGAAGACCAGAACTGGTGTGAATGAAACTGAAGAGCACACTACTGCCATTACTGAGAAGATTGAGTTGCAGCCTATCTGGACATATGAAGGTGCATGCAAGATGGCTATCCAGATTGAAAGACAACTGAAGAAAAAGGTTCCGTACAAGTCATTCAGTAAAGTTCCTGCCATTGCAAGTCAACCAGTTGCCAGTCAACCAGTTGCCAGATTTACTGAAGCTGTTCAGAAATCCTTCAGAGGGAAAGAAAAAGAAACTGGAGCTTCTAAAGAACCAGTTGGAAGAAAATGTTTCAAGTGTCATGGCTTTGGTCACTTCCAGGCCCAGTGTCCTAATCAAAGAGCATTGACTGCTAAAGAAATTGAATGTTTACCAAATGTCGACACTGAAGAAGGTGAGCCAGTGTACGATGAAGAAGAAGGTGAAGAATCATATGTTGGAGCAGATGTGGGAGAGATGTTGGTTGTCAGGAGAGTGATGCATACTGATGAAGTTACAGCTGATACTGCTCAGAGAGAGAATATTTTCCACTCCAGATGCACAGTGAAAGGCAAGGTATGTGATCTGATCATCGATGGTGGCAGTTGTGCAAATGCTGCTTCAACTTACATGGTAGAGAAACTGGAACTACCAACAGTGAAGCATCCCAGACCTTACAAGTTGCAATGGTTAAGCGAAGGTTCTGAAGTAAAGGTAAGTCGACAAGTCACTATTCCCTTTTCAATTGGGTCAGTTTACCAAGATAAAATTATATGTGATGTTGTTCCCATGGATGCCTGCCACATTTTGTTGGGTCGACCATGGTTATTTGATAATTATGTTCATCATGATGGTCGTATGAATTCATATTCTCTGAATGTAAGTAGAAAGAAGGTCACACTGACTTCTTTGAAGCCCACCGAACTGATGAAAGTCAAGAAGGATCAGTCCAGTAAGCCATTGTTTTTATCTCAATCTGAAGTTGAAGAAGAGTTATCTGAAGGCTCTCCAGTTCTAATGCTACTGGTCATGGAAAAGTCTGAAGAGAAGAAGTCCACTGAAGTCCCCAGTTTACTGAAGTCATTACTGAAGGAGTTCAGAGATGTTTTTCCTGAAGATCTACCTGAAGGTTTACCTCCAGTTAGAGGTATTGAGCACCAGATTGACTTAATCCCAGGGTCAGTCCTTCCAAACAAATCTGCTTATCGTTGTTCTCCTAATGAAGCTAAAGAATTACAAAGACAAGTAGATGAACTGGTCGAAAAGGGTTATGTCAGAGCAAGCATGAGTCCATGTTCAGTTCCTGCTCTACTGGTCCCAAAGAAAGATGGAACGATGAGAATGTGTGTTGATAGCAGAGCCATCAACAATATAACTATTAAGTATAGATATCCTATTCCCAGATTGGATGATATGCTTGATGAGTTACATGGCTCCAGAGTGTTTTCAAAGATTGATCTCAGAAGTGGTTATCACCAGATCAGAATGAAGGATGGAGATGAGTGGAAAACTGCATTCAAAATCAAAGGAGGCTTATATGAATGGTTAGTGATGCCTTTCGGCTTGTCAAATGCCCCCAGTACGTTCATGAGATTGATGAATGAAGTTCCCAGACCACTCATTGGTCAGTTTGTTGTGGTATACTTTGATGATATTCTGGTGTATTCAAAATCTGAAGCTAAACATGTTAATCATCTGAAGAAGGTATTTGAACTGCTAAGGAGACACCAGTTGTATGGCAAACTAGAGAAATGTGATTTTATGGTGGACAGTGTTATATTTCTGGGGTATGTTGTGTCCAAGGATGGAATTTCTATGGATCCTTCGAAGGTTGATGCTATCAAGTCATGGCCAGTTCCTACAACCATCACTGAAGTTAGAAGTTTTCATGGACTGGCATCATTTTATAGAAGATTTATCAAGAATTTCTCTACAGTTGTAGCTCCGATTACCGACTGTCTGAAGAAAGGTGTGTTCAACTGGCCAAGTTCAGCACAACTGGCGTTTGAGTCACTGAAGGAGAAGCTCAGTTCAGCTCCAGTTCTATCTTTGCCAGATTTCGACATGTTATTTGAACTTGAATGTGATGCAAGTGGTGTGGGTATTGGTGCAGTACTGGTGCAAAGTGGTCGTCCAGTTGCATACTTCAATGAGAAACTGAATGGATCTAAACTGAAGTATAGTACTTATGACAAAGAATTCTATGCAATTATTCGTGCTATCACTCACTGGTCACATTATCTGAAGCCGAAACAGTTTGTATTGTTTTCTGATCATGAAGCACTAAAGTTTATAAATGGTCAGCACAAGCTTAATGCCAGACATGCAAAGTGGGTAGAGTTCTTGCAGTCTTATTCATTTGTTTCAAAGCACAAGGCTGGAGTTTGCAATGTTGTTGCTGATGCACTATCACGAAGATATTCTTTATTATCAGTTCTGGAAGCAAGAGTACTTGGATTTTCTTTCATAAAGGAGTTATATGCTTCTGATCCAGATTTTTCTGAGAAAATTACTGAAGCTAATCTGAAAGGACCATTCACTGTTCAAGATGGTTTCTTATTCAAGAATGGTAAGTTGTGCATTCCAAGGGGTTCAATAAGAGATTTATTAATAAGGGAAGCACATGGAGGAGGTCTAGCTGGACATTTTGGAATCAACAAAACTGGAGAGATTCTGACTGAACACTTCTACTGGCCAAGTCTACTGAAGGACGTCCAGAGTATTATCAGTCGCTGTCCAACTTGTCACCAGGCAAAGACAACATTTCACAAAGGTTTATACACTCCTCTTCCAGTTCCAAACCAACCTTGGGAAGATCTCAGTATGGATTTTATTGTTGCACTGCCCAGAACCCAGAGGGGAAAAGATTCTATAATGGTTGTTGTTGATAGATTCTCAAAAATGGCTCATTTTGTTGCTTGTAATACAACAAATGATGCTTCAGCTGTAGCGAATTTGTTCTTTAAGGAGATTGTCAGATTACATGGAATTCCTAAATCCATTGTTTCTGATCGAGATGTGAAGTTTTTAAGCTATTTCTGGAAGACTCTATGGAGACTGATGGGTACCAGATTGATGTTCAGTACGTCTCACCATCCTCAGACTGATGGACAGACTGAAGTCACGAACAGAATAATTGGTATGTTATTGAGAACACTGGTGAAGAAGACGCTGAAGGATTGGGATCTGAAGCTTGCTCATGCTGAGTTTGCCTTCAATAGAGCTCCAAATTATTCAACCAGTAAATCCCCATTTGAAGTTTGTTATGGTGTCAATCCACTGACTTTTATTGATTTAATTCCTTTTTCGATTGAACCAAAGGCAAGTGTTGAAGCAGAGACCAGAGCAAAAGAAATCAAGAAGATTCATGAACAAGTGAAGACCAGAATTGAGAAAGCAAATGCCAGTTACAAGGCCAAGGCAAACAAGAACAGGAAGCAGCCCAGTTTTTCACCAGGTGATCTTGTTTGGGTACATCTCAGAAAGGAAAGATTTCCAGCCAAGAGAAAAAGCAAACTGATGCCCAGAGCTGACGGTCCATTCAAGATTCTGGAGAGATATGGAGAAAATGCTTACAAAGTTGAACTTCCTGGAGATATGTCAGTCTCTAGTACATTCAATGTTGGTGATCTGATGCCCTTCCTGGAGGATGAGTATCTCGAAGACTTGAGGACAAGTCTCTTTTTAGAGGGGGAGAATGATGCGGTAATGTCCAGATTCAATGAACCAAGTTTGACTGAAGCTGAGCTGGAGGAATCTGGAGAAAAGCAGTTGACTAAACTGAAGAAGGAATCTGAGCGAACCATGCAGTCTGAACAAGCAATGTTAATTTTGCCAGCTGTATCACATTTTAACCATCTTTTTACTGAAACAACTCAGTCTCCAGTAGTGACCTTGCTCCAGTGGGAATTATCACCAGTGGCATCTGACGAGCTCCAGTTGTATCTGAAGGACTCCAGTGAAAATCAATTCTGAAGGGCTCCAGTAGTGAATACTGAAGGCCACCAGTGAAGTGCTCCAGATAAATGCTCCAGTTGTCTATAATAAAGTTTGCTTTAACTGAAGGTTGTGTGGGGTCAATAAGGACGTGGGTGTGGACGCGTGGCAGCTTTTTAGTGGATCAAAGAGGAGCGTGCAAAAGCATTAACATTCCTAACGGTATTGTGGGCCACTTGCAGAGGATTGTTCCTATGTGTCTATTTCCTATTGGTCCATTTTATTAGAGATTAGAACTTGACAGCTTTTCGTATTATTTTATTATTATGTCGTTAATTCCTAGGTAGGATATGTGGCTATAAATAAGGCCTTTATTTCTCATTATAAAGTAGTTGATGTTGAATGAAAATTAATAGAGCAGCCTCTATTTCTTACAAATCTTCTTTTACCTTTATAGATCTTTGATCTTGGTGATTAGGAGTGACCCCTTTATCAATATTTGTGGTGACTTGTTCTTTATCAAATATTGTGGTGAGGTCTTTTAAATCTTCGGTTTCCTTTATCTATAATCGTGGTGGCTAGACCTTTATCGGTTGTAGTGGTGGGGCGGAGTGTTTCCTTTATCCTTGATTCCGGTGGCTTGGCCTTTACGAGTCTTGGTGGGAGATTCTTTTATCTATCATTTTACTTTATTTGTCTTGTTTAATTGTTTGTTTCATATAAAATCCAGAAAATACCAAAAAAATAGTCTTCCGCTGTTGTTATCGCGTGATTTACACATCAACCGATTTCTAAAGATAAGTCAGTTGAGTCAAAATCATTCAAATATTCATTTTCAGAACTTTTTGATCTTGGTGATTAGGAGTGACCCCTTTATCAATATTTGTGGTGACTTGTTCTTTATCAAATATTGTGGTGAGGTCTTTTAAATCTTCGGTTTCCTTTATCTATAATCGTGGTGGCTAGACCTTTATCGGTTGTAGTGGTGGGGCGGAGTGTTTCCTTTATCCTTGATTCCGGTGGCTTGGCCTTTACGAGTCTTGGTGGGAGATTCTTTTATCTATCATTTTACTTTATTTGTCTTGTTTAATTGTTTGTTTCATATAAAATCCAGAAAATACCAAAAAAATAGTCTTCCGCTGTTGTTATCGCGTGATTTACACATCAACCGATTTCTAAAGATAAGTCAGTTGAGTCAAAATCATTCAAATATTCATTTTCGGAACTTTTTGATCTTGCACCAAAACCTGTGAAAGCAGTTGTGCAAAAAGTTAATGATTTTGCTTCGAAAAATCATTTTCCAAATCAATCTCTCAAGATTGGAAGCTTTTCAAAGAAATCAAATGATTTTTCACCGTTACTTCCACGAAATATCTTTTCAACTAAAACACCGGATTTTAGTTCTCCGTGGAATGCAACATCTATTCATCAAATCGATGAGACTTACATTTGGACTTTTAAGAATTCAAAAACCATTGGACCCAATCTCAAATGGGTTCCAAAAGTGATTTCCAAATGATTTGATGAATAGTGGCTTATGCACACTTCAGTGTATAACCCGTGCTAAAACCGTGTTTATAATTTCATTCTTTTTTGAAAATAAATCCAAAAAGATTTTCATTTTCTTATTTTTGAAAAATCCAAAAAGATTTTCTCTTTTCATCATTTTTACTTTGTCTTTTAGTTACTCACAAAGTATTAGGATGGGATGCAAGGCATCGAACGCCTTTGTGTACTGCCTTTGTAGTCTCATTTTTAATGTTTGTGAGCAACTTTCACACTCTTTACTCACCCTTGATATGCAAAAACTTTGTTTATATCATGCATATATTTAGGGGGAGTTTGTTTATAAAACCAAAACTTCCAAGTGTTTAAACTCATTTTCCATCTTAAAACACATTGGAAGATTTTCAAACCATTTTCGATCAAATTCAAAGAAGTTCGGTGTTAGATTTGCACATGAGAGTTTAGGCCACTCATAAAAACTCCATGATCTTATCACCGCCGATGAGATATAACCCCGGAGTTATATTCTCTATTCTAGATTGTGAGGGTTTATGAGCGTGGTAATGATATTTGTGCAAATAGGACATGAGGGAGTAGTGGAAAAGTGAGAGGTTACGGTGAAATGATGTGAGAAGGGCTAAAAGAAATGAAAGCCCTCCCCAAAAATTCTTAAAAAGCCGGGTCAACACGTTTCTATCGGATTTCATATGTTGATTTCTCGATATTGAATAAGACTTCATGGACCCAGTGAAGCAATTTACATTTTTTCCTAACCACTCAAGTATTTCTTAACAAATGCTTGTTTTATTCTCACGGAGATTTTCACATTTCTGTTGACTCTTCATTTGGAAGACGTTGATATTGAAAAAGGGAGACACTCTGCTCCGGTCCCCGACTTCATTTGATCACTTATCGAGTCTAGAGCGTACTTGAAATATTCTTTCATTTGACTAGGACACAATGAGTCTTTATATGTCTTTGTGACATTGCATATCTTTGTGATATTGCCGGAACATTCGTAGTGATATCATATTTTTGATATTCCACGATGATCGAATGAAAATCCTACCAATGCTAACATCTTTTCCAACGTTGAACGTAGGTCTCACATTTTCATTTTATGAATTTGTTGAGTAAACGAGAAGTCTATGTGACCTCGGATTTATTTTCCCAAAAATCTTTGAGGATAGTAAGACATGGTTATCGAACGCCTTTGTGACACTGACCATGAATTACATTCTTTAAAGCAATCTATCGGTTGAAAAGCCATAGACCGAACCATTTAGAGATAAGCTTTGTGCATTTCTCGATGATAATGGGAAGTCCTAAAAATAGTAATCGTATTTTTAGGCCACACCATTAATCCTTTTGATTTTTGGTTGTGTCAACGGATTATTTTTATCCGGATTTCATTTCTCTTCACAAAAACACAAACACCATTATAAAATCTTTTTCCAACAACGCAACCTCAAATTCTAGTTCACCAATAGGTTCATTGGGAATTGGGAATTGGGTTGGGTTATTTGCTTGCTTGTTGATTGTTGTCATCTACCATTTATGCTATCGATCATTATTGTATGATAAACACGTTACACATATTCATCATAAGGGGGAGAAATGATTAAATGATTGATAGATAGAGTTCAAGGTTTAGGTAGAATTTGATTGATGATATTCATTGTGTTTGGTTGTTCAAAGGATTGTTAGTTTAGGTGAAGAGAATGAATAATTATCGTGATATGTTGAAAGTTCTAAGATTTTTTCAAGAAAGTTGAAAGATTGTTTCGAAATTGAGAATATTCAAGATGATTTTAGTTTTGGAAAGTACATGGTCGCTTATAGAAAGATTTATTGAATAATTGACCATTTGTTTGTTGATTAGAAGAGTTTGAGATTGAATAATTTTTGAGAAGAGATGAAAAGTTTTAGATTAGATGAAGGTTGTTCTTATGATATTAGATTCAAAGTTTGAAGAGATTGTTCATTTGAGGGGGAGCAAGAGTAAACTCATGAGTCGTTAAATATGCTCCGAAATGATTGTTTGTTCGAGGGGGAGCAAAAGATTAAAGATTTGTTATTGAATAATTTGCACCAAGATAGTTGTTTGATTGAGGGGGAGCAAATGTTTATTGATCAAAGAATCAAGTGCTCCAAGATGTTTATTGATTCAGAGACAAGTTAGATCAAGAATTGAAGTTTTAAAGTCAAATCAAATTTCCGCATTCCAAAACCAAGCTTCCGCATCCAAAAGAATTCAAAGAATTCAAAGTCAAACCAAGCTTCCGCAAAGCCAAAAGAATTTAAAGAAAACCAAGCTTCCGCATCCAAAAGAATTCAAAGAATTCAAAGTCAAAACCAAGCTTCTGCATGCTACTCAAAGATTCAAGTTACTTCTCCAAGCAACATCAAGTTGAAATCAACATTTAAACGTTCAAGTTGTGAAAGCTCAAAAGCTACAAAGATTTCAAAGATGATTTCAAAGTATTCAAAGTTGCAAGAGAAGATCAAGATTTAATAAGTCATCGTCAAATATATTTGTTTGTTGAGAAGATTCAAAATCAAGGTTGATACAAGACATTGAAGACAATGAGAAAGCTTCAAAGTCCAATCAACATTGAAGATTTTCAACAAATGGGCTCATCATGTTATTTAAAGACCGAAGACGATGCAACATTTACAATTCAACACCAAGGGGGAGATTGTTAGAAATATAAATATGGTGTTAAATTGTAAATATTCAATAGTGGAAGGAGTATTAGTTATAATTGTGATTAGAGTATAAATACTCCTTCCTTAATCATTTTGTAAAAACCTTTGAGATAATAACACACACTTAATTACTTTCTCTCTCCTCCCAATCATCTTCAACCTCCATTTCACACATAAACACACTTTACACACACTAACCATATTTCCACCATTGTTACACAATTAAGCTCAAGTTTGTTTATATCAGTTATGTTTGAGCAAGAAGCTGTTACACCTGAACATGTTTCTTCACCTGTTTCGCAATCTACACCGAATATTTCTTCACAAACCACACCATCCATTCAAACAACACAATCTCCACATGCCGTTCAATTTTCACAATCTTCACCTTCTACACCAATTCCATCCGTTGTTTCACCAAATACACCAACACTAACACCACCTCATTTATCACCTGTTCTTAATCCAATACCGCTTGCTTCAGCATTACCGAATGAACCAACTCCACCACCGGGTAGACGAATTAAAATGATTGGACGAACGCCACCATCAGATCTACCAAAGGCATCAAAGAAGAAGTCAAAAAGAAAGCATAACTCTTTTAGATCTGCATCTCACAGAGTTGAATCAAGTTCGGCAGATTTGGATGAACCTATTGGTGCCTCAGCTGAATTAGATGTTGAGCAAGCAACTCGAATTGTTGATAATGTAATTTCTGAGTTGGAAACTGAGAATGTTAGCACTGGAGATGATGTTGTGCAGGAGGAACAAGGCGGGATTGAGGGAGGAGTTGAAAATGTTAGAGAGGTTGAGAGGTCCGGGTTAGGACAAGGGCAAAAAGAAAACGTTGGCCCTCCGATAGTTGAAACAACTGTGTCCAGCCGGGATGACAACCCTAGGATAGAAGTCGAGAACTCCCCATTCTCGCTTGCACCAAACTCTCCTCGCCATTCTGACTCCTCACAACAGGAGTTAGTTTCAGAAAAGCACGGGGATCAGCCACGTTCACCACACTCTCCTCATTTAGAGGATGAGAGTGTTGAAATAAGAGAGGACCAGCCCCACCTCTCGTCTTCATTTCGTGCACAAGAGTCTAGATCTCCTAGGTACACGGATTCACAAGCTCAGTTTAGTACTGATGCCGGAACAAGCGGAGGGGGATCCACTGTGTGTGACCCTCAAGGACAGCTTGGAAATCCTGCCTTAGCTAACATTATGCCAGCTTTAGCCGCAGGTAACAGTTCTCAAACCGAGACTGGGGGACAGTATGAACGCCAAGGTGACACTGCTGTTCCTCAGAATCAACCTGAAACTGTATTAACGGGCATTCTCAGTGACCCCGGTGTTGTTAGAGGTGTTACCCAACAACAAGTCCCGGACAGTGATTTATCACAATCTAGGACACAACCTGATTCTGGTTGCAAATCCACTGAATTTGAAACTGCTGGTGAGGGTTTAATACGAGGATTTGCAGGAAATCCTGAATCAGCTTCGCTGAATTTAGGTCACACCACAAGTGTGCAAACAACCCCCGGGTTGGTTACTCCATCTCCTACACAAACACAAAGAACACCAACACCCATTCAAATATCATCAACCACAACAAATCAACAAACCAAAGATCAGGCATGTGAAGTTTTACTTGGCATTCTACGTTCTGAGGGAGATTTGTTGTCTATGACTGAAAGGGAGGTATTGAATGCTCTAGAGGTGAGAGAAAGAGAACTTGCAAATGAAAGAAGAGTCAAGGCATTACAAGATCAAGTTCAATCTCAAAAAGCAGAGTATGATGCAAAACTTGCAGCGTTTGAGTTACATTTGTTAGCCTTAGAATCTTGCCGACCGGCCTCGGTTGCTTCTAGATGGGATGATCCTGATTCCGATGATCACCCCGAGGGGGAGAACAAAGGAGAGGGTCAAACAAATGTTGACAACACTTTGGCAAGAGTTGAAGTAAATGTTGAGGATGTGGTGATGAGAGAAAGAACTGAAGGTGGAAATCAAGATGTTTTTGAAGAAGATCAAACTGAGATTGATAGATTAGCTGCTATTAGAGCTAGATCTGATAGAATGCGGAAAGAGCTTGCTGATATAGGTCAAGGTGAAACTTAAGAAGAAGTTGATAAAATGGTTAGAGATTTTACTGAAAGAATTAACGAAAGAAATAATGATGATGACCCTGAGGAGATTGAAAGAATTGCAGAAATTAAAAGAAAATTTGATGAAGTTTTTGGAGCTGATAGTGGTGATGAAGAAGAAGAAGAATATGAGAATGTTGAAGTAAATGAAGAAGAAGGATTTGTGATTGAAATTGAAATAGTTGAATATGCTGAAGGCGAAGCAGATATTGAAGCTGTAAAAGACAATGTAATCTTGGATGAGCCGGAGATAGTTGAGACTTCAGTAAACGTAGAAGCTGTTGAGGAACCAATGTTTGAAGTGTTTGAAGATCTTGATTATTTTGAAACAGGTTCTTCAAGCATAATTGAAGTTGGAGAATCATCTATTTCTGCTAGCACAACTCCACAGCATTACACTTTTGAAGACTTTAACAGTTTTGATGATTTAAGAAAGACTCCTGAAGCTGCTTCTCAGAATTTTAAGAAGTCTACATATAAACAAGTGTTAAAAGAGGCAATCATATCCGAAGAAGTCCTTCCTGATTACTTTCCATCTGAATTGACTGAAGAACAAAGAAGGTTTATTGATCGAGGATACTTCTTGAGGGATAAAGAAAGAATGGTTGCTATCGGTGTTAAGCCAAAAGAAGCAGCCAAGAAGTCAAGATATTTGGAAGAAAGAGCATAGTCATCTTCCAGGACCACAAAATATTCCACCAAAGAACTTTGAAGCAAACATGATTGTTCCAGATGATAGACCTGAAGGAGACAACTGGTTCTGGCATCCAAACAAAGACAAAACTAATACAAGAGCTTGAAGATTTTCAAAGACTGGATATTTTTCACAAATCACTACTAAGGGGGAGATTGTTAGAAATATATTTAGTAGTAGTTGATTTGTATCTTTTGTACTTCCAATGTAAATATCTAAGTATGGAAGGGGGCATAGTGTAATATGTGTATAGGTATATAAACCCCCTGCATAATGCAAAATGGAACCTTTTGACCCCATAATACAATCCAATCTTTCCCTGCCATCTCTACTTTCTCTCTCTACTCTCTCACTAGAAACCGCCATTAACACACACATAAACACACACTAAAGCTCAAATTCTACTCTTTACAGAAGTATATGTTTGATTTATGGGAATCAATTGAGTTTGTGAGAGCCAATAAAAGACATAATCATGAAGAATGCTTTAGATACTCTCTACAATCAGATGATAATGTTTTTAACTGCCAATTCACACTAGATGAATTCAGAACGATTATTGGCTTTCCAGAACAAGAAGAGTATGAAGAATTGCCATCTGTTGATGAAATGTTATCTGCAGTTCATGTATTGGGATATGAAGGAGAGTTGACATCCATGAGGGATTTTAAAAGAATGAATGTGGCTACTTTATGGCATACAATGTACAATGTTTTATGCACCTGTCTGATGCCATCTAAGAAGGGGATTGATGCAATGACAAAGCACTCACTGTGTATATACTATGCTGTCACACATAATGTTAAATGTGACTTTTCCAAGATTGTGTGGGATAAGATGAGACAAGTGGTGAAAGGAAAGGATGTTCAAGAACGAAAGTACATTCCTTATATTCAATTCTTCACTTTGATAATTGAAGACGTACTTGACAATACTGAAGAGATTCCAAAGTTGGAAGATAGTTTCAAGTGTGTAATTGCCATGTACAAATCAAATATGAGAGTAAGAGGCACAGGAAGTGAAATTGTTAGACCTTTTCCAATTCCACCATTTCTACTTAATCTGATTCATGCTCAGAGTCCTCACTTTAGGTCTTATAGAGAGTGGTTAGCCACAGCGATGGGATCTGAAAGCCGACAGATTCCTACCCAAGTTGTGCATAGGTCGCCAAGTGAGGGTCCTAGGTCTTCTAAAAGAAAAAGAGGGGTTAGTGATGAGGGGACTTCTGAGCAGAGGAGAAGGAAATTAAAAAGAGTTATGTTTGAACAAGAAGTTGTTACACCTGAAACTGTTACTTCACCTACTTCTCAATCTACACCGAATATTTCTTCACAAACCTCACCATCCATTCCATCAACACAATCTCCACCTGCCGTTCAATTTTCACAATCTTCAATTCTACTCTTTACAGAAGTATATGTTTGATTTATGGGAATCAATTGAGTTTGTGAGAGCCAATAAAAGACATAATCATGAAGAATGCTTTAGATACTCTCTACAATCAGATGATAATGTTTTTAACTGCCAATTCACACTAGATGAATTCAGAACGATCATTGGCTTTCCAGAACAAGAAGAGTATGAAGAATTGCCATCTGTTGATGAAATGTTATCTGCAGTTCATGTATTGGGATATGAAGGAGAGTTGACATCCATGAGGGATTTTAAAAGAATGAATGTGGCTACTTTATGGCATACAATGTACAATGTTTTATGCACCTGTCTGATGCCATCTAAGAAGGGGATTGATGCAATGACAAAGCACTCACTGTGTATATACTATGCTGTCACACATAATGTTAAATGTGACTTTTCCAAGATTGTGTGGGATAAGATGAGACAAGTGGTGAAAGGAAAGGATGTTCAAGAACGAAAGTACATTCCTTATATTCAATTCTTCACTTTGATAATTGAAGACGTACTTGACAATACTGAAGAGATTCCAAAGTTGGAAGATAGTTTCAAGTGTGTAATTGCCATGTACAAATCAAATATGAGAGTAAGAGGCACAGGAAGTGAAATTGTTAGACCTTTTCCAATTCCACCATTTCTACTTAATCTGATTCATGCTCAGAGTCCTCACTTTAGGTCTTATAGAGAGTGGTTAGCCACAGCGATGGGATCTGAAAGCCGACAGATTCCTACCCAAGTTGTGCATAGGTCGCCAAGTGAGGGTCCTAGGTCTTCTAAAAGAAAAAGAGGGGTTAGTGATGAGGGGACTTCTGAGCAGAGGAGAAGGAAATTAAAAAGAGTTATGTTTGAACAAGAAGTTGTTACACCTGAAACTGTATTAACGGGCATTCTCAGTGACCCCGGTGTTGTTAGAGGTGTTACCCAACAACAAGTCCCAGATAGTGATTTATCACAGTCTAGGACACAACCTGATTCTGGTTGCAAAGCCACTGAATCTGAAACTGTATTAACGGGCATTCTCAGTGACCCCGGTGTTGTTAGAGGTGTTACCCAACAACAAGTCCCGGATAGTGATTTATCACAGTCTAGGACACAACCTGATTCTGGTTGCAAAGCCACTGAATCTGAAACTGTATTAACGGGCATTCTCAGTGACCCCGGTGTTGTTAGAGGTGTTACCCAACAACAAGTCCCAGATAGTGATTTATCACAGTCTAGGACACAACCTGATTCTGGTTGCAAAGCCACTGAATCTGAAACTGTATTAACGGGCATTCTCAGTGACCCCGGTGTTGTTAGAGGTGTTACCCAACAACAAGTCCCGGATAGTGATTTATCACAGTCTAGGACACAACCTGATTCTGGTTGCAAAGCCACTGAATCTGAAACTGTATTAACGGGCATTCTCAGTGACCCCGGTGTTGTTAGAGGTGTTACCCAACAACAAGTCCCAGATAGTGATTTATCACAGTCTAGGACACAACCTGATTCTGGTTGCAAAGCCACTGAATCTGAAACTGTATTAACGGGCATTCTCAGTGACCCCGGTGTTGTTAGAGGTGTTACCCAACAACAAGTCCCGGATAGTGATTTATCACAGTCTAGGACACAACCTGATTCTGGTTGCAAAGCCACTGAATCTGAAACTGTATTAACGGGCATTCTCAGTGACCCCGGTGTTGTTAGAGGTGTTACCCAACAACAAGTCCCAGATAGTGATTTATCACAGTCTAGGACACAACCTGATTCTGGTTGCAAAGCCACTGAATCTGAAACTGTATTAACGGGCATTCTCAGTGACCCCGGTGTTGTTAGAGGTGTTACCCAACAACAAGTCCCAGGATAGTGATTTATCACAGTCTAGGACACAACCTGATTCTGGTTGCAAAGCCACTGAATCTGAAACTGTATTAACGGGCATTCTCAGTGACCCCGGTGTTGTTAGAGGTGTTACCCAACAACAAGTCCCAGATAGTGATTTATCACAGTCTAGGACACAACCTGATTCTGGTTGCAAAGCCACTGAATCTGAAACTGTATTAACGGGCATTCTCAGTGACCCCGGTGTTGTTAGAGGTGTTACCCAACAACAAGTCCCAGATAGTGATTTATCACAGTCTAGGACACAACCTGATTCTGGTTGCAAAGCCACTGAATCTGAAACTGTATTAACGGGCATTCTCAGTGACCCCGGTGTTGTTAGAGGTGTTACCCAACAACAAGTCCCAGATAGTGATTTATCACAGTCTAGGACACAACCTGATTCTGGTTGCAAAGCCACTGAATCTGAAACTGTATTAACGGGCATTCTCAGTGACCCCGGTGTTGTTAGAGGTGTTACCCAACAACAAGTCCCGGATAGTGATTTATCACAGTCTAGGACACAACCTGATTCTGGTTGCAAAGCCACTGAATCTGAAACTGCTGGTGAGGGTTTAACCCGAGGATCTGCAGGAATTTAGGTCACACCACAAGTGTGCAAACAACCTCCGGGTTGGTTACTCCATCTCCTACACAAACACAAAGAACACCAACACCCATTCAAATATCATCAACCACAACAAATCAACAAACCAAAGATCAGGCATGTGAAGTTTTACTTGGCATTCTACGTTCTGAGGGAGATTTGTTGTCTATGACTGAAAGGGGGGTGTTGAATGCTCTAGAGGTGAGAGAAAGAGAACTTGCAAATGAAAGAAGAGTCAAGGCCTTACAAGATCAAGTTCAATCTCAAAAAGCAGAGTATGATGCAAAACTTGCAGCGTTTGAGTTACGTTTGTTAGCCTTAGAATCTTGCCGACCGGCCTCGGTTGCTTCTAGACGGGATGATCCTGATTCCGATGATCACCCCAAGGGGGAGAACCAAGGAGAAGGTCAAACAAATATTGACAACATTTCGGCAAGAGTTGAAGTAAATGTTGAGGATGTGGTGATGAGAGAAAGAACTGAAGGTGGAAATCAAGATGTTATTGAAGAAGATCAAGCTGAGATTGATAGATTAGCAGCTATTAGAGCTAGATCTGATAGAATGTGGAAAGAGCTTGCTGATATAGCTCAAGGTGAAACTCAAGAAGAAGTTGATAAAATGGTTAGAGATTTTACTGAAAGATTTAACGAAAGAAATAATGATGATGACCCTGAGGAGATTGAAAGAATTGCAGAAATTAAAAGAAAATTTAATGAAGTTTTTGGAGTTGATAGTGGTGATGAAGAAGAAGAAGAAAATGAGAATGTTGAAGTAATAAAGAAGAAGGATTTGTGATTCAAAATGAAATAGTTGAATATGCTGAAGGCGAAGCAGATATTGAGGCTGTAAAAGACAATGTAATCTTGGATGAGCCGGAGATAGTTGAGACTTCAGTAAACGTAGAAGCTGTTGAGGAACCAATGTTTGAAGTGTTTCAAGATCTTGATTATTTTGAAACAGGTTCTTCAAGAAGAATTAAAGTTGGAGAATCATCTATTCCTGCTAGCACAACTCCACATCATTACACTTTTGAAGACTTTAACAGTTTTGATGATTTAAGAAAGACTCCTGAAGCTGCTTCTCAGAATTTTAAGAAGTCTACATATAAACAAGTGTTAAAAGAGGCAATCATATCCGAAGAAGTCCTTCCTGATTACTTTCCATCTGAAATGACTGAAGAACAAAGAAGGTTTATTGATCGAGGATACTTCTTGAGGGATAAAGAAAGAATGGTTGCTCTCGGTGTTAAGCCAAAGGAAGCATCAAAGAAGTCAAGATATCTGGAAGAAAGAGCATATCCAATATTCTGTGGAGCTACCAAAATTGCCAAAACTGAGAGACCAGAGATTAATTCTATGTACAAGTTTAAGGAAGCAAGACAAGTTGAAGAATATAAAGAGCTTCTTAAACTTACAAAGAAGTACAATCCCAAACTACTTGAAGAACAAAGGAATCATAAAATTCTGGTGATGGTCAGAGTAATTTTAATAAAAAGGGTTTCTATCTATGTTCCATGTTTTCATGTGAAAAGAGATAACAACAAGATTTACAGATTCACTGAAGCCCAGTTCAAGCTGTTGCCTGTTGATGATATAATTTTTTGTTATAACCATTTTCTGAATGCTATGCAAAGATACCGTGAAGATGTTGTTGCTTTTGATGCTGTAAAAAGATACATGTCAAGCTGCATTCAATATGCTTCATTGGAAGATTTTCAGATAGGTTTTGAAGTTGTCAAGAGGAAGAGGGGGGGGGGGGGGGGGGGGGGGGGGGGGGGGGGGGGGGGGGGGGGGGGGGGGGGGGGGGGGGGGGGGGGGGGGGGGGGGGGGGGGGGGGGGGGGGGGGGGGGGGGGGGGGGAAAACAGCTAAGTATTGGTCATGTCATTGAAGAACCATCCTTCGGAGTTGTCTTTCTTAATAGCCGAAAGAAGAAGATTTTCATTCACATGGATGAACTTGCTTCTTATTCTGATGGAACGTTAGAGTTTTGCAAGAATGTTTTGTTATGTTTGAAAGAAGATGATCAGGATGAAAAGAAAAACGAAGTATTTGATAAAGCAATCTTCAAGATTAATCAAAGACTTGAGTACAGAGACAGCATCAGAATGATGAGAGAGGCAAAGAATGTTAAGAAGTCAAAGTACGTTGTACGTCGAAGAGGAGGTTGCTGGATCAAGTACGAACATGATTGTTTGTTAGAAATATAGATGTAGTAATTTGATTTGTGTACCTTTATGTTAATTTGCACTTATAATGTAAACGTGTTAATATGGAACGGGGTATAGTGTAAATAGCTCATATGTATATAAACCCCCTCCATTAAGAACTTTGTAACCTTTCACCCCATTTATGCAAACTAATCTTCCCTTCCAAACACACTTTCTCTCTCTACTTTCTCTCTCTTCAAACCACCATTGTTACACACACTAACACACACATAAGCTCAAATTCTTCACTTTACATTTGGTATCAGAGCACAATCAGAGTTGCTGAACGATTCAAAGATACCGTGAAGATGTTGTTGCTTTTGATGCTGTAAAAAGATACATGTCAAGCTGCATTCAATATGCTTCATTGGAAGATTTTCAGATAGGTTTTGAAGTTGTCAAGAGAGGGGGGGGGGGGGGGGGGGGGGGGGGGGGGGGGGGGGGGGGGGGGGGGGGGGGGGGGGGGGGGGGGGGGGGGGGGGGGGGGGGGGGGGGGGGGGGGGGGGGGGGGGGGGGGGGGGGGGGGGGGGGGGGGGGGGGGGGGGGGGGGGGGGGGGGGGGGGGGGGGGGGGGGGGGGGGGGGGGGGGGGGGGGGGGGGGGGGGGGGGGGGGGGGGGGGGGGGGGGGGGGGGGGGGGGGGGGGGGGGGGGGGGGGGGGGGGGGGGGGGGGGGGGGGGGGGGGGGGGGGGGGGGGGGGGGGGGGGGGGGGGGGGGGGGGGGGGGGGGGGGGGGGGGGGGGGGGGGGGGGGGGGGGGGGGGGGGGGGGGGGGGGGGGGGGGGGGGGGGGGGGGGGGGGGGGGGGGGGGGGGGGGGGGGGGGGGGGGGGGGGGGGGGGGGGGGGGGGGGGGGGGGGGGGGGGGGGGGGGGGGGGGGGGGGGGGGGGGGGGGGGGGGGGGGGGGGGGGGGGGGGGGGGGGGGGGGGGGGGGGGGGGGGGGGGGGGGGGGGGGGGGGGGGGGGGGGGGGGGGGGGGGGGGGGGGGGGGGGGGGGGGGGGGGGGGGGGGGGGGGGGGGGGGGGGGGGGGGGGGGGGGGGGGGGGGGGGGGGGGGGGGGGGGGGGGGGGGGGGGGGGGGGGGGGGGGGGGGGGGGGGGGGGGGGGGGGGGGGGGGGGGGGGGGGGGGGGGGGGGGGGGGGGGGGGGGGGGGGGGGGGGGGGGGGGGGGGGGGGGGGGGGGGGGGGGGGGGGGGGGGGGGGGGGGGGGGGGGGGGGGGGGGGGGGGGGGGGGGGGGGGGGGGGGGGGGGGGGGGGGGGGGGGGGGGGGGGGGGGGGGGGGGGGGGGGGGGGGGGGGGGGGGGGGGGGGGGGGGGGGGGGGGGGGGGGGGGGGGGGGGGGGGGGGGGGGGGGGGGGGGGGGGGGGGGGGGGGGGGGGGGGGGGGGGGGGGGGGGGGGGGGGGGGGGGGGGGGGGGGGGGGGGGGGGGGGGGGGGGGGGGGGGGGGGGGGGGGGGGGGGGGGGGGGGGGGGGGGGGGGGGGGGGGGGGGGGGGGGGGGGGGGGGGGGGGGGGGGGGGGGGGGGGGGGGGGGGGGGGGGGGGGGGGGGGGGGGGGGGGGGGGGGGGGGGGGGGGGGGGGGGGGGGGGGGGGGGGGGGGGGGGGGGGGGGGGGGGGGGGGGGGGGGGGGGGGGGGGGGGGGGGGGGGGGGGGGGGGGGGGGGGGGGGGGGGGGGGGGGGGGGGGGGGGGGGGGGGGGGGGGGGGGGGGGGGGGGGGGGGGGGGGGGGGGGGGGGGGGGGGGGGGGGGGGGGGGGGGGGGGGGGGGGGGGGGGGGGGGGGGGGGGGGGGGGGGGGGGGGGGGGGGGGGGGGGGGGGGGGGGGGGGGGGGGGGGGGGGGGGGGGGGGGGGGGGGGGGGGGGGGGGGGGGGGGGGGGGGGGGGGGGGGGGGGGGGGGGGGGGGGGGGGGGGGGGGGGGGGGGGGGGGGGGGGGGGGGGGGGGGGGGGGGGGGGGGGGGGGGGGGGGGGGGGGGGGGGGGGGGGGGGGGGGGGGGGGGGGGGGGGGGGGGGGGGGGGGGGGGGGGGGGGGGGGGGGGGGGGGGGGGGGGGGGGGGGGGGGGGGGGGGGGGGGGGGGGGGGGGGGGGGGGGGGGGGGGGGGGGGGGGGGGGGGGGGGGGGGGGGGGGGGGGGGGGGGGGGGGGGGGGGGGGGGGGGGGGGGGGGGGGGGGGGGGGGGGGGGGGGGGGGGGGGGGGGGGGGGGGGGGGGGGGGGGGGGGGGGGGGGGGGGGGGGGGGGGGGGGGGGGGGGGGGGGGGGGGGGGGGGGGGGGGGGGGGGGGGGGGGGATCGATTTATAATCAGTATATCATCCTTCGTTATCTATTTCAGAAGATAATTTCATCAATTGAGTTGTTTTTGCTCGAGCTCGGCAAATCGCATGTTCGCGTGGGTTTGAATTCTAGTTGAAATTAACATCTAATTTGTTCAAGGATTTGCGCGCATTGTTTTTCTGATCATTTTGATATAAAATACGAGCTTTAATTCGCAAAAATGAAGGAGAAATTGAAGATTTACAGTCTGCTCTGCATTTGAGGGTTTGGCTGAACGAAGAAGACGACCAGTAACCGTCTATTTTGTCGCCTAGTGATTACTAGTGTTTGCAGAGATCGTTGGCTAAGACTTGCTCTTACTTGTTCTATTTGCAGAGCTCACTGCTCGGCAAATAGGTGTTTCAAGAAATCTTTGCTAAGTGTTGGTTCTACTTGTTCTATTTGCAGAGCTTATTGCTCGGCAAATAGTTATTTCAAGAAAATTTGATTAAGTATTGGTGCTACTTGTTCTATTTGCAGAGCTTTTTGCTCGGCAAATAGGTGTTTACAGAATTTTTGGTTAAGGGTTGAGGCTACTTGTTCTATTTGCAGAGCTCTTTGCTCGGCAAATAGTTGTTTCGAGAATTTTTGATTTGAGACTGGTGCTACTTGTATTGTTTGCATAGGTTTAAGCTCGGCAAACAAGTGTTTTTGGTTGGTGCGACTAAGTACAAGTTCTATTTGTGCTATTTGCAGAGTTATTTGCTCGGCAAATAGTTGAAAATGATTCTTCGACCAAGTGATTTTATTAGTTGTGCTGTTTGCAGAGATTTAAGCTCGGCATCAGTTGTTTTTGAAATCTCAAATCAAAATTTTTCAAGAAAATTTTCAAATTCTACTTCACTATTTGCAGAGGATTAAGCTCGGCACTTAGTTGTTTTTGAAATTCTCAAATCAAAATTTTCAAGAAAATCAATTCAAAACCATTTTTCATCAATATTCTTCACGTGGGAAGAAAATCAAAATTTTAAAATTTCTACTTGTTCTATTTGCAGAGCTTATTGCTCGGCAAATAGTTATTTCAAGAAAATTTGATTAAGTATTGGTGCTACTTGTTCTATTTGCAGAGCTTATTGCTCGGCAAATAGTTATTTCAAGAAAATTTGATTAAGTATTGGTGCTACTTGTTCTATTTGCAGAGCTTTTTGCTCGGCAAATAGTTATTTCAAGAAAATTTGATTAAGTATTGGTGCTACTTGTTCTATTTGCAGAGCTTATTGCTCGGCAAATAGTTATTTCAAGAAAATTTGATTAAGTATTGGTGCTACTTGTTCTATTTGCAGAGCTTATTGCTCGGCAAATAGGTATTTCAAGAAAATTTGATTAAGTATTGGTGCTACTTGTTCTATTTGCAGAGCTTATTGCTCGGCAAATAGTTATTTCAAGAAAATTTGATTAAGTATTGGTGCTACTTGTTCTATTTGCAGAGCTTATTGCTCGGCAAATAGTTATTTCAAGAAAATTTGATTAAGTATTGGTGCTACTTGTTCTATTTGCAGAGCTTATTGCTCGGCAAATAGTTATTTCAAGAAAATTTGATTAAGTATTGGTGCTACTTGTTCTATTTGCAGAGCTTATTGCTCGGCAAATAGTTATTTCAAGAAAATTTGATTAAGTATTGGTGCTACTTGTTCTATTTGCAGAGCTTATTGCTCGGCAAATAGTTATTTCAAGAAAATTTGATTAAGTATTGGTGCTACTTGTTCTATTTGCAGAGCTTATTGCTCGGCAAATAGTTATTTCAAGAAAATTTGATTAAGTATTGGTGCTACTTGTTCTATTTGCAGAGCTTATTGCTCGGCAAATAGTTATTTCAAGAAAATTTGATTAAGTATTGGTGCTACTTGTTCTATTTGCAGAGCTTATTGCTCGGCAAATAGGTATTTCAAGAAAATTTGATTAAGTATTGGTGCTACTTGTTCTATTTGCAGAGCTTATTGCTCGGCAAATAGTTATTTCAAGAAAATTTGATTAAGTATTGGTGCTACTTGTTCTATTTGCAGAGCTATGCTCGGCAAATATTTTTCAAGAAAATCAATTCAAAACCATTGTTCATCAATATTCTTCAAGAGGGAAGAAAATCAAAATTTTCAAGAAAATCAATTCAAAACCATTTTTCATCAATATTCTTCACGTGGGAAAAAATCAAAATTTTCAAGAAAATCAATTCAAAACCATTTTTCATCAATATTCTTCACGTGGGAAGAAAATCAAAATTTTCAAGAAAATCAATTCAAAACCATTTTTCATCAATATTCTTCACGTGGGAAGAAAATCAAAATTTTCAAGAAAATCAATTCAAAACCATTTTTCATCAATATTCTTCACGTGGGAAGAAAATCAAAATTTTCAAGAAAATCAATTCAAAACCATTTTTCATCAATATTCTTCACGTGGGAAAAAATCAAAATTTTCAAGAAAATCAATTCAAAACCATTTTTCATCAATATTCTTCACGTGGGAAGAAAATCAAAATTTTCAAGAAAATCAATTCAAAACCATTTTTCATCAATATTCTTCACGTGGGAAGAAAATCAAAATTTTCAAGAAAATCAATTCAAAACCATTTTTCATCAATATTCTTCACGTGGGAAGAAAATCAAAATTTTCAAGAAAATCAATTCAAAACCATTTTTCATCAATATTCTTCACGTGGGAAAAAATCAAAATTTTCAAGAAAATCAATTCAAAACCATTTTTCATCAATATTCTTCACGTGGGAAGAAAATCAAAATTTTCAAGAAAATCAATTCAAAACCATTTTTCATCAATATTCTTCACGTGGGAAGAAAATCAAAATTTTCAAGAAAATCAATTCAAAACCATTTTTCATCAATATTCTTCACGTGGGAAGAAAATCAAAATTTTCAAGAAAATCAATTCAAAACCATTTTTCATCAATATTCTTCACGTGGGAAAAAATCAAAATTTTCAAGAAAATCAATTCAAAACCATTTTTCATCAATATTCTTCACGTGGGAAGAAAATCAAAATTTTCAAGAAAATCAATTCAAAACCATTTTTCATCAATATTCTTCACGTGGGAAGAAAATCAAAATTTTCAAGAAAATCAATTCAAAACCATTTTTCATCAATATTCTTCACGTGGGAAGAAAATCAAAATTTTCAAGAAAATCAATTCAAAACCATTTTTCATCAATATTCTTCACGTGGGAAAAAATCAAAATTTTCAAGAAAATCAATTCAAAACCATTTTTCATCAATATTCTTCACGTGGGAAGAAAATCAAAATTTTCAAGAAAATCAATTCAAAACCATTTTTCATCAATATTCTTCACGTGGGAAGAAAATCAAAATTTTCAAGAAAATCAATTCAAAACCATTTTTCATCAATATTCTTCACGTGGGAAGAAAATCAAAATTTTCAAGAAAATCAATTCAAAACCATTTTTCATCAATATTCTTCACGTGGGAAAAAATCAAAATTTTCAAGAAAATCAATTCAAAACCATTTTTCATCAATATTCTTCACGTGGGAAGAAAATCAAAATTTTCAAGAAAATCAATTCAAAACCATTTTTCATCAATATTCTTCACGTGGGAAGAAAATCAAAATTTTCAAGAAAATCAATTCAAAACCATTTTTCATCAATATTCTTCACGTGGGAAGAAAATCAAAATTTTCAAGAAAATCAATTCAAAACCATTTTTCATCAATATTCTTCACGTGGGAAAAAATCAAAATTTTCAAGAAAATCAATTCAAAACCATTTTTCATCAATATTCTTCACGTGGGAAGAAAATCAAAATTTTCAAGAAAATCAATTCAAAACCATTTTTCATCAATATTCTTCACGTGGGAAGAAAATCAAAATTTTCAAGAAAATCAATTCAAAACCATTTTTCATCAATATTCTTCACGTGGGAAGAAAATCAAAATTTTAAAATTTCACTTTGTATAAGATTAATCGTTCATATCAACAAATCTTTTTGAATAGGCCAAGAAATTCGGAAACAATATTCACTTCAGGGTTAGGTTATGTCAATCCAAATCATTTGCTCAAAGCACAAGAAGAAGTCCCATCATTATATAAGGAATCTTATTTGAGATGTGGGATGACTGACCAGTTTGTGAGACCGAATGATAGGGATTTTGAGGCTGATGATTTTCTAAAGAAGGGTGCAAAAGTCTATTTTAACTATGAGTTAATGGATGAGTCATATGATTTTTTCAGTCACCCTGCACATAAAATTGAAAAAGAAAATGATGAAAAAGAAAATCATGAGGCTATAATTCCTGAAATTCTTGAGTGTTTTAAAGAAAAACCTTTAGAAGAAACTATTCCAATTCCAAAAGCTGAAAACTTGAGACCTTATGTTCCACAAAAAGTTTTGGAAAAGGTAATAGAGGATCTGCAAAAGTCTCTTGATGAAAAGCAATCTTTAATAGATAATCTGAAGACTCAAAATCACTATGTCATTGATCAACCCAAATTTGACTCCAAAGTATGTGAACAACCTGGTTGTTCAATTTGTGAAGTTGTGAAAGCATCAACTAAGACTGGTCGTTCTATTTGTGAAATCGTGAATGCATCTGTGCAAACTGAGAGTCAAGTTGTGCATGTTTCTGTTCAAACTGATGGTGATCTAGATGATGTTCAAGATGTTGATGATTATTTCTTCCCGATTGCTTCTGAAACTAAGTCTTTTACCAAATTTTCTGAGGGAACTCAATCATACTTGAATGAAATTGATGCTTTCAAACAAAAGTTTGAAAAAGAAAAAGAACAGAGGTTAAATGTGCTAAAGGAACTTAATGATCTAAAAGTTGAATTCCAATTTCAGAAAATAGCACTTCAATTTTTTAAAGAAAAAGAAAAAGCATCAATTCCACTCAAGAGAAGTCCTTGTCCAATTAAGATAAGTGAAGCAAGTGTGAAATTGGAAACGGATGATTTATCAACATATTTGGAAGGAAATTATGATTTTGCTCCTGATTTTGAAAAACTTTTTGTTCAAAAAGAGGAAAAACATGAATTTTTTCTAAAGAAGATTCCAAAGTCACACTCTTCACAACCTTCCCCATTCGATAAGTTTCAAAGACCAAAGACCACCCAACAATCAAAGACCAACCCATCACTCAAGACTGATTCAAAATCAAAGACCAACCCATCACTCAAGACTGATTCAAAATCAAAGACCAACCCATCACTCAAGACTGATTCAAAATCAAAGACCAACCCATCACTCAAGACTGATTCAAAATCAAAGACCAACCCATCACTCAAGACTGATTCAAAATCAAAGACCAACCCATCACTCAAGACTGATTCAAAACCAAAGACCAAACCATCACCAAAGAATGTTTCAAAACCAAAGTTCAATCAATCACCTAAGACAGATTCGAAACCAAAACCAAACAAAGAAACCAAAGTATCTAAGAATTAAAAGACTTCTAGGAAATACAAGGTTAAATCTGAACCTCAGTCCCAAAAAGAAGTCAAAACAAGAAGTGGTCCAAAGATTGTTAAGAATGAAACTTTCTCATTAGGTAACAAACAACCTCAGCAGCTTAGGTATTCTAGTTTTCCTAGGTATTCTACTTTACAAAGGGTTAGAGATACTGTTTCTGGAATGACTAAGTACAAAGATCAATATGGTTGGTTGTCACCTAATAATATAAAGAAAGTAAACAAGACCACAGAAACATTGTTAAGTCCGAAAATAACAAATTGTTTGCTAACAAGAAGACTGTTCGTGTTTCAGGTGACTTGTGCTTAACTAGTAGCAGTAGATGGATGACTAAGGATAGATTTTTGCATGCTTCTAGTAAAGTCAAGCTTGATGGGAATACAACAAATGTGAAACAAGTGTGGATTGTCCGTAGATCAAATTCTCAAAATAGTGCCAATATATCTAGGAATAGTCCTGCTTGTACCAAAACTTGTGTATAAACCTTGAATTTTCATTGTTTGTAATTCGTATATATGCTTTGAATGATTATGTGTGTTTTGTTTGTGATTTGAATAAAAAGTTTGTTTGTGTGTTATTTTGCTTGTTGTTTATTTTTATGTATACTTGCATGTTATCCCATTAACCTACAAGGACCCAATCTACATGGGTACCTAAATCATATTCCTTGTCCGTGCAGGAATTTCTCATTTGTGTATGGTATGATGGCTCGGGATGTTCTCGTCATATGACTGGAAACAAGTCCATTCATACAAACTTTGTCAAGAAGTTCATAGGAACCGTCAGATTCGGAAATGATCATATCGCTCCTATTCTCGGTTATGGAGACATTGTTAAAAATGGTATCACTATCAAGAGAGTTTCTTATGTTGAAGGCCTAGGACACAATCTTTTTAGTGTTGGACAATTTTGTGACAATGATCTTCAAGTATTATTCAGGAGATATGAATGCAAAGTGCAGACTGAAGATGGTGTGGATATTCTTACTGGAACAAGAGACAATAATTTGTTCACTATTGATCTCAACAACATTCCATCTAACTCTTCAGAGATTTGTCTTCTTTCTAAAGCAAATGCACAAAATTCTTGGTTATGGCATCGCCGTCTTTCTCATCTTAATTTTCAAACAATCAATGCTCTCGTGGATAAACAACTTGTCGAAGGACTTCCGGATTACAAGTATGAAAGTGAACATGTTTGTCCAGCTTGTGCAATTGGTAAGATGAAGAAAGCTTCACACAAACCAAAGAAGTATTTGAGTACTGAAGGTTCTTTGCACCTTATACATATGGATTTGTGTGGCCCAATGAAAGTTCAAAGTATCAATGGCAAGCGATACATTCTTGTGATTGTCGATGATTATTCTTGTTACACTTGGGTATTCTTTCTTCATGCAAAGAGTGATACTCCGAATGCAATTATTGATTTCATAAAGAAGACCCAAGTAAATATTAAATCATCAGTTAGAATTGTTCGCTCAGACAATGGCACTGAATTCAAGAATTCAACAATTGATTCTTTCTTCAAGTCCATGGGTATTACACATCAATTTTCCGCTGTCAGGACACCTCAACAGAATGGAGTAGTTGAACGTCGAAATCGAACTCTTGTTGAAGCAGCTAGAACAATGCTTGCTTATTCTAAGTTGCCTCCGAATCTATAGGCTGAAGCTGTTGCTACTGCTTGTTTCACTCAAAATAGATCAATCATTAACAAGAGGTTTGATAAAACTCCTTATGAGGTGATAAACAAACGAAAGCCCAATGTGAACTTCTTGCACATTTTGGATGTGTATGTTATGTTCTCAATGATCGAGATAATCTGGGCAAATTTGAACCAACAGGCGATGAGGCATATTTCATCGGTTATTCAAGAGAATCCATTGCTTATCGAGTATATAACCGAAGAACCAAGAGAATCGAAGAGAGTATGAATGTTAGATTTGATGAACTCTCGGGAATGGTTCTTGAACAACACAGTTCAAGACCCGAACTTCAAAGTCCACAATCTTCCGCAACAAAGACTGCTTCAAATGTCAAATCATCATTCTCTACTCCAACAACACAAGATTTGGATATCTTGTTTGAAGAATTTTTCCAAGTTCCGAAGAAAGTTCCTGAACCTGAAGTAAATGCAAATGAACCATCCAGTTCAAATTCAAAAGAGATGGATCCAAATGAGTCTTCACCATCACAATCATCAGATGTTAATTCATCATCTGATTCTCCTCCACCTACCGATACTTCAAAGTTGCATACTCAACCTCATAATATCTCTCAAGTGACAAATCCTTCAACCAATCCTGAAGATTATGATCACGACAACTTTGTTGAACCAATTGCTACTTCGTTTGAACAATTAACAGAACAACATTCTCCTGATTTTATTGATTCTGAAGAATCTGGTGATCCACTTGATCCAATTCCTCACACAACCAAATGGACAAGAGCTCATCCAATTTCTCAAGTCATTGGTAATCCAACCACTGGAGTTCAGACAAGATCCGCATCCGCGAATGAATGTCTGTTTGTGAATTTTCTGAGTATTGTTGAACCAAAGACAGTGAATGAAGCTCTAAGTTGTCCAGATTGGGTGAAAGCAATGCAAGAAGAACTTAACCAGTTCGAACGTCTTGAGGTGTGGAAATTGGTTCCCAATCCTTACAAGAACAAGGAGCCAATTAAGACCAAATGGATCTTCAAGAACAAAAAGGATGAAACTGGAGTTGTTGTACGGAACAAAGCACGATTGGTTGCAAAGGGATACTGCCAACAAGATGGAATTGACTACGATTAGACATTCGCACCAGTTGCACGAATTGAGGCTATTCGGATGTTTCTTGCCTATGCTGCCTACAAGAACTTCACAGTCTACCAAATGGATGTCAAAACTGCCTTCTTGAATGGAATTCTCAAAGAAGAAGTGTATGTTGAACAACCAGAAGGTTTTGTGAATTCCAAACATCCGGACTATGTTTACAGGTTAGATAAGGCTTTATATGGTCTGAAACAAGCGCCTCGTGCATGGTATGATGCTCTATCCTCTTATCTTGTGAAATCTGGTTTTAGCAAAGGTTCGATTGACACTACCTTGTTTATCAAACGACAAGGGAGTGACATCATTCTAATCCAGATTTATGTTGACGACATAATTTTCGGGTCAATTAACCCTAAATACTGCAAGAATTTTTCAGCCTTAATGATCAAGAAATTTGAAATGAGCATGATGGGTGAATTAAACTTTTTCCTTGGTCTTCAAGTCAAACAATTGTCAAATGGCACATTTATTTGTCAAACAAAGTACATTATTGACATGTTGAAAAAGTTTGATATGATGGATTGTCAAACAATTGGTACACCCATGGAAGCTCGAACAAAGATCAATGCTGATTTAAATGGAAAACTTTTGATCAAAAGAAATATCGCAGTATGATAGGATCACTCATGTACTTGACTGCAAGTCGCCCGGATATTATGTTCGCCACATGCATGTGTGCGAGGTACCAGGCCAATCCCAAGGAAAGTCATTTCCAGGCCGTTAAACGAATCTTCCGATACCTGAAAGGCACAGTGAACCTTGGTCTCTGGTATCCAAGGGATACCGGGTTTCAATTAATAGCATACTCGGATGCTGACCATGCAGGTTGTAAGCTTGATCGAAAGAGTACTTCTGGGAGTGTACAGTTTCTAGGGGATAGATTGGTCAGTTGGTCTTCAAAGAAACAGAATTGTGTATCCACATCTACTGCAGAAGCTGATATGTTGCTGCAGCAAGCTGTTGTTCACAAGTTCTTTGGATGAAGACGCAGTTGACTGATTATGGATTTCAATTCAACAGAATTCCCATTTACTGTGACTCAAAGAGTGCTATTGCTATTTCTTGCAACCCAATGCAGCACACAAAGACCAAGCATATAGATGTTCGGTACCATTTTCTTAAAGATCATGTCGAGAAAGGTAACATCGAACTCTATTTTGTCCCAACAGACTACCAACTTGCTGACCTTTTCACCAAACCTTTGGATGAAAAGAGGTTTAATTTTCTTAAAACCAAGTTGGGAATGCTAGATTTACAAACTTAAATGCTTTCATGCCATGTATTCTATGTTCATTTTCTGTTTCAAACATTGATGTGTTTTATTTGATATTACATGCAATGTTTGAGGGGGAGAAAAAGGGTAGAATGCATGATTCTAGGGGGAGTTTGTAAATTTAGTATAGTAATATGTGCTTAATTTGAGGGGGAGTGTGCAATGCATGAAAATATTTTTTTGTTTATTTTTCTAGTATGTTTAATATTTTTTTAAAGTTTTTTGTGTGTGTTATAAATTTGAAAAACCAAATACACCTTAGGTGGCAGCGACAGCTTTGGAACGTTCCTTAGCTTCCACTGCACCTTGGGGGATCTCAAGATTGGATGTTGCATTATCAACCCCAAAAGCTGACTCAGATTTCCTTTGCGTTCTTTTCTTTTTAGCATTGTGAGGTACTAGGTCCTCAACAATGGGTCTTTTAGAAGCGGATTTTGAATGAGTGGATGAGGGTGTGGCTAGGGTGGCTGATGTTTTGGCCAACCCTTCACCCTTTTTTGAAGGAGAAGAAGATTGAATAGATTGAGAAGAGTTTGAGGGTTCAGAAGCATGTGTACCTGGGTCCCCCTGATTGGCAGATTGAGTGTCAGACTCAGATCACGTCGAAGAAGGGACAGCCTTCCTCAAGTGCTTCTTGTTCCCTTTCTCTTTGCCTGCAAAAATCAAGGTAAACCTGCATTGCTCGGGTCAGACCCTGCACAGTTACCTTGGGACTATTGAAAATGTTATTGTTAATAGACTTGCATTCCACAGTCTGACCAGTTGCCAGACTGTAATCATTGTCAAGTATAGCTTCAATGATAAGAGCAAGAATCCTACCATAAGGTAAGGCTCTTCTTATGAACACGTTCAACCAAGTCCTTAAAAATTAAGCCAGCAAAATCTACTCTGGTCATAGTGACCATTGCATGAAAAATCTGCAATTCTAAAACATTAGGTTGATCAAAGCTGCCTACCTTTACTTGTAAAGTTTTAGAAATTGTGCTCAGTAAATAATTCCAAATACTAGTTAAATATTTCATTTTAACCACTGAAGCCAATGGACCAGTATATCCAACCTCTTGTAAAATATTTTTGGCTTCAGTATGAGACACAACACTTGCATAATCATCTTCAGGCATATAAGACAGCTCAAATGCAGACCTAATCCTCTCATAAGAAATATATACCTTTTTCTTACCATTGAGGATTGTGCCATAGATTACAACATCTCCTTTCTTGTTCTGTCCCACATGACAGCTCGCCCAAAATTCACAAAGGAGATCTTGAAACACCCAGTCTGGCTTCTCAATCATCACCTTGCCGAATGGATGATACCATAAGAAAGCCACTATCTCATCATATCCTTTTGCCCATGAAGGAGGATGAATATTGGCATGAACCAGACTGCCAATCTTGATTTTACCAGTATCAAGATAATCCGGGACCACTACTACATCACTTCCCACCACATAAGGTGAAAGCTTATTAGCGCTTATTGAGCTGGGTATAGACTTTCAGCTTCAGATGAAGAACTAGATTGAGAATCATTAGAATGAATGGAAACAGATGATGATGCCATTTTAAAACAATTTTTAGAAGAAATTAAAATTAATAAAACAGTATTCAGATTAGAGAAAAAGAGATTGATTTAAGAAAATATGAACAAGTGATTTGGGATTTAGGTTAAATAGATATTATATACATAATTCAAAATATCCCGTTTGAAAAAGTTGGAGAGAGAAAGATTATGATTGGAGGATGAACAAGTAGTGGAGGTACTTTTTCAGTATCCGGCTGTAACCTCTACACGTGTCACACTCCAATAGGATCAACAAGTAAACTAAATAAAATAATGAAAGTAATAAAACGCATTGAGATATTTAATAACAAAAATAACCACGAAGCTGGGTCAGACTCAGCTTACCCTCTTTTACTTGGAAATGCACCAAGTGTGAAAGGGTAGTCTGGGTCTGACACAGCTTACCCTCAAAATTTAGAATAACTCTAATGGGTCAGATTTGTTATTACTTAGCTCACTACTTTTTACATATTAAGCATACCTAGCTTCCTTATGAGATAGTTGAACCTTGATTCATCCAATGGCTTTGTAAACAAGTAACCAAGCTGATTATCTGTTGGAATGAAGTGGAGTTCAACATCTTCTTTCATTACATGATCCCTGATGAAATGATATCTTATATCAATGTGCTTGGTCCTTGAATGAAGCACATGATTGTTTGAGATTGATATGGCACTGGTACTGTCACAAAAGATTGGAGTTTTTGATACAGTGACACCATAGTCTTGAAGCTGATATTGCATCCAAAGAATTTGAGAGCAACAACTTCCTGCAGCAACATATTCAGCTTCTGCAGTGGAGATAGAAAGTGAATGCTGCTTCTTGCTGGACCAGCTTACAAGTCTATTGCCAAGCAATTGACAAGCTCCTGAAGTACTTTTTCAATCAATCTTACATCCTGCAAAGTCAGAATCTGAATAGCCAATTAGATCAAATCCTGAGTCTTTGGGATACCAAAGACCCAGATTGGGACTACCTTTAAGATATCTGAAGATTCTCTTTACAGCCTTAAGATGAGATTCCTTAGGACTAGCTTGATATCTTGCACAAAGACATGTAGCAAACATAATATCTGGTCTACTAGCAGTCAAGTAAAGTAATGATCCTATCATACCCCTATAAGCTGTGGTGTCAACAGATTTGCCATTTTTATCTTCACCCAGCTTATCACCAGTTTCCATAGGAGTTTTCATAGGTGAGCAATCACTAAAACCAAATTTGTTTAAGAGATCTTTAACATATTTTCCTTGGTTTATAAAAATTCCATTTTTAGTCTGTTTAACTTGTAAACCCAGAAAATATTTTAGTTCTCCCATCATGCTCATTTCATACTTTTTAGACATTAATTCAGAAAACTTTTTGCAAAGTCTTTCACTGCTAGACCCAAATATTATATCATCTACATAAATTTGTACAAGCAGGATATCACCATTATACTTTCTCACAAACAAAGTCTTGTCAACATTACCTCTTTTGAAGTTGTTAGCCAATAAGAATTTAGACAAAGTGTCATACCATGCCCTTGGAGCTTGCTTCAACCCATAGAGAGCTTTGTCAAGCTTGAACACATGGTCAGGAAACTTTGAATTTTCAAAACCTGGAGGCTATTCAACTTAGACTTTTTCTTCCAATTTTCCATTAAGAAATGCACTCTTCACATCCATTTGATAGACTTTGAAACCTTTGTGAGCAGAGAAGGCTAAGAACATTCTGATTGCCTCTAATTTTGCCACTGGTGCAAAAGTCTCATCATAATCAATTCCATCCTCTTGTCTGTAACCAAGAGCTACCAATCTTGTTTTGTTTCTGGTCACAACTCCTCTTTCATCCATTTTGTTTCTGTAGACCCACTTGGTTCCAATCACAGTCTTGTGATGAGGTCTTGGAACAAGTTCCCAAACCTTGTTTCTTTCAAACTGTGTTAACTCATCTTGCATTGCATTTACCCAAGAAGGATCTGCTAGTGCTTCATTAACCTCAGTTGGTTCCACCTTACTTACAAAATTGACAAACATGCAGAAATTGCCTGTTGCCTTTTTTCTTGTTTTAACACCAGAGAGAGGATCACCAATGATTTGGTTAATTGGATGACTCTTTGTCCATCTGGTAACATGAGTAGAATTATTTGTAACTGGGACAATGGGTTGATTCAGATTAGATGGTCCAGCATGATCAGCTTGAGGAAGAGGCTGATCAGCTTGGACTGGAATGGAGGAATCTAAACCAGTTTGAGAGTCATTTAATGGATTCTGAATAATTTCTTCAGTAGGAGTAGGACCAGCTTGTGCATTTTCAAAGATTGGAACACCTTCTTCTTCTTCTATAAGTTGCTCACCCTGAGTTTGAGCATTATCAGCTCCAACTGGAGGATTAGTTGGAGGCTCATTCTCAGGTACAACCAGTTCTTCAAAACTGAAATTTTTTCATCTTCAGGAGGAGAGCAATCTGGCTTAGAACAACCTTCGTCTATGCTTACATTCACAGAGTTCTCAATTGTTTTAGTTCTCTTGTTGTAAACTATGTAGGCCTTCATCATTGTTGCATATCCAAGTAGGATACCTTCATCTGCTTTCTCATCAAACTTTCCAAGATGGTCTTTCTGATTCAGAATGTAGCAAGGACTTCCAAATATTCTTAGGAAACCAATTTCAGGATTTCTCCCCCTAAGAAGTTCATATGCAGTCTTCTGGTGTCTTTTCACAATAAGGGATCTGTTCTGGGTAAAGCAAGCTGTGTGTACTGCTTCAGCCAAGAAATGAGACTTGACATTGTTTTGAGCCATCATGGATCTGGCAGCTTCAATAAGAGTTCTGTTTCTTCTTTCTGCAACACCATTTTGTTGAGGAGTTATGGCAGCTGAGTAGACTTGTGAAATTCCTTTTTCACTGCAAAATGAATTAAGAGTGATATTCTTAAATTCAGTACCATTATCACTTCTTAATTGCCTAACAGGCCTTTTGTAGAGAATTTCAGCTTACTTGATGAAATGAATAATGCTGTCAGCAGCTTCACTCTTGTGTTTGAGAAAGAAAACCCAGGTGTATCTTGAATATTCATCAACAATTACCAAGGAGTACCTCATTCCAGTGAATGATGGAGTACTAATTGGTCCAAATAAGTCCATATGAAGCAGATCCAAACAATTATCAATGGTTGAGCATGTTTTAGACTTAAAAGTAGCTTTGTGTTGCTTGCCTTTCTCAGAAGCACCACACAGCTTGTCCTTCTCATAATTGATAACTAGAAGACCAGACACCAACTCTTTCTTACACAGCTTGTTGATGTCTTTGAAATTCATATGAGACAACCTTTTATGCCACAACTAATTCAGCTCATCTTGAGTCTTTGACATGAAACAAACTTCTCTTGTGACAGTTGGATTTCTCATGTCAAAAGAATACAAAGACTCATCCCTCTTTGCAATAAGAACCACATTGCCTTCTAAATCAAGAACAATTCCCTTATCAGACCTGAATCTCACTTCATAACCAGCATCACACAACTGACTCACACTGATCAGATTGTGCTTCAAACCATTTACATATGAGACCCTTCTGAAAGTAAGAGGACCATTTGAAAGTATACCAAATCCTTCAGTCTTTCCTTGAGAGTCATCTCCAAAAGTAACATTAGGACCAGCGCGAATCCTAAAGCTACATAGTAGGGACTTACATCCGGTCATATGCTTGGAACATCCACTGTCCAAGTGCCATGTATTATCGTCATGACTGCCCTGCATTTATGATAAGGGATTAGTTCTTTTTGGGAACCCATCCAAAGATGGGTTCACCAGAGCTGACCTTCTGGTCTGACTCAGATTGGGTAACAGAACTTAGACTCTTATCACATTTTGACACCCATTGTTGCTTGGTCTGTCCTTTACCAGATTCAAAGTTCTTTCTAGCAACATTTGGAGTTTCCTTTTGAACATAACCTTTGCCTATTCCAGATTTCTTACATTCAGCTCTCAATTTTCTTTGATCAACAATTTTTTGGATCAGACACATTTTTAAGAAAATTTGTTTCCATTGAAACCTTATCAGTTCTGGACTCAACATATTTTGAAATTATTTTGTCAGAGTCAGACTTGGTGTTACTTGAAACAGACTCAGATTTTGTTTGTGACTCATTTCCTTGAGAACCAGACTTCTTACTCTTTAAAAGCTTTATTTTACACTATGATCTCTAACCTTTCTTTTGTTTTTCTTTAAACTACCCTTGTTTGTTTTAGTCTTTGAATCTGATTCAGATTGGGTAATGGTTAGCTTGGTCAAGTCAAGACTTTCTTCAGGTTTTAACTCAACAACCTTATCAGCTTCAGACACAGCTTCAGCAATGGTCTGACCAATGGTTTCAGGATCTTTAAACCCAATACCAGATTTCTGAACCAACTTAATTGGTTTAGATTTCATTCCTTTGGTTTGGACTTTGGGTGGTGAAGGAGGCTGATAACAAGGCTCCATAGCACAGACTTCAGCAATGGCTATGGCCCTATCATAATCACCATCAAAAATAGCTTGGATCTGATGAGGTATTTGGTCATTTACACACTTAGCAACTCTTTTGGAACATATACACCATGATTGAGTAATTTGCTTAACTTTTAAAAACTTTTCTTCTGCAGTTTTAGCTTCTTTAACCAAAATGGAGTTTAATTGTTTTTGAGCTTTAACTTCATATTCTAGTTTTTCAATGGTGTGACTTTTAGAGCTGTTATCAAGTTTCAAAACATGTATTTCCTTTTTGAGTTCTTGATTAAAGTGTTTTTGCAGCAGAACCTCATCACCAAGTCTATTCAGTCTGGACAGCTTCTCATTATCAGACAGATTGGAAAAAGAAATTACCTCAGGTGGAGCAGTCTGACTGGTAGAAGCCTGGTGAGCTGACACAGATTGCTGTTGTATTTTCACCAGATCTTCAGCAAATCTTTGAGTAGCTTCTTTGGCCATGAAACACTTGGCATCTTTATATAGCTCATCATCAGATGATGTGGCACTTTCAGCCCAGTCTTTGGCTACTAGACTCTTTTCACTTTTGTTCACCTTCTCAGTCAGCTCAGCTACTTGTGCTTTCAAGGATTTGTACATAGTCTTGAGCTTTGAGTATTTTTCACCCCTTCCACCTTTGGCTGGCACAGCTTGAGTAGACTCTTTAGATCTACAATCTCCAGCCATATGCCCAGTCTTGCCACACTTGTAACAAGTGACTTATCAGCTTGGCCACCTTTTCCTTTTCCTTTAAACTTATTAAAGGATCTCCTTCTGATCCTTTCAGCCAACATAGCTACTTCATTAGCTAGTTCATCACCATCAGATTCATCACATTCAGATTTAGCACAAACAGAGTTAGGATTAGACATCTCAGGAATATCATCATTAACACAAGGAATGATCTCATTACTAATTGAACTAGGGTGTTCAGTCATAGAAGCAACAAGTGCAGCAGCAGGCTGACTATAAGAATCACCCATAGCAATTAACTTTTCAGCTTCTGAACATTCTTGATTATGAAGCAAACCAAAAAGTCCAGGGAGATCAAGATCATGATAAACAGAACTTAATTTAACAGAAGAAATATAGTTGTTCCATTTTGGTGGTAATGAATCAAGAAATTTACTCTTTAAAACCTCATTTTTCTTAACAATTCCAACAGCAGCTAAATCATTTACCAAAGCATTAAAGCGGGTATGAGTGTCAGTCAAGGATTCATTTCTCAAAGAGAAAAATCTCTCATACCTCCTGGTCAATGTAGTAATTTTTTAAAATTTTATGAAAAACATTTAAAAATAAATTTATATTTCAAAAAAAGGGTTTTATTATATTTTGTTTGACTCAGATTTATCTTTAGTGAACATTAAATATTTATGTTTGATTTTATATAAATTCAAAATTTTATAAAAACATTTAAAAATAAATTTATATTTCAAAAAAAGGGTTTTATTATATTTTGTTTGACTCAGATTTATCTTTACTGAACATTAAATATTTATGTTTGATTTTATATAAATCATCCAAAATTAACACTGAATACATAAAATTAATTGTTTGATTTTATATAAATTTCCAAAATTAACACTGAATACATAAATAATTAACATTAAATTTAGCTTGGACATATGTGTTCAGCTGGAAATTTATGTCAATTATACAGTTTATGAGTTAATCAGCTTGAAATTAATTAATTTATTTTAATTTTGATTAAGATAAAACAGCTTTGAGCAGGGTTTTGTGATAGTGTTTGAATCAGTTTTATCTAAAGTAACTTTTTTTACAGCAATTGAAAATTATAAGAACAATTAATTTAAAATTTTTCTAATTCGGATTTTAATTAATAATGATATGTTACAAAGAGATTAATGAAATAATTGCTTCAAATATAAATATAAATATTTTATATTTATAATGTTATAGCACAATTTTTAAATTATATTACAACTTCTGATATATTTATATTTATTATATATATATTAAAATATTTTTGACCCACTTTCTACATCACTTCACGTTTATAAGATTAGACAACTCACTGCAAATGCACGCTTCATTTCGTTTTTCTTATCATTATACTTATTGTCCTTGATTAAAACAGATTATATTTTTATATAATTTATTAAAATTATTGTATAAACAACTTTTTTAATAAACTTTTTTATAATAATGTCCTAATAAATTAATTTAAATTATAATGTTAGCGTATCTAGAAAAATATCTTTTATTTCATATGTAATTTAGGAATACAAAACACATCTTTTTATATCTATGCAAGATTTATATTCTTGTTAAAGATATGTCCGAGGCAAATATAATTTTTTAAAATTTTATTATATTGTGTTTGAGTAAGATTTTTCTTTAGTAAACCTTAAATATTAATGTTTGATTTTATATAGGTCATTAAGAATTTACACTGAATATATTAACTAATTAACATTAAACTCAGATTGGACATTATGTATGGTCAGCTTGGATTTTTCTATCAATTATACAGTTTATTATTTAATCAGCTCATACCTAAGTGAATTTCGATTAGTTTAACTCAGTTTCGAACTAATAATCAATTAATTTAATTCAGAGAAGGATTTTGTCATTCTCTTTGAATCAGTTTTATCTTAACTGAAACTCAATTTTTCAGTAATTGAAAATTACAAGGAAAATCAATTTAAAATTTCTAATTCGGATTTTAATTAATAATGATATGTTACAAAGAGATTAATGAAATAATTGCTTCAAATATAAATATAAATATTTTATATTTATATTTAATAATTGTTATATCACAATTTATAAAAATGATATTACGACTTGTGAAATTTGTCTATTCGTATTTACATTTATATAAATAGACAAAAAATTACACCCATTTTTCTATGTCACTTTCACATTTGTTAGATTAGACAACTCACTGCAAATGGAGGCTTCATGTCGTTTTTGTTATCATTATACTTATTGACTTATTGTCATTTATTAATACAAATTTTATTTTTAAAATATTATATTCTAACATAAATATTAAACTATTCAATCAGTCTAGATTACATATTGAAGAATTAATCAATATATTTACACAAGTGTACATCAAAGAATAACAATGAGAGATAATAGATGAATAAAGTATATCTTGTTAAGATTGTTATGTACAAACGATATTTTTTAATTAATCTATTAAACTTTTTGCATAAATGAACTATTTTTAATAAACGGTTTTATAAAAATGTCCTAATCAAATTATTTAATATTATAATCTTAGCGTATCTGAAAAGATATCATCCACCTGACATGTAATCTAGGAATAGATAACAGATATTTCAATATCCAAGAAAGATTTATATTCTTATTAAATATATTTCGTACGCATATATTTAAAATATCATAAAAAAAAATTTAAAACGTATATTGTAAGTCCTAACTCAATAGATGGTACTAACTGAAAACACCTTTATGTCAATAGTGAGATTGTTTTGCAATATAGACACTGAACTGGAGACGACCAGTTGCAGTGAATGTATACCAAGTTACTGGATAGATTACTTATAAAGGTGACAATAACAAATAAGTAATCAACAATGCAATATTTAAATACAAGTAAGTAAATCTGGTGAGATCGATATGTAATTTTTCAAGTGTAATTTAATTATTATCTTTAAATAAATTACAAGGTTGTTGCGGAACCAAGATAATACAAATATGTAAATATCCTAACAACCTATGAAATACAATGATCTAATGCTTATAAATTCTCTAAACAATCGGAACACTTAAAGGTGTGAAATGTTCCTTTTTGCGATTGAGAGAGTATTGCACAAGTTCACCAAGAATACTGCAAAGTAGGGTTTTGCAAAGTTGTTTTCTTGTTGTGCAAAGACCTCTATTTATAGACAAAGTTGGTATTGGGATTCCAACTTTGTCGTACAAATATGGTTGAGAGCATTTAAGGAAGCAATTTAACTTCCTTTGAAATGTTTGATAAATTATGACATAAAGTCACTTTATCCAACCTGCTTTATGTACCTTTGTACTTTATACATAGATAAATGCTATTATCCGGATAAAGGTACATAAAGCAAAAAGGTCTTCCTCGTAATCAGTGTAAAGCGTTGTAAATGCTTTAAACTGACAATCTCCAGTTTTCGATCTGCTTAGAATGCCAACTAGGCTTCGCTGCCATTGTCATTCTCTATCTTACACTTGTTGTCTTCGACTTCAATTGGAATGCTTCAGGTCTTGGTCAGATCTCAACTGAAGGAAGTCTTCAGTTGCACTAACTGTACACTTGTGTGAGTACCTTAAGTTCGATAGTTAACCAGGAAAGTGTAAAATACAACAAGTCTAATAAGCACTAGAATGGACTAGTATTACTTTAATATAAATGCAAGTATATAAATAAAGTAATACAAGACTTAAAGCAATAAACAAATAAAGTGGAACATTATGTATTTTTCATGGGTATTTTATTTATGATGTTAAATAAAACACAAGGTTGTTGCGGAATCAAGATAATACAATTAAGTATGTATCCTAACAACCTATGAGTTACAAATGATCTATATTTGTCAAATAACTCTTTAGGATCGAGATACTTAAAGTTGTGAAATATCCCAGTTTAAGATCGAGAGTATTTGGACAAATTCACTTCAATGCAAAATGAATGCTTAAAAGTATTTATGTCAAGGAAATGACTTTGTATTTATAGGCAACAAAATTCACCAGTGAATTTTGTGCCGTACAAATATGGTTGCATACATTTAATGATCCGACAAGAACATTAAATGTATTGGATAAGGAATAAGGATAAAGTCACATCAAATGCAAGTGTATCCTTTTATCCAACCACCTTTTACACACGTATACTTTGGTAAAGAACAAGTGGATTGTTCTTAGGAAAGTGTGTAAAGGGAAAAGTCAATCCTTGATATCAGTGTTCAGACTTGTAGGATCTAGAACACTGACAATCCTCCAGTGTACAGATCTGGTAAGACTTTCCAGTGGACTCCGCCATTTGTTAAGTCTTCTTTCTTCAGACTTCAGTCTTTGACTTCAGTCAGAATGTCTTCAGTAGAGTTGATCTGGACTGGGGTGAAGTCCAGTGAGCTCATCTGGAGAATACTCCAGATTTCCTATACAAGTATTTGCTCACTGGTCTTCCATTATTTCTGGACAAATCTTCAGAGGGACTCCAGATTCCAAGTCTGGAGTAGGTCCAGTAGAACACGTTTCTGGACAGATCTTCAGTGAGGCTCCAGTAGTCGCGTCTGGAGCGAGTCCAGTAAATCTGGACTAAATCTGGACCTAACAAATTCCCCCTATTTGTTTAGAAATAATGCAGTGTTCACTAGGTTTACCATCTGGATCGGAGTCCAGTGTGAGTGGTGCAGAAATTGGAGTTGGTTTAGATGGTGAAGAGTTCATATCATATTTCTTTAAAAGATCTCTAACATATTTCTCCTGATTAATAAAAATGCCATCTTTGTTTTGTTTAATCTGGAGTCCAAGAAAATATGTTAATTCACCCATCAGACTCATTTCATATTCAGTGGACATGATTTTTGAAAATTTCTTGCACATGTTTTCATCAGTAGACCCAAAAATAATATCATCAACATAAATTTGTACCATTAGCATATTACCTTTCTCATGAAGAATGAATAAGGTATTGTCAATTGCACCTCGTTTAAAACCATTTTTCAACAAATGTTTAGTCAGAGTATCATACCAGGCACGTGGGGCTTGTCTGAGGCCATATAGCGCTTTGTCCAGACGATATACCCAATGTGGATGCTTTTCATCAACGAAACCTGGAGGTTGTCTGACGTAAACTTCTTCTTCAAGCTTTCCATTCAAGAAAGCACTCTTTACATCCATCTGGTAGACCTTGAACTGATGATTAGCAGCAAATGCTAAGAATATTCTGATCGCTTAAAGTCTAGCCACTGGAGCAAATGATTCATCAAAGTCGACATCTGACTGGCAGTAGCCTTGTGCTACCAGTCTGGCCTTATTTCTGATAACGTGGCCATCTTCATCTACTTTGTTTCTGAAGACCCATCTTGTTCCAATTGGTTCTTTCTTTCCAACTGGGAAAGGAACCAGATACCAGACCTTGTTCCTTTCAAACTGGTGAAGCTCTTCTTGCATAGCAGTCACCCAGCTTGGATCTTCCATAGCCTCGTCAATCTTCTTTGGTTCCATCAAAGATAGAAAACTAACGTATAAGCATTGATTACTGGAGGCTCTTCTGGTCTGAACTCCTCTACTGGAGTCACCTATGATCTGATCAATAGGATGAGCTTTTGTCCATCTGCAGTACTGACCAGGATTGTTACAGACAACAATATCAGTGCAAGAATTCAGTTGAGTCTCCTCTGGAGTTGCATCTGGAGGAGGATCTTGCCAGACTACTTCAGTATCTTCATCTGAGTCATTTAAATCATGATTTGCATCATGAAATTCTTCAGTTGAAGGCATTTCCTGGAGTACTGGTTCAGTTTGGAATTCTTCATAAGAAGACATTTCTGGTCTATTCTCAACTGCTCTGATACTGGGGGAGCAGTACGCACATCTGAACCAATATTAATTTCAGAGGGTAGTTTGAAAATAATAGAGGGATAGAATGGAGTACTACTGGAGAGTTTCTGAACAGGTTCCAGATCAGGATGACTGGAAACTGTGTCTTCTGAATCTTCATTTTTGTCGTTTATAGGATCAGATTCACAAAAGACAATTGGAGTTACTGGGGGAGTGTCAAGGGCTGGCTTCTTGTTGATTGCAACATTTGATTCATCAAATGTGACATGAATTGACTCATGGACCTTCTCCAGTCTCTTGTTGTAGACTCTGAAGGCCTTGCGAATGGCTGAATAGCCTAAGAAATACCCTTCATCAGCTTTGGCATCAAATTTGCCTAGCTGACTAGAGTCGTTCAGGATGTAAACTGGACATCCAAAAACGTGAAAATAACCAATATTTGGTTTTCTATTTCTTAAGACTTCATAGGCTGTCTTTTTGTGTCTTTTGATGTACACTGATCGATTCTGAGTGTGGCAAGCAGTTGGAATTGCTTCCGCCCAGAAACTGGTAGACAGACCAGATTCAGCAAGCATACTCCTGGCAGCTTCTATCAGCGTTCGATTCTTCCTTTCCACCACTCCATTTTGTTCTGGAGAGCGGGCTGATGAGAAATTCTGGGAGATGCCAGTGTCAGTACAGAATGACTCCAGAGTTGCATTCTGGAATTCTGTTCCATTGTCACTTCTTAACTGACACACTTTTCGACTATACTTGAGCTCAATTTGCTTGATAAGACTGATGATTTCAGCAGCAGCTTCACTTTTAGACCTCAGAAAGATCACCCAACAATATCTGGAGAATTCATCTACGATCACCAAGGTGTATCTTTTACCAGCACGAGTCTGAACGTTCACTGGACCAAAGAGGTCCATATGAAGCATATGAAGAGGTTCAGAAATGCTGAAATTCTGTCTGGTCTTGAAACTGGTACGTTTTTGCTTACCCATCTCACATCCTGGACATGGCCTTTGCTTTTTGAAGGAAACTGAAGGTATCCCATCTGCAAGTTGTTTTCTGGACAACTTATTAATGTTCTTGAAATTTAAATGGGATAACTTTTTGTGCCATAACCAGTTTGTGTCTTCATTAGCTTGAGTATAGAAGCACTGCTCTGAAGGAGAGCTTTCCATATCCATCACGTACACATTCCCTTTTCTGGGAGCAATCAACACTACCTTCCAGTCCTTGTTGAATACGATACTCTGAGCAACATTGAATAAGACTTGATAGCCATCATCACACAGTTGGCTTACACTGATCAAGTTATATTTCAAACCATTCACAAATGCAACACGTGTGAACTTGACTTGTCCATTGTTCAGAACACCATATCCCTCAGTCTTTCCACAACCATCATTTCCAAAAGTAATGGAGGGTCCATCAGAAATGGTGAACTCCTCCAGTAGGGTCTTACATCCGGTCATCGTCCTGCCAGCTGCACTGTCAAGATACCAGATATATTTCTTTCGATCGCCCTTCTTAATAACAATGTCTACCCATCGTCCAGATGTGACATCTTCCTTCACCAGGTGCTCATCGTCTGCCAGAGCCATGTAACAGCAATCTCTTTCCTCTTCTTCATCAGCAGATGATTCATCAGAAGGAACCCACTTCTCTTCAGTTGTTGCGATCATGCACTTATTATTGGTTTCAATTTGTTGTGGCATGAGAGCAATTTGGGCCTTAAGCTTTTTATATTTCATTTTATAGCTATCATCAGGCTTATTATTTGAAGAGAATGGACCAGGCTTGGATACAAACTAGTTGGACCTGCACTCTTTCATGAAATGACCCTTTTTGCCATACTTAAAGCATGTCAAATTGGTCTTGTCAGTGGAAGAACTGGATGCAAATTGTCCAGATGGCCTATTTGCTCTTGCTTTGAAACGGATAAACGTTTTAGCAATCATTGCAATAAGGTCATCATCTTTAGTTTCATCACAACAGTCTGGAGAGACTTGACTGGACTCTCCAGAATCCATGTGTTCAGACACCATCTTCTTCATAGAAAATACATTCTCAGAAGATATCAGTGCTGTACTTTGTGGTTCAGTATGACTAACCACATTAGGACTACTGGAGGCATGGTTATAGGCATCTTGTTCTGCCACCACTCTCTGAGCTTGATTTTTTTCAGTGTACCTGAAAGCTCCATAAAGAGTTGAGAGAGTGTGTGTGTGCAGAGTTTTTTCTTGTCGTAGGACCAGGATCATGTGAGACCATTTGGTGGGTAGAATGTCACAAAATTTCTCCATAAGTATATCCTTGTCCTTCTCAACCCCAAGACCTCTCAATTGGTTTATGATACTCATAAATCTAGTGTAAGTACCAGTGAGAGACTCGTTAGGTTGAGCAAAAAATGACTCATACCTCTTGTTTAAGGAGACCTTTCTGGTGACAATGGTGTTATCTCCTCCTTCATGTTGGTTTAAAAGTTCATCCCACATGGTTTTAGCACTAGGAAAAAGAACTAGTGTGGGAATTAGGGTTTCTGGAACGGCCCCGAGGATCATGTTTTTGAGAAGGGTGTCTAGATTCACCAATCTCCTCTCCTCTTCTGACCAATGTTCCTCCCTCTTTTCCCTTCCTCTTCTAGATCCAGAAGGATCAAGAAGGGGATTGAGAGGTGATGTTGGTACATAAGGAGCTTCGTTTAAAATTTTCATCATGTTCCTCTCAATACCAGTGACATGCAAAACCATCCTAGCCTTCCACGTACCAAATTCATCACTGTTCCCACTGAATTTAGGAACAGGATTATTTGAGTAGTGCACATGCACGTGTGGAGAAGCAGGAGTAGGAGGAGGAGGTGGATTAGTGTTATTAACAATTGGTGGTTCATTTTGATCAATAATATTTGCATTAGGATCGGGACCAAGACTAAAACCTTGTGTATTTTCTTGGTTAGCCATCAAGAAACAGATCTAGGCAATGTTTAGCCTTCTGCTCTGATACCAAATGTGAAACCCTTAAGTTCGATAGTTAACCAGGAAAGTGTAAAATACAACAAGTCTAATAAGCACTAGAATGGACTAGTATTACTTTAATATAAATGCAAGTATATAAATAAAGTAATACAAGACTTAAAGCAATAAACAAATAAAGTGGAACATTATGTATTTTTCATGGGTATTTTATTTATGATGTTAAATAAAACACAAGGTTGTTGCGGAATCAAGATAATACAATTAAGTATGTATCCTAACAACCTATGAGTTACAAATGATCTATATTTGTCAAATAACTCTTTAGGAGCGAGATACTTAAAGTTGTGAAGTATCCCAGTTTAAGATCGAGAGTATTTGGACAAATTCACTTCAATGCAAATGAATGCTTAAAAGTATTTATGTCAAGGAAATGACTTTGTATTTATAGGCAACAAAATTCACCAGTGAATTTTGTGCCATACAAATATGGTTGCATACATTTAATGATCCGACAAGAACATTAAATGTATTGGATAAGGAATAAGGATAAAGTCACATCAAATGCAAGTGTATCCTTTTATCCAACCACCTTTTACACACGTATACTTTGGTAAAGAACAAGTGAATTGTTCTTAGGAAAGTGTGTAAAGGGAAAAGTCAATCCTTGATATCAGTGTTCAGACTTGTAGGATCTAGAACACTGACAATCCTCCAGTGTACAGATCTGGTAAGACTTTCCAGTGGACTCCACCATTTGTTAAGTCTTCTTTCTTCAGACTTCAGTCTTTGACTTCAGTCAGAATGTCTTCAGTAGAGTTGATCTGGACTGGGGTGAAGTCCAGTGAGCTCATCTGGGGAATACTCCAGATTTCCTATACAAGTATTTGCTCACTGGTCTTCCATTATTTCTGGACAAATCTTCAGAGGGACTCCAGATTCCAAGTCTGGAGTAGGTCCAGTAGAACACGTTTCTGGACAGATCTTCAGTGAGGTTCCAGTAGTCGCGTCTGGAGCGAGTCCAGTAAATCTGGACTAAATTTGGACCTAACAACTTGCAACTGGACTTCGTATATTTATGGACAAATCAACTGGTCTCCAGATGCAACTAGAGACGCCAGTTTATCAGTAAACTGGTCCTAACATATATATATTTCTATAGAAGATTTTTATTATTATATTGACTTTAAATGAGATTTATGTATACTGAACATTAAATATTAATATTTAATTTTATAACGTTATGTACTTTAGATCGTCCATGATTAACAATGAATATATAAAATATATCAAAATTAAACTCAGCTTGGATATTATGTATCCTCATCTTGGAACATTATAACAATAAAGTGCATTTCGATTAGTTTAACTCAGGTTCGAATTAACAATCAATTAATTTATTTTAATTTTAATTAAGATCATACAGCATAAAGAAGGATTTTTTTCATAATGTTTGTATCTGTTTGATCTTTATTTTAACTCAGGTTCAAATTAACAATCAGTTAAGTCCTATTTTGGTATTTAATTAATAAAGATATGTTACAAAGTGATTAATTATATAATCAGCTTGACATCCAGTTCGAGAGAATAAAGATAATTGGACGATAAATTAAGTATTTTTTATATAATTCATTCAGTTCGAAAAAATCTATTGTTTTTTAAACTGAGGTAGTTAATAATCAATATTTTCAAGCTGCAAAATATGCAATTTAATATACTTATATTAATGTAATTAATATAAAAACAAATTTTTTTATCATTAATACATTTATAATCGAATTTTTTATATACATAATTATACATTAATGGAATTTACATTTTAAAAGATTCAAATTTTCAATTAAAAATAGATTAGTAAATATAATAATAAAATAAATATCAATTTAAATAATGATACTGGCTTACAAAAGATGAATTACTTAAAACACTAATATCAATCTATTAAAATATAATTCAAACATATAAATAAAATAATAAAGAGAAATTTTGTAAACTAAAATTCATAATCACTATTATATATATCATCAGAATTATCATTTATTTCTTCATCATCTTCACTATCTGATGAAAAATCTGAATCATATTCCAGGAAGTAAAGTAATGAAACGCGTAACCCCACGAAATTTGATGGGAAAATAAAACCTTTGGCAGCAAGACGAGAAATCACCTGGTAGTATAACAATTATATTCAGTGTTGTTAAGAAAATTAAACTTGAAATTTAAATTTATTTATAATATAAGATATTGTACAATTTTACCTTGTAACAGGAATATCCAATTCTCACACTTTCAACATGTTGTAGTTTTTGTATGACATTTTTCAACACTTCTTCTTGATCTTCTTTACGAATAGTAATATAATTTCTTGGTATTAGAAAATCTGATGACAGATTCCATATTGATGTTAGATGTATACATTTTCCCAACAATTTTAGGAGCCAATATATTAGGAGCATTAATCGAAACAACATTATCATCTTCATATGCATTAAATCTGATCAGTACTAACTCTTTCAAACTTTCTGATTCAATATTAATCAAAGAACCATAGCATGAAACAAACTTCAGATAACTTAACAAAGGACTTCCACGTAATATATTTTGAAGTAATCCTTCCTGAATTTCTGTATTCCCAATACTTAAACTCGTAATATTATTCCAAGTAATGCTAACATTCGGATTCAGATTGCAATACTGCAAATTGATTTTGGTAAAATACACATTTCTATAAAACGATTCAGCTTCAACATGATACAAATCGTACTTGTTTGATTGCCTTAAACAAAGGTTAAAAATTTTAACCTTTTTACTAACACAAAATTCAATCCACTTATTGACATACGTAACAAATGTCAAACTATAATTAGCTTTCACTTCAAATACTTCAAGACGGTCTATCAGATATTGATTAATCGTTATATTAACAGAATTGTAGAATTTTGTAAAAGGTAAATCATTATCAGAATAAAGAAGATGAACCAGTTTTGGAGGTTTATAATACTGCAAATCATCAAAAACAGGAATGGGAACTGACCGCCATAGATTTTTCCACCATTTCGATAGAATACCCGTCTTGATAGCTTCTTTTGATTTTGGTAAAACAGACAGAATTTCATGTAATATAATTGAATCCGGTAACTTGCTGATTTGATCTTCTGTTGTTTCTAATTCCTGAACTTGATTGTCTATACAAAAATTTGTTGTATGATTCATGTTCATTTATAATTGAAATATCAAATTTATCAATTGCAATTTTATTATTATTTATTCTCTTTTTTAATGGAAATTGAAATTAGTATTCTATATTGAGAGAGTTTGAGGTAATATAATTTTGGTAAAGTAAGAATGATTCGTATCTAACCGATTGTCTTATAACTATACATACTTTTTAGCCGTTTTAAATTTTGTTATTAAAAATTAATTTTACAAACTTTTTAAGAATTTATTTAACACACATGTAATCGAATTTTACAAACTTTAATTTTACAAATTTTACAAACTTTAATTTTACAAATTTTACAAATTAATTTTCAAACTTTAATTATTACAAATTTTACAAACTTTAATTATTACAAATTTTAAAACTTTAATTATAGAAATTTTCATTTATATATTCAAAGACAAAATAAATTATTATATTCAACTTATAGAATTCAAAATTATTTAAAACATTACAATTAAATATTGAACTCAGTTTAGATTGATTCCACTACTACAAACAGGCCTATAGATGACGCGCATTGCGCGTCAAGAAGAGGTCGGATGACGCGCAAATGCGCGTCAAGGAAGGACCAGTCATAAATTTTTATGACCCGCATTTGTGCGTCATCCGTCTATGACGCGCACTTATGACACGCATTTATGACTCTCCTTTTTGACCTTCGTAGAAGAGCGTCATAAACTGTATGACCCACTTTTTTGACATAAGTTTTTGCGCGTCATAACCCTGTAAAATCATTTTTTTTATCCAGTTTCTGTTTTTTAATACCTGATTATATACATAATATAAACCTGGCAATAAATTAAACCTGATAATAGTACAAAATTAACGCATTTCATATATAAACCATGCGTCACCAATTCATTACATAAGGATTCATGTCCAAATAGATACGATAATTTAACTAAATTCGGTTTACAATTCTACCTAAAAATGAAATTCGACACATAAATTGCCCATTCTTCTCGAATATCGTCTAAATCCGCATCCATGTACTCATTGCTATCACCACCAATCTAGTCAAAAATAAAACAACATTTTAGAAACTGGATATTACTTAAATATACAAATGCATCACCACCAATTTAAATACATTTCAGATGAGTTAAAGTCCCATTTAACACATTTGACCCAGTTTAGTCAGTTAATCAAAGGCCTGCACATTTAGGTTGTTTGAAATAATGTAACCCATATCGACCAGTAACTTATAACTGGGTCAAAATTGGTAATTTCATAACAATCACATATATTTAGGGCAACATAAATGGGAAAATACATAATACTTCCTTACATTGTGATTTTCGAGAACCCGAACTCCATGTTTAACTACTTCCTTCATAAACTTCAACATGAAGTACCCACATTCAGTGCTTCCGGGCTGACGTGGACACTACACAAGAAATATACAACAACATCCAATCAGCAGCATAAATTCTCATATATTCTCATATTGAATCATTGCCTTTACATAACACATAACTTAATGCAGTCCCTTCAATGTCTATGGTGATATATATTTGCAGGCAAAATTGGGTTCAAAACACTCCTTACAAAGCCTATTTCCCTACTGTCAATCAGCTTTCATGCTATGTAATTAGCCTATTTCCCTACTGTCAATCAGCTTTCATGCAGGCAAAATTGGGTTCAAAACACTCCTTACAAAATCTGCTTGCCTACTATCAATCAGCTTTCATACAACAACATCAACTAGTTGGATCTCGATCAGTTTCAGGTGTACTAACCAACTAAGTAACTAACTAACTAACTTAGCATACAACTAACTACATACTTAACAAACAACAGCAGCACAAGATAATATTCAACAAATAACTAACCTTAGAATTAACCCAGTTAAGTTTAGTCCACCTATTGTTTCCAGTTCTACATCATACAATGCAATTGCCCTACAAAGAATTAACCCAGTTAAGTATTACATCATACATCATAAAGATTCTATAATTTGTATTACTTACTGATGCGTAAATCACGCGACAAACGACAGAGGAAGACTATTTTTGGTATTTTCTGGATTTTATATGAAATAAACAACTAATCGAGACAATAAAGTAAAATGATAGATAAAAGAATCCACCACCAAGACTCGTAAAGGCTAAGCCACCGGAATCAAGGATAAAGGAAACACTCCGCCCCACCACTACAATCGATAAAGGTCTAGCCACCACGATTATAGATAAAGGAAACCGAATTTTTTGTAAGAAATAGAGGCTGCTCTATTAATTTTCATTTAACATCAACTAACTTTACAATGAGAAATAGAACCTCTATTTATAGCCACATGCTCTACCTAGGAATTAACGACATAATAATAAAATAATACATAAAAGCTGTCATGTGCAAGCCACTAAGTAATTTGGACCAATAAAATATGGACACGTAAGCTTCTAGAAACATTCCCCTGCAAGTGGTCCCATAATATTGTTAGAAACGTTCTGTCACACGCGCCTTCTTTAACGGCTTTCATTCTTCTTTATTATTGGGTTCACAAACAACTTCAGTGGAGACTTTATTAATTGGCAACTGGAACATAAATTTGGACCGCAACTGGAGACAAAACTGGAGCACGTCATCTGGAGGACCTTCAGTAGTGGTCACTGGAGCACGTCATCTGGAGGACCTTCAGTAGTGGTCACTGGAGCAGTCATCTGGAGCTTGCCACTGGAGAAATGTTACTACTGGAGACTGAACTGGTTCAGAAAAGACTTGTCTGAAATGGGCTACAGCTGGCAGAATCAACATGGCTTGTTCAGAGGGCATGATCAGTTCAGTTGCCTTCTTCAGTTCACTGGGTTCCTCCAGTTCAATGAATCTGGTCATTTCCGCATCATTCTCCCCCTCTGAAAAGAGACTTGTCCTCAAGTCTTCGAGGTACTCATCCTCCAGATAAGGCATTAGATCTCCCACATTAAAAGTACTTGAAACTGCCATGTCTCCAGGTAACTCAACCTTGTAAGCATTATCACCATATCTCTCCAGAATCTTGAACGGACCTTCAGCTCTGGGCATTAGTTTACTCTTTCTTTTTGCTGGAAACCTTTCTTTTCTAAGATGCACCCACACAAGATCACCTGGTGAAAAACTCGGTTGCTTTCTATTCTTGTTTGCTCTGGCCTTGTAACTGGCATTTGCCTTCTCTATTCTGGCCTTCACTTCTCCATGAATTCTCTTTATTTCTTTTGCTCTGGTTTCAGCTTCAATGCTTGCTTTTGGTTCAATCGAAAATGGAATTAAGTCAATGGGAGTCAGTGGATTGACACCATAACAAACTTCAAATGGGGATTTACTGGTGGAATAGTTAGGAGCTCTGTTGAAAGCAAATTCAGCATGAGCAAGCTTCAAATCCCAATCCTTCAGTGTCTTCTTCACCAGTGTTCTTAACAACATACCAATTGTTCTGTTCGTAACTTCAGTTTGTCCATCAGTCTGAGGATGGTGAGACGTACTGAACAACAATCTGGTGCCCATCAATCTCCATAGAGTCTTCCAGAAATAGCTCAAAAATTTCACATCTCGATCTGACACAATTGTCTTGGGAGTTCCATGCAACCTGACAATCTCCTTAAAGAACAAATTCGCTACTGCTGAAGCATCATTGGTTGTGTTACAAGCGATAAAATGTGTCATTTTTGAAAACCTATCAACAACCACCATTATCGAATCTTTTCCCCTTTGGGTTCTGGGCAGTGCAACAATGAAATCCATACTGAGATCTTCCCATGGCTGGTTTGGAACTGGAAGAGGAGTATACAAACCCTTGTGAAAAGTAGTCTTCGCCTGGTGACAAGTTGGACAGCGACTGATAAGACTCTGGACATCCTTCAGTAGACTTGGCCAGTAGAAGTGTTCAGTGAGGATCTCTCCAGTCTTGTTAATGCCAAAATGGCCAGCTAAACCTCCTCCATGTGCTTCTCTTATCAGTAAATCTCTTATCGAACCTCTGGGAATGCACAACTTTCCATTTTTATACAAGAAACCATCTTGAACAACAAATGGTCCTTTCTAGTGAACTTCAGTGAGGTGATTAGCAAAGTCTGGATCAGTAGCATACAAATCTTTAATGAAAGAAAATCCAAGGACTCTTGCTTCCAGAATTGATAACAAGGAATATCTTCGTGAGAATGCATCAGCAACAACATTACAAACTCCAGCCTTATGTTTTGAAACAAACGAATAAGATTGTAAGAATTCTACCCATTTGGCATGCCTGGCATTAAGCTTGTGTTGGCCGTTTATAAACTTCAGGGCTTCATGATCAGAAAACAATACGAACTGTTTTGGCTTCAGATAATGTGACCAGTGAGTGATAGCACGAATTATTGCATAAAATTCTTTATCATAAGTGCTATACTTTAATTTTGATCCGTTCAGTTTCTCACTGAAATAAGCAACTGGACGCCCACTCTGCACCAGTACTGCACCAATACCAACTCCACTGGCGTCACACTCTAATTCGAACAACTGATCAAAATCTGGTAAAGATAGAACTGGAGCTGAACTGAGTTTTCCTTTAGTGACTCAAACGCCAGTTGGGCTGAACTCGGCCAGTTGAACACACCTTTCTTCAGGCAGTCAGTAATTGGAGCTACAACTGAAGAGAAATTCTTGATAAATCTTCTATAAAAAGAAGCCAGTCCATGAAAACTTCTTACTTCAGTGATTGTAGTTGGAACTGGCCATGATCTGATGGCATCAACTTTAGAAGGATCCATAGAAATACCATTCTTAGACACTACGTATCCTAAGAATATTACACTTTCCACCATAAAATCACATTTCTCCAATTTGCCATACAACTGGTGTCTTCTCAACAGTTCAAATACTCTCTTCAGATGGCTAACATGTTCAGCTTCAGATTTTGAGTATACCAGAATATCATCAAAATATACAACAACAAACTGGCCAATGAGTGGCCTGAGAACTTCGTTCATCAGTCTCATGAAAGTACTGGGAGCATTAGATAAGCCAAAAGGCATAACCAACCATTCATACAAACCTCCCTTGATTTTGAAAGCAGTCTTCCAATCATCTCCATCCTTCATTCTTATCTGGTGATAACCACTTCTGAGATCAATCTTTGAAAACACTCTGGAGCCATGTAACTCATCAAGCATATCATCCAATCTGGGAATAGGATATCTATACTTAATAGTTATATTGTTGATGGCTCTGCTGTCAGCACACATTCTCATCGTTCCATCTTTCTTTGGGACCAGTAGAGCAGGAACTGAACAAGGACTCATGCTTGCTCTGACATAACCCTTCTCGACCAGTTCATCTACTTGTCTTTGCAATTCTTTGGCTTCATTAGGAGAACAACGATAAGCAGCTTTGTTTGGAAGAACTGAGCCTGGAACCAAGTCAATCTGGTGCTCAATACCTCTAACTGGAGGTAAACCTTCAGGTAGATCTTTAGGAAAAATATCTCTGAACTCCTTCAGTAATGACTTCAGTAAACTGGGAACTTCAGTGGACTTCTTCTCTTCAGACTTTTCAACGACCAGTAGCATTAGAACTGGAGAGCCTTCAGATAACTCTTCTTCAACTTCAGATTGAGATAAAAACAAAGGCTTACTGGGCTGATCCTTCTTGACTTTCATCAGTTCGGTGGGTTTCAAAGAAGTCAGTGTGACCTTCTTTCCACTTATATTTGAATTCATACGACCATCATGATGAACATAATTATCAAATAACCATGGTCGACCCAACAAAATGTGACAGGCATCCATGGGAACAACATCACATATAATTTTATCTTGGTAAACTGACCCAATTGAAAAGGGAATAGTGACTTGTCGATTTACCTTTACTTCAGAACCTTCGCTTAACCATTGCAACTTGTAAGGTCTGGGATGTTTCACTGTTGGTAGTTCCAGTTTCTCTACCATGTAAGTTGAAGCAGCATTTGCACAATTGCCACCATCGATGATCAGATCACATACCTTGCCTTTCACTGTGCATCTGGAGTGGAAAATAATCTCTCTCTAAGCAGTATCAGCTGTAACTTCATCAGTATGCATCACTCTCCTGACAACCAACATCTCTCCAATATCTGCACCAACATATGATTCTTCATCTTCTTCTTCATCGTACACTGGCTCACCTTCTTCAGTGTCGACATCTGGTAAACATTCAATTTCTTTAGCAGTCAATGCTCTTTGATTAGGACACTGGGCCTGGAAGTGACCAAAGCCATGACACTTGAAACATTTTCTTCCAACTGGTTCTTTAGAAGCTCCAGTTTCTTTTTCTTTCCCTCTGAAGGATTTCTGAACAGCTTCAGTAAATCTGGCAACTGGTTGACTGGCAACTGGTTGACTGGCAACTGGTTGACTGGCAACTGGTTGACTTGCACTGGCAGGAACCTTACTGAATGACTTGTACGGAACCTTCTTCTTCAGTTGTCTTTCAATCTGGATGGCCATCTTGCATGCACCTTCATATGTCCAGATAGGCTGCAACTCAATCTTCTCAGTAATGGCAGCGTTCAGACCACCAAGAAATCTGGCTATAGTGTGCTCTTCAGTTTCATTCACACCAGTTCTGGTCTTCTACAACCTCAAACTCTCGAATGTATTCTACAACCTCCTTAGCTCCTTGCTTCAGATTGTTCATCAGTAAGTACTGGTCTTGCTTGTACGACCGGGGAACAAATCTTTTCTGCATAACTTCCTTCAGTTTGGACCAGGTCTTGATTTTGCTTTTGCCTTTATATTCCCTTTCAGACTTCATGTTATCATACCAGGACGAAGCATATTTCTTCAGTTTAATAATGGCAACCTTAAAACTTTTTTTTTCATCATACCCTTTTATTTCCATAATTCTGTCCATCACCTGGATCCATTCAAAATACTCTTCTGGGTTAGAAGACCCATTAAAATCTGGTGGATCTATCTTAATATCCCTAGTATCATCACCCTTATGCCTCCTACGCCTTTCTCTATGACGTGACTCATCAGAATCACTAGAATCTCTGGCTATACTTTCAGATCTTTCACTACCACCTTGAGATTCAATATCTCTTTCACTTGGAACAACATTTTCTCGATTAAATCTTAAACCACCATCTTCTAACATATGAACAACTCTACCAAGTGCCTCTTGTAGATCTTCAATCTGCTTATCTCTTCTAGCATTATTAGCTTCGTCTAAAGTCATATTTCTTCTAAACTACCATGTAAGTTGAAGCAGCATTTGCACAATTGCCACCATCGATGATCAGATCACATACCTTGCCTTTCACTGTGCATCTGGAGTGGAAAATAATCTCTCTCTAAGCAGTATCAGCTGTAACTTCATCAGTATGCATCACTCTCCTGACAACCAACATCTCTCCAATATCTGCACCAACATATGATTCTTCATCTTCTTCTTCATCGTACACTGGCTCACCTTCTTCAGTGTCGACATCTGGTAAACATTCAATTTCTTTAGCAGTCAATGCTCTTTGATTAGGACACTGGGCCTGGAAGTGACCAAAGCCATGACACTTGAAACATTTTCTTCCAACTGGTTCTTTAGAAGCTCCAGTTTCTTTTTCTTTCCCTCTGAAGGATTTCTGAACAGCTTCAGTAAATCTGGCAACTGGTTGACTGGCAACTGGTTGACTTGCAATGGCAGGAACTTTACTGAATGACTTGTACGGAACTTGCGTTCAAGTTGTCTGGCAACTGGTTGACTGGAACTGGTTGACTGGCAACTGGTTGACTGGCAACTGGTTGACTGGCAACTGGTTGACTGGCACTGTTCCCTCTGAAGGATTTCTGAACAGTTTCAGTAAATCTGGCAACTGGTTGACTGGCAACTGGTTGACTGGCAACTGGTTGACTTGCACTGGCAGGAACCTTACTGAATGACTTGTACGGAACCTTCTTCTTCAGTTGTCTTTCAATCTGGATGGCCATCTTGCATGCACCTTCATATGTCCAGATAGGCTGCAACTCAATCTTCTCAGTAATGGCAGCGTTCAGACCACCAAGAAATCTGGCTATAGTGTGCTCTTCAGTTTCATTCACACCAGTTCTGGTCTTCTACAACCTCAAACTCTCTAATGTATTCTACAACCTCCTTAGCTCCTTGCTTCAGATTGTTCATCAGTAAGTACTGGTCTTGCTTGTACGACCGGGGAACAAATCTTTTCTGCATAACTTCCTTCAGTTTGGACCAGGTCTTGATTTTGCTTTTGCCTTTATATTCCCTTTCAGACTTCATGTTATCATACCAGGACGAAGCATATTTCTTCAGTTTAATAATGGCAACCTTAAAACTTTTTTTTTCATCATACCCTTTTATTTCCATAATTCTGTCCATCACCTGGATCCATTCAAAATACTCTTCTGGGTTAGAAGACCCATTAAATTCTGGTGGATCTATCTTAATATCCCTAGTATCATCACCCTTATGCCTCCTACGCCTTTCTCTATGACGTGACTCATCAGAATCACTAGAATCTCTGGCTATACTTTCAGATCTTTCACTACCACCTTGAGATTCAATATCTCTTTCACTTGGAACAACATTTTCTCGATTAAATCTTAAACCACCATCTTCTAACATATGAACAACTCTACCAAGTGCCTCTTGTAGATCTTCAATCTGCTTATCTCTTCTAGCATTATTAGCTTCGTCTAAAGTCATATTTCTTCTAAACGCCATTTATAACCAACAAATAACTCACAATCAATAGATCTAAAACAAACAACACCCAACGGACAAAAAAGATTAAGAAACCTTTTTGAAACTTGTATTTGATACCAAATTTGATGCGTAAATCACGCGACAAACGACAGCAGAAGACTATTTTTGGTATTTTCTGGATTTTATATGAAACAAACAACTAAACGAGACAATAAAGTAAAATGATAGATAAAAGAATCCACCACCAAGACTCGTAAAGGCTAAGCCACCGGAATCAAGGATAAAGGAAACCGAAGATTTGTAAGAAATAGAGTGATGCGTAAATCACGCGACACACGACAGCGGAAGACTATTTTTGGTATTTTCTGGATTTTATATGAAACAAACAACTAAACGAGACAATAAAGTAAAATGATAGATAAAAGAATCCACCACCAAGACTCGTAAAGGCTAAGCCACCGGAATCAAGGATAAAGGAAACCGAAGATTTAAAAGACCTCACCACAATATTTGATAAAGAACAAGTCACCACAAATATTGATAAAGGGGTCACTCCTAACCACCAAGATCAAAGATCTATAAAGGTAAAAGAAGATTTGTAAGAAATAGAGTGATGCGTAAATCACGCGACAAACGACAGCGGAAGACTATTTTTGGTATTTTCTGGATTTTATATGAAACAAACAACTAAACGAGACAATAAAGTAAAATGATAGATAAAAGAATCCACCACCAAGACTCGTAAAGGCTAAGCCACCGGAATCAAGGATAAAGGAAACCGAAGATTTGTAAGAAATAGAGTGATGCGTAAATCACGCGACACACGACAGCGGAAGACTATTTTTGGTATTTTCTGGATTTTATATGAAACAAACAACTAAACGAGACAATAAAGTAAAATGATAGATAAAAGAATCCACCACCAAGACTCGTAAAGGCTAAGCCACCGGAATCAAGGATAAAGGAAACACTCCGCCCCACCACTACAACCGATAAAGGTCTAGCCACCACGATTATAGATAAAGGAAACCGAAGATTTAAAAGACCTCACCACAATATTTGATAAAGAACAAGTCACCACAAATATTGATAAAGGGGTCACTCCTAACCACCAAGATCAAAGATCTATAAAGGTAAAAGAAGATTTGTAATAAATAGAGGCTGCTCTATTAATTTTCATTCAACATCAACTTTTTTTACAATGAGAAATACAACCCCTATTTATAACCAAAACTATCACCTAGGAATTAACGAAAAGTAATAATAAAATAATAAAAAGCTGTCTTGAACAAAAGACAACCACTAATTTATTAACCAATAAGAAAGGGACAAGCAATCTTCTAGAAGGATTCCTCCTGCAAGTGGGTCCACAAACCGTTATGAATAACATTGTCACGCGCTCCTTCCTTATCTTCTTTGGACAGCTGTCATTCCTTCTTTATTGGGTCCCCACACGTGATCAGACTTTATTGGTAGGACTGGAAACTAAAATCCTCAACTGGTGACTTCATCTGGAGCGTTCATCAGTAGACTGGACTGGAGCTGGTCACTTTAGTGCTTCAGTGGAGAACTTCACTGGTGGACTTCTGGAAAGCTTACTGAAGGGTCTTGACTGGAGCCTGGATCTGGAGGATCTTCACTGGAGAATGCATATGGAGGATCTTCACTGGAGAATGCATATGGAGGATCTTCACTGGAGAATGCATATGGAGGATCTTCACTGGAGAAGTAATCTGGAGGCTTTTCAACTGGAGCATGGATCTGGGATTGCTTCACTGTAGTCTTGTCCTGGAGAACCTTCACTGGAGTATTCCATCTGGAGCATTTCGACTGAAGCAACTTACTGGAGTTATTCACTGAAGTAAAACTGGAACCCATTTTTGAAGCCTCGTGACTGGAGCAAATTACTGGAGCTTTGACTGACGAGTCTTCACTGGTGTGCAACTGAAACATAGTTGTTAAGTTCACTGGTGGATGCTCGCTGAAGTATAACTTAAATAGAGCACTGGTCACCCACTTCTGACTAGTGTCACTGATAAATACTTGCTGAGGAACGACCTGCTGATGTAATCTTCTCACTGAAGTGTTACTAGTCGTTCTGAACACTAGCTGATCACATCTGGTGTTGCCCCGTTCAGTGATCGTTGTTCTGGACACTCGCTGGTTGCATCTGGTGCTGACCAGTTCACTGGTTGCGATCAGTTGAAGTTGCTTCAGCGAGAGTTGTTTCTGATCAAGACTTATTTTGTCACTGGTGGGCAGCAAGATCAGTAAGGCTTGTCTTATCACTTCAGTACTTGACTTAAGATCAGCATACACCAGTAGTTTAAATCTAATAAAGGATATCCAAGTGTTATTTTTTGCTTGCTGAACTTCATTTAATAAAAACACGAGCCGAATATTTATGCGGAAATGGCTCGGGGTCATTCCTGCATCAATCTCTCCCTCTTTTTGAGGACTTGCCCTCAAGTCCTTAAAGTAAGGTCTCGAGTTTCCATTTCTGAGCATCTTCAGGTCATAGCCAACTTCTGATAATCCCCACATTGTAACAAAGCTGGAATCTTCAGATTGTTTGAAACAAAAATATTTATGTACACCATCTCCCAAGGCCTCGACATTCATCATGGATTCAAGAACCAACAGATAGGAAACTTGATCAAACTTTGAGACATCATCAAAGACCAGATTATTCTCATCAATAGGAACAAGGATTAGAACTGGAAAGACTAAGTATCGCCCAGTACACATAACTGCCACATTGATTTTCATCTCGACTCCTGGGCTACTGAGCAATTCATGATTCCCAGATATGACAAATACTTTCCTTAAAAGACCAGAACATACTCCTACACACACTACATTCCGGTTCCTTTTCTTCTTACAATTGATCTTATAATTAAGTCCATACTCATTCTCGACTTGCTCTTCACTACCTCTTATAAGACCAGACACATATAACTTCATTTTATATTTAACATTCCCACTGGTTTCAAGATCGACTATACAAGAAACTGTTTGTAACCCTTCTTTAAACTCACATTTAAATTCAGCTCGGGATATTACAAGATTAGTTTGAAATAGTGCATAGTCATCATGTTCACCAGTTAGAGTATACAGACCAGATTTCTGAAGTGTTAACAAACTGGACACTCCAGCCCATACCATGGCCTTATCATACTTAAACATATTAGCATGAACACATAATGAAATTATTTCAGCTTTAATCACTTCATCAAGTAGTAAAGATTTAAGAGTGTCTTGCTTCTCTCGCACACATAATGAAATTATTTCAGCTTTAATCACTTCATCAAGTAGTAAAGATTTAAGAGTGTCTTGCTTCTCTTGCACACATAATGAAATTATTTCAGCTTTAATCACTTCATCAAGTAGTAAAGATTTAAGAGTGTCTTGCTTCTCTTGCACACATAATGAAATTATTTCAGCTTTAATCACTTCATCAAGTAGTAAAGATTTAAGAGTGTCTTGCTTCTCTTGCACACATAATGAAATTATTTCAGCTTTAATCACTTCATCAAGTAGTAAAGATTTAAGAGTGTCTTGCTTCTCTTGCACACATAATGAAATTATTTCAGCTTTAATCACTTCATCAAGTAGTAAAGATTTAAGAGTGTCTTGCTTCTCTTGCACACATAATGAAATTATTTCAGCTTTAATCACTTCATCAAGTAGTAAAGATTTAAGAGTGTCTTGCTTCTCTTGCACACATAATGAAATTATTTCAGCTTTAATCACTTCATCAAGTAGTAAAGATTTAAGAGTGTCTTGCTTCTCTTGCACACATAATGAAATTATTTCAGCTTTAATCACTTCATCAAGTAGTAAAGATTTAAGAGTGTCTTGCTTCTCTTGCACACATAATGAAATTATTTCAGCTTTAATCACTTCATCAAGTAGTAAAGATTTAAGAGTGTCTTGCTTCTCTTGCACACATAATGAAATTATTTCAGCTTTAATCACTTCATCAAGTAGTAAAGATTTAAGAGTGTCTTGCTTCTCTTGCACACATAATGAAATTATTTCAGCTTTAATCACTTCATCAAGTAGTAAAGATTTAAGAGTGTCTTGCTTCTCTTGCACACATAATGAAATTATTTCAGCTTTAATCACTTCATCAAGTAGTAAAGATTTAAGAGTGTCTTGCTTCTCTTGCACACATAATGAAATTATTTCAGCTTTAATCACTTCATCAAGTAGTAAAGATTTAAGAGTGTCTTGCTTCTCTTGCACACATAATGAATTATTTCAGCTTTAATCACTTAATCAAGTAGTAAAGATTTAAGTGTGTCTTGCTTCTCTCGCACACATAATGAAATTATTTCAGCTTTAATCACTTCATCAAGTAGTAAAGATTTAAGAGTGTCTTGCTTCTCTTGCACACATAATGAAATTATTTCAGCTTTAATCACTTCATCAAGTAGTAAAGATTTAAGAGTGTCTTGCTTCTCTTGCACACATAATGAAATTATTTCAGCTTTAATCACTTCATCAAGTAGTAAAGATTTAAGAGTGTCTTGCTTCTCTTGCACACATAATGAAATTATTTCAGCTTTAATCACTTCATCAAGTAGTAAAGATTTAAGAGTGTCTTGCTTCTCTTGCACACATAATGAAATTATTTCAGCTTTAATCACTTCATCAAGTAGTAAAGATTTAAGAGTGTCTTGCTTCTCTTGCACACATAATGAAATTATTTCAGCTTTAATCACTTCATCAAGTAGTAAAGATTTAAGAGTGTCTTGCTTCTCTTGCACACATAATGAAATTATTTCAGCTTTAATCACTTCATCAAGTAGTAAAGATTTAAGAGTGTCTTGCTTCTCTTGCACACATAATGAAATTATTTCAGCTTTAATCACTTCATCAAGTAGTAAAGATTTAAGAGTGTCTTGCTTCTCTTGCACACATAATGAAATTATTTCAGCTTTAATCACTTCATCAAGTAGTAAAGATTTAAGAGTGTCTTGCTTCTCTTGCACACATAATGAAATTATTTCAGCTTTAATCACTTCATCAAGTAGTAAAGATTTAAGAGTGTCTTGCTTCTCTTGCACACATAATGAAATTATTTCAGCTTTAATCACTTCATCAAGTAGTAAAGATTTAAGAGTGTCTTGCTTCTCTTGCACACATAATGAATTGTGTTCCTTATATAGGGGATGAATTAGGGCAACACAGCCTTACAATGATAGTGATAGAATGGTGGTTGTCGACTTCTAATAGGCTCTTTGTACTTGATCCAGGAGCCTTTGTCTTCTATACCAAAACGGGTATGAAAGAGAGAAACCCTTGTTTTGGTCCCAACTGTACCTTTGCCATATAAGGTAACATTCAGTTGGCTGAACCACCATGTGACTTCTTGTCTTCTTGTTGGTTTGAAATCTTCCCGCCTTGACATACAACTTGGGAAATTAAACCGCCCGCTGACAAGAGTCATTGACTCGCTGATGACTCGCTGACGACCCACGTCAGCGACCAAGTCTGGTCAGCGAATCCTTGACTCAACAATCTCCCCCTATTCGCTGAGAAGACTTGCTGAATAGATTGTATTTGTAAAGAATAAAAGATATGAAGGAAAGATGTCTTTTTATATCAACTTTCAAAAGTTACAAGTTGATTCAATCAACATTTACATTAGACATCTACAAACTTTCAGCTTCAAACTCCCAAGCGTGTTCTTGCTTGGCAGTCTGAACTGCTGGGTCATTAAATCGATGAGGTTTAGCCAGCTCCTCATCCACCTTGCTGATGAACCATCTATTGTTAGATGTTTCAGCACATCTTCTTCTTATGTTTATGAGAAACCCGGTTGAAGCTTTCTCAATTTCGTCCAGGCGGAAGAACAATTGAGTGTTCTGGAAGTTTGTGAAGAAGATGCCAGCAGGTGTCTCAAGTACCCTCCCTTCTTCAAAAACACTTCTGGGAGGTAGTCTGGTGTTTAAAGATGCATCACCAGAGATAGGTGGAAGATCGAGTCTAAGAGTTCGCTGCTCTTCCTTTCTTTTTCTTTGAGCCCTTTGACCTGCTGAGGATTGTACAGAGAGTTGATCAGCAGTGGGAGGTTTGAAGAAACCAGAATCAATAAGCTGTCTTCGGCGAGTGTCAGAGAGAGGGGTTATTTCAGCATTTGCCAGATATGTGCTGTGAAAGATTGGCAACATTTCCCTTGACCTATCTTCGGCCATTCTCTCAGCAAATCCAGCTTCCCATGAAGCTCTGACCGTCTCTTGGTCACTACGCTCTTCAGCAGCATCTACAATTTGTTGCTCCCCCTCAATATCAGCTGGGGGAGCTTCAATACTTGTTTCTTTTTCAGTCTCCCCCTCAAACTTGGCTCTTTTTTCAGTAAGCTGCTTCTCAACATCCTTGTGTTTCTGCCTGTAAAGAGCTTCAGCACCACTTGATTTTAGCAACATTCTTTGCTCATCATCAAGCTGATCCTTTTCAAGTAAAGGTAGCTGTCTTATAAACTCAAGATTCTTCTTCTCATTCTCTTCATTTTGTTTGATTCTATCCAGCTCTTTGATAGCATCATCTTGAGTTCTTCCATCAGCAGTTAGTGCCAATACATCAATCAGTTGATGCTGATGGCCTGCTGAGGATTGTACAGAGAGTTGATCAGCAGTGGGAGGTTTGAAGAAACCAGAATCAATAAGCTGTCTTCGGCGAGTGTCAGAGAGAGGGGTTATTTCAGCATTTGCCAGATATGTGCTGTGAAAGATTGGCAACATTTCCCTTGACCTATCTTCGGCCATTCTCTCAGCAAATCCAGCTTCCCATGAAGCTCTGACCGTCTCTTGGTCACTACGCTCTTCAGCAGCATCTACAATTTGTTGCTCCCCCTCAATATCAGCTGGGGGAGCTTCAATACTTGTTTCTTTTTCAGTCTCCCCCTCAAACTTGGCTCTTTTTTCAGTAAGCTGCTTCTCAACATCCTTGTGTTTCTGCCTGTAAAGAGCTTCAGCACCACTTGATTTTAGCAACATTCTTTGCTCATCATCAAGCTGATCCTTTTCAAGTAAAGGTAGCTGTCTTATAAACTCAAGATTCTTCTTCTCATTCTCTTCATTTTGTTTGATTCTATCCAGCTCTTTGATAGCATCATCTTGAGTTCTTCCATCAGCAGTTAGTGCCAATACATCAATCAGTTGATGCTGATGGCCTGCTGATCCTTTTTGATGATATTGGTGGAGGTGCGAAGTTTTTCTTGATCAGCAACCATAGAGACACATTTCTCTTTGATTTCCTCGATGCTGGCACTGTTCTCAGATTGTTTAACATACCAGCTTTGTAGTGTTTTCACCAATTGATCATCAGCTTTATCTTTAATATCTACCATGAGTTTGGCAGCCTTGGTAAGATCATTTAATTGGTGTTCTACTCTTTCCAACCTATCAGCAGAGTTGGTGGAGTAAGAAATGCCCAAGTCCTTGGCAGTGAGAGACTTGGCCTCTGCTGTCTTGTGAGAAGAATAACCAGGAACAGCTTGAAAGGAGGAGGGCATACCCATAGAGAGCATGGTGTTCACTGGTCGAGTAGGAGGAGTAGGAGGTCTTGTACAAAAAGTCACTGCCTCAACAACATTTTCATTTATGGCTGCTGCATTTTCACCAGCAGCACCATCATCATTTGCATTTACATCCATGTCACTGGCATCTTCTTCAGCGTGACTATCAAGATCAAGTTGAAAATCTTCTGCCACAATGCCACCCAACTCATAGTCACTTTCATCATCACTAGCTTCTTCAGTGACAACTTTATCAACATCAATAACCTCTTTTTCAGCATCAACAATAACAACCGCTTCTTCAATAACCTCTCCCCCAGCAACTCAACATTCAATAACCTCTTTTTCAGACAACAATCAACAACCGCTTCTTCAATAACCTCTTTTTCAGATCAACAATCAACAACCGCTTCTTCAATAACCTCTTCTTCAGTGACAACATCAACAACTTTCAATAACCTCTTTTTCAGCATCAACAATCAACAACCGCTTCTTCAATAACCTCTTTTTCAGCAACATCAACAACCGCTTCTTCAATAACCTCTTCTTCAGCAACAATCAACAACTTTCAATAACCTCTTTTTCAGATCAACAATCAACAACCGCTTCTTCAATAACCTCTTTTTCAGATCAACAATCAACAACCGCTTCTTCAATAACCTCTTTTTCAGATCAACAATCAACAACCGCTTCTTCAATAACCTCTTTTTCAGCATCAACAATCAACAACCGCTTCTTCAATAACCTCTTTTCAGATCAACAATCAACAACCTTCTTCAATAACCTCTTTTTCAGCAATCAACATCAACAACCGCTTCTTCAATAACCTCTTCTTCAGTGACAACATCAACATCAATAACCTCTTTTTCAGACAACAATCAACAACCGCTTCTTCAATAACCTCTTTTTCAGCATCAACAATCAACAACCGCTTTTCAATAACCTCTTTCTTCAGTCAACAATCAACAACTCTTCAATAACCTCTTTTTCAGCATATAATAACAACTTCCACAGTGGCCGGTTTTTCTGATTGCTGTTTAACAAGCTGTGACAGCAGGGTCTTGATTTCATCCACTTCTTTTTCCAGATGAACATGCCTCTGGCGATCTTCCTCAGTGAAGGATGAAGAAGGAGTTGGAAGATCAGCCACTTGTTTTTCCAAGGCTTGAATAGCCTTGGTGTTGCTTTCAACTTGAGTGGTCAGTAAGGGAATGAGATCACTCAACTTTTTCACTTCAGCAGCAGCAGATTGACTAGAGGATGCTGCCTTTTTAGCTGAGTATCGAGTAGAGTTTTCAATTTTGCACAGCGAACGAGTAGAGTTTTTGATGGCCTGCTGATCCTTTTTGATGATATTGGTGGAGGTGCGAAGTTTTTCTTGATCAGCAACCATAGAGACACATTTCTCTTTGATTTCCTCGATGCTGGCACTGTTCTCAGATTGTTTAACATACCAGCTTTGTAGTGTTTTCACCAATTGATCATCAGCTTTATCTTTAATATCTACCATGAGTTTGGCAGCCTTGGTAAGATCATTTAATTGGTGTTCTACTCTTTCCAACCTATCAGCAGAGTTGGTGGAGTAAGAAATGCCCAAGTCCTTGGCAGTGAGAGACTTGGCCTCTGCTGTCTTGTGAGAAGAATAACCAGGAACAGCTTGAAAGGAGGAGGGCATACCCATAGAGAGCATGGTGTTCACTGGTCGAGTAGGAGGAGTAGGAGGTCTTGTACAAAAAGTCACTGCCTCAACAACATTTTCATTTATGGCTGCTGCATTTTCACCAGCAGCACCATCATCATTTGCATTTACATCCATGTCACTGGCATCTTCTTCAGCGTGACTATCAAGATCAAGTTGAAAATCTTCTGCCACAATGCCACCCAACTCATAGTCACTTTCATCATCACTAGCTTCTTCAGTGACAACTTTATCAACATCAATAACCTCTTTTTCAGCATCAACAATAACAACCGCTTCTTCAATAACCTCTTTTTCAGCATCAACAATAACAACCGCTTCTTCAATAACCTCTCCCCCAGCAACCTGCACTTCAGGAACATCAGCAGCAGTTGCGGTCCTTTCAGCAATAGAGAAGCTGATTGGATTGGGGGAAGATTCAGGTTCCACTCTTTTTACTATTTTCTTCCTTTTAGGAAGAGCTTGTCTTTTATTGGCCATTTTGGGAGTTTTTGAAGATGTTGGAGGGGTTATCAGCATACCAGCTCCAGCAGGGTTTTGCTTATAGATTTCAGGGTACATGGTAAACAGTACCTGCTTCATTGCTGGAGTAAGCGCAGCATACTTTAAATCGAAGTGCTCAGGGTCGCAAGCAGGAATTTTATATACAGAACTTGCAACCCTTGGAGAAAGAATGAATCGAGCACCATTTGGCATGTATTCTTCCTTCAACACATGCCTGAATATCAAAGACAGAAAGCGTGTGAAGGGCACTGAGCTTGATCGATTTCTTATGGTAATCTTTGACTTCAAATCTTCAAATATTACATTTGCGAAGTCAATGTTTCTTCCTTCAACACATGCCTGAATATCAAAGACAGAAAGCGTGTGAAGGGCACTGAGCTTGATCGATTTCTTATGGTAATCTTTGACTTCAAATCTTCAAATATTACATTTGCGAAGTCAATGTTTCTTCCTTTTGCCAGTGCATAAATTATTTGCATCTGGGCAGCAGTGGCTTGATCAAAGGATCCACTGTTCCCACCGAGGCACTGAATGACATGTGTGAACAGCAACCTCCATACACCTGGAATATACTTCTTTTGAGGATTGCTGTGAACAGGAAGGGCTGGTACCATGTTTGTCCCATACCCAATGGTTAACAACCATTCTTTCCATACAGAGGTAGGGACCAAATCAACAAAGGGCTTGTCATTGGATTGTTTAGGAAGCCTGAGTACATCTCTTAGAAGATCAGCAGAGATGGTGATGGTGTGTTTACCTTTCATGACTGTGCCTTTAATGGTACTGCTTGACACATCATAGTTACACGTCCACCAGAATTCCCTTAAGAGATGAAGACACATCTCATGGGGATTTTTATATATTGCCCTTCTAACTGGACATCCTTTGATGAAGTCCAGCATAGAATAATATCCTTTGACTTTAGAAGGGATTTCTTCAGATCCCAAGTAATTGTTTGCTTTGACAGTTAGTTTCTGGGCTTGAAAAGAGACTTGGTTAGAAGGAGGAATGCCTTCATTATCGAAGACTTCAGAAGTGAGATAAGAGGGAATGTTTTCTGGAGTTTGATCAGAATGAGAGGCCATTTTATATCAAGATAATAGGAAGGAGGATGAGATATGAAGTAGAGAAGATGAAAAGATTGAAAGAAAATGGAAAAGATATTTGAAGTATTGAGAGATTTAGGAGAGGATGAGAAAGAAAATGAATGAGAAAGAAAAATGAACGTGAAAGATAATGAAGAGAGAAGAAAATGAATGAGAAAGAAAAATGAATGAGAAAGAAAAATGAATGAGAAAGAAAAATGAATGAGAAAGAAAAATGAATGAGAAAGAAAAATGAATGAGAAAGAAAAATGAATGAGAAAGAAAAATGAATGAGAAAGAAAAATGAATGAGAAAGAAAAATGAATGAGAAAGAAAAATGAATGAGAAAGAAAAATGAATGAGAAAGAAAAATGAATGAGAAAGAAAAATGAATGAGAAAGAAAAATGAATGAGAAAGAAAAATGAATGAGAAAGAAAAATGAATGAGAAAGAAAAATGAATGAGAAAGAAAAATGAATGAGAAAGAAAAATGAATGAGAAAGAAAAATGAATGAGAAAGAAAAATGAATGAGAAAGAAAAATGAATGAGAAAGAAAAATGAATGAGAAAGAAAAATGAATGAGAAAGAAAAATGAATGAGAAAGAAAAATGAATGAGAAAGAAAAATGAATGAGAAAGAAAAATGAATGAGAAAGAAAAATGAATGAGAAAGAAAAATGAATAGAAAGAAAATGAATGAGAAAGAAAAATGAATGAGAAAGAAAAATGAATGAGAAAGAAAAATGAATGAGAAAGAAAAATGAATGAGAAAGAAAAATGAATGAGAAAGAAAAATGAATGAGAAAGAAAAATGAATGAGAAAGAAAAATGAATGAGAAAGAAAAATGAATGAGAAAGAAAAATGAATGAGAAAGAAAAATGAATGAGAAAGAAAAATGAATGAGAAAGAAAAATGAATGAGAGATTTAGGAAATGAATGAGAAAGAAAAATGAATGAGAAAGAAAAATGAATGAGAAAGAAAATGAATGAGAAAGAAAAATGAATGAGAAAGAAAAATGAATGAGAAAGAAAAATGAATGAGAAAGAAAAATGAATGAGAAAGAAAAATGAATGAGAAAGAAAAATGAATGAGAAAGAAAAATGAATGAGAAAGAAAAATGAATGAGAAAGAAAAATGAATGAGAAAGAAAAATGAATGAGAAAGAAAAATGAATGAGAAAGAAAAATGAATGAGAAAGAAAAATGAATGAGAAAGAAAAATGAATGAGAAAGAAAAATGAATGAGAAAGAAAAATGAATGAGAAAGAAAAATGAATGAGAAAGAAAAATGAATGAGAAAGAAAAATGAATGAGAAAGAAAAATGAATGAGAAAGAAAAATGAATGAGAAAGAAAAATGAATGAGAAAGAAAAATGAATGAGAAAGAAAAATGAATGAGAAAGAAAAATGAATGAGAAAGAAAAATGAATGAGAAAGAAAAATGAATGAGAAAGAAAAATGAATGAGAAAGAAAAATGAATGAGAAAGAAAAATGAATGAGAAAGAAAAATGAATGAGAAAGAAAAATGAATGAGAAAGAAAAATGAATGAGAAAGAAAAATGAATGAGAAAGAAAAATGAATGAGAAAGAAAAATGAATGAGAAAGAAAAATGAATGAGAAAGAAAATGAATGAGAAAGAAAAATGAATGAGAGATTTAGGAAATGAATGAGAAAGAAAAATGAATGAGAAAGAAAAATGAATAGAAAGAAAATGAATGAGAAAGAAAAATGAATGAGAAAGAAAAATGAATGAGAAAGAAAAATGAATGAGAAAGAAAAATGAATGAGAAAGAAAAATGAATGAGAGATTTAGGAAATGAATGAGAAAGAAAAATGAATGAGAAAGAAAAATGAATGAGAAAGAAAAATGAATGAGAAAGAAAAATGAATGAGAAAGAAAAATGAATGAGAAAGAAAAATGAATGAGAAAGAAAAATGAATGAGAAAGAAAAATGAATGAGAAAGAAAATGAATGAGAAAGAAAAATGAAGAGAAAGAAAAATGAATGAGAAAGAAAAATGAATGAGAAAGAAAAATGAATGAGAAAGAAAAATGAATGAGAAAGAAAAATGAATGAGAAAGAAAAATGAATGAGAAAGGAAATGAATGAGAAAGAAAAATGAATGAGAAAGAAAAATGAATGAGAAAGAAAAATGAATGAGAAAGAAAAATGAATGAGAAAGAAAAATGAATGAGAAAGAAAAATGAATGAGAAAGAAAAATGAATGAGAAAGAAAAATGAATGAGAAAGAAAAATGAATGAGAAAGAAAAATGAATGAGAAAGAAAAATGAATGAGAAAGAAAAATGAATGAGAAAGAAAAATGAAGAGAAAGAAAAATGAATGAGAAAGGAAATGAATGAGAAAGAAAATGAATGAGAAAGAAAAATGAATGAGAGATTTAGGAGAGGATGAGAAAGAAAATGAATGAGAAAGAAAAATGAACGTGAAAGATGGAGACTTTTAGCTCTCCATTACTTTTTATCTTGCTTTTTCCCAAAGCAACAGGGAGTAACGGATTTGATAAGTCTTTACCAGCAGCCGTTTGCTGCTGGACTAGATGGAGACTTTTAGCTCTCCATTACTTTTTATCTTGCTTTTTCCCAAAGCAACAGGGAGTAACGGATTTGATAAGTCTTTACCAGCAGCCGTTTGCTGCTGGACTAGATGGAGACTTTTAGCTCTCCATTACTTTTTATCTTGCTTTTTCCCAAAGCAACAGGGAGTAACGGATTTGATAAGTCTTTACCAGCAGCCGTTTGCTGCTGGACTAGATGGAGACTTTTAGCTCTCCATTACTTTTTATCTTGCTTTTTCCCAAAGCAACAGGGAGTAACGGATTTGATAAGTCTTTACCAGCAGCCGTTTGCTGCTGGACTAGATGGAGACTTTTAGCTCTCCATTACTTTTTATCTTGCTTTTTCCCAAAGCAACAGGGAGTAACGGATTTGATAAGTCTTTACCAGCAGCCGTTTGCTGCTGGACTAGATGGAGACTTTTAGCTCTCCATTACTTTTTATCTTGCTTTTTCCCAAAGCAACAGGGAGTAACGGATTTGATAAGTCTTTACCAGCAGCCGTTTGCTGCTGGACTAGATGGAGACTTTTAGCTCTCCATTACTTTTTATCTTGCTTTTTCCCAAAGCAACAGGGAGTAACGGATTTGATAAGTCTTTACCAGCAGCCGTTTGCTGCTGGACTAGATGGAGACTTTTAGCTCTCCATTACTTTTTATCTTGCTTTTTCCCAAAGCAACAGGGAGTAACGGATTTGATAAGTCTTTACCAGCAGCCGTTTGCTGCTGGACTAGATGGAGACTTTTAGCTCTCCATTACTTTTTATCTTGCTTTTTCCCAAAGCAACAGGGAGTAACGGATTTGATAAGTCTTTACCAGCAGCCGTTTGCTGCTGGACTAGATGGAGACTTTTAGCTCTCCATTACTTTTTATCTTGCTTTTTCCCAAAGCAACAGGGAGTAACGGATTTGATAAGTCTTTACCAGCAGCCGTTTGCTGCTGGACTAGATGGAGACTTTTAGCTCTCCATTACTTTTTATCTTGCTTTTTCCCAAAGCAACAGGGAGTAACGGATTTGATAAGTCTTTACCAGCAGCCGTTTGCTGCTGGACTAGATGGAGACTTTTAGCTCTCCATTACTTTTTATCTTGCTTTTTCCCAAAGCAACAGGGAGTAACGGATTTGATAAGTCTTTACCAGCAGCCGTTTGCTGCTGGACTAGATGGAGACTTTTAGCTCTCCATTACTTTTTATCTTGCTTTTTCCCAAAGCAACAGGGAGTAACGGATTTGATAAGTCTTTACCAGCAGCCGTTTGCTGCTGGACTAGATGGAGACTTTTAGCTCTCCATTACTTTTTATCTTGCTTTTTCCCAAAGCAACAGGGAGTAACGGATTTGATAAGTCTTTACCAGCAGCCGTTTGCTGCTGGACTAGATGGAGACTTTTAGCTCTCCATTACTTTTTATCTTGCTTTTTCCCAAAGCAACAGGGAGTAACGGATTTGATAAGTCTTTACCAGCAGCCGTTTGCTGCTGGACTAGATGGAGACTTTTAGCTCTCCATTACTTTTTATCTTGCTTTTTCCCAAAGCAACAGGGAGTAACGGATTTGATAAGTCTTTACCAGCAGCCGTTTGCTGCTGGACTAGATGGAGACTTTTAGCTCTCCATTACTTTTTATCTTGCTTTTTCCCAAAGCAACAGGGAGTAACGGATTTGATAAGTCTTTACCAGCAGCCGTTTGCTGCTGGACTAGATGGAGACTTTTAGCTCTCCATTACTTTTTATCTTGCTTTTTCCCAAAGCAACAGGGAGTAACGGATTTGATAAGTCTTTACCAGCAGCCGTTTGCTGCTGGACTAGATGGAGACTTTTAGCTCTCCATTACTTTTTATCTTGCTTTTTCCCAAAGCAACAGGGAGTAACGGATTTGATAAGTCTTTACCAGCAGCCGTTTGCTGCTGGACTAGATGGAGACTTTTAGCTCTCCATTACTTTTTATCTTGCTTTTTCCCAAAGCAACAGGGAGTAACGGATTTGATAAGTCTTTACCAGCAGCCGTTTGCTGCTGGACTAGATGGAGACTTTTAGCTCTCCATTACTTTTTATCTTGCTTTTTCCCAAAGCAACAGGGAGTAACGGATTTGATAAGTCTTTACCAGCAGCCGTTTGCTGCTGGACTAGATGGAGACTTTTAGCTCTCCATTACTTTTTATCTTGCTTTTTCCCAAAGCAACAGGGAGTAACGGATTTGATAAGTCTTTACCAGCAGCCGTTTGCTGCTGGACTAGATGGAGACTTTTAGCTCTCCATTACTTTTTATCTTGCTTTTTCCCAAAGCAACAGGGAGCTCACCCATCATGCTCATCTCGAATTGAGAGGACATCAGGGAGCTGAACTTAGAACAAAGTTTCTTGCTGGAGGACCCAAAGATGATGTCATCTACATATATCTGAACATATATGACATCAGCACCCTTTCTATAGATAAAGAGAGTGCTGTCTATGGATCCTCGCTGAAACTTGTTGGAGAGAAGAAATTCAGAGAGTGTGTCGTACCAAGCTCTGGGAGCTTGCTTAAGACCATAGAGTGCTTTGTAAAGGCGATAGACATGGTGTGGCTTGGCTGGATCTTCAAAACCAGGTGGCTGCTCAACATAAACTTCCTCATCGAGTTTTCCATTTAGGAAGGCACTCTTTACATCCATTTGATATACAGTGAAGTTTTTGTAAGCAGCATGTGCCAAGAATAAGCGTATAGCTTCCAGTCTGGCCACTGGTGCAAAGGTTTCGTCATAGTCAACTCCTTCTTCTTGAAGGTAACCTTGTGCAACTAGCCTAGCCTTGTTACGTGTAACAACACCATCTTCGTCCATCTTATTACGATAAACCCATTTAGTTCCAATCGGTTCTTTTCCAGGAGGTAAGGGAACCAAGAACCAGACATGCTGTCTTTGGAACTGGGTAAGTTCCTCTTGCATGGCAGCGACCCATGAAGGATCAACCATTGCTTCTCCTATGTTTTTGGGTGTGATCATAGACAAGAAGTTTACATATAGACATGTATTTCTTGTCGCTGATCGAGTAATAATCCCTTGCTGAAGATCACCGATAACTTGGTGAGCTGGATGACTAGACGTCCACTTAAGTGCAGGGGCACTTGATATACCAAGTTGAGTGGCAGCGGAAGTTGAAGCGATGGGTTCAGCAGGAGTATTATAGGAAGAGAGGTCAATAGTTAGAATGGGTTCAGGAGGATGATCAGCAGAGCCATTTGACTGATTTGAGTTATCATTGATGGCGGAGTCTTCAGCAGACTCCATTTCTTCAGCATTTGCTGAAGCATCATGAAACTCTTCATTAGTAGAGTCATCAGTATGCACGTCATCAGTCAGTGATCTAGGTTTGACTGATGCTGTACTGATTGATCTTAAGATAGGCTCAACTGGCTCAATCGTGTAGATATGAGCAGTAACTTGCTCTAGTTCAGCATCAGCTGAACTATCCTTATCAGGCAGCGAGCAAGAAGCATCAACAAATAAGTCAGCTTCCTTAGTAAGAGGGTCAGCTAGCTCATTAAAAATGACCTCAGACGAGGAGGATTGAATGTCCTTTAGAACTGATGAACTTTCATCAAAAGTGACGTGAATGGATTCATCAACCTTCTGAAGGCGAGTATTAAATACTCTGAATGCTTTGCTGATGGATGAATACCCAAGAAAGTATCCATCGTCAGCTTTAGGATCAAATTTTCCTAGATGATCCTTATTGTTTAGAATGAAAACAGGACATCCAAATACATGAAAGTAGTTGATTTGAGGTACCTTTCCTTTCAGTGCCTCATACGCAGTCTTGTCATGTCTTTTGACAATTAGACAGCGATTTTGAGTGTGACAAGCTGTACTTACAGCTTCTGCCCAGAACTTGCTGGGTAGAGAGGACTCACTGAGCATGGTGCGAGCTGCTTCGATGAGAGTTCTATTTCTCCTTTCAGCGACTCCATTTTGCTCAGGGGTTCTTGTAGAAGAGAAGTTTTGTGAGATCCCTTGATCAGCACAAAAGGCTTCAAGAGTGTGGTTTCTGAACTCAGTGCCATGATCGCTTCTGAGTTCTTTCACCCTAATGCTGTTGAGATTCTCCATTTTCTTGATGAAATTGATAATCTCTTCAGCAGCATCACTCTTAGAATGAAGAAATATGGTCCAAGTGTATCGTGAATATTCATCCACGATTACTAAAGTGTATTTGCTACCCTTTAGACTTTGGACATTCACTGGACCAAAAAGATCCATGTGAAGAAGATGAAAGCAGCCAGAGATAGAGTTGGCCTGCTTAGTTTTGAAAGTTGCTCTGTGGCTTTTACCTTTTTCGCAAGCACCACAAAGTCTATCCTTTTCAAAAGAAAGATGAGGGAGGCCACGAACAAGGTTCTTTTTGGCCAGAGAGTTAATGGTTTTGAAGTTCACATGCGACATACGCTTGTGCCATAACCAGTTTAGTTCAGCAGCCGACTTGGCAAAGAAACAAGTCTCACTATCAGTCTTGATAGGAGTGAAGTCAACTAGATATACATCTCGTTTTCTTGGTGCAACCAAGACTACTTCCTTGTTTATGTTTACCACAGTGCCTTGATGTTTATCAAGAATCACCTTGTAGTTAGCATCACAAAGTTGACTTATGCTGATGAGATTATGTTTTAATCCATTGACATAAGCGACTTTGTTGAACTTTATGAGTCCATTAGAGAGAAGACCATAACCTTCTGTTTGTCCAGTGGAGTTGTCACCAAACACTACAGTGGGGCCAGCAGCCTCTACGTAGTTATCCAGCAGGGTCTTTGAGCCAGTCATGTGTTTTGAACAGCCACTGTCCAAATACCACACACCTTTTCCTAGCGAGCCCTGCATGGATTTAACAGAAGGATTTAGATGGGTTCACTATTGAACTCACTGACAGACATGTCAGCAGGATTAAAGATGGGTTCACTGTTGACGGTGTCATCAGTAGAGAGAGGAAGAGGAGCACTGGGGTTAGTATTCTCATCACTTGGAGAGTTATCAAGATGGTGAGCAGGAGTTATAAGATACTGATCAGCAGATGTGATAGTGGCTCCAGTATCAAGAACAGTCAAGTTGCTGACTTGATTGTTGTTCCCATACTCAACCAGAATGCTACCTCTGCCAGTGGTAATGATCTCTTGAGATTGAGGCAAGAAGATTCGCTGAGCAGCTATGAAGTCAGCAATGTTCTCCTCAGAGAGATCGGTTGATTCTCCACTATCTATACGATCAGCAGAAGGAGACCTTTCGCTGACAATAGTGGAAGAGGAAGCAACCACTGAAGGATTTGGTTGAATGTCAACTTCAGGAGCATCCCTGGAGTTGTCGCAATCAGAAGCAATGTGACCTCTGCTGCCACATTTGTAGCATTTTTTAGCAGAGGTGCTGCCCTTTTGATTTTGAAGGAAGAATTCCTTCAGTTGGGAGGAGAGATCATTAACTTGCTGAGCCAGCTCGTTAATTTTAGGGTCGACAGAGGAGGATGCCTTTTTCTTTTGCTTAGACTTTTGCTTATGCTTAAGTGAAAGCTGAGGCATGTTAGGAGCAGGACCCAAAATGGATTTTCCTCTTAGATCCTCAGATTGAGATGTAGAGGGGACTTTTGATCCCTTAACTACACTCCAAGCTAGATTGACAGCAGGGTGAGTAGAAGAAGAAGGACCCTGCTGAGATGGATGCACTCTTTTTGGAGTGATCGATCTAGGTTGCTGGTTTGGTGTAACAGACCTATTTTTCCTATGAGGCAAGTATTGCCTATTTGGGGTAGAAGATCTCACTTGCTGATGAGGCAAGTGTCCTCTTTGAGGAGTGATAGGCCTAACTTGCTGATGGGGCAAGTGTCCTCTTTGAGGAGTGATAGGCCTGTTGTGGGTGTGAGACATTCTCTCCTTTTGGGGAGTTTTATGCCTCAAGATAGGAGTAGGCCTAGGTTGAGGTGCCTGCTGATGAACATGTTTATCAGCAGATCGGACCTTAGAAGGTCCAACTTGTTGATATCTAGCGTCACCAAACCTGACGCGTCTCTGCATGACATGTTCATCATTAACAGATATACTGTCAGCAATGACAGGAGCTTGCTGAGAGGATGAAGGAGAAGAGGGTTGAGCAATGGGTTGAGGTTGCTGACTGACTGGATTTGCTCGCTGAGGCGTGCTATAGTCATAAGGGACAGCAACCTTGCTTCTTCTTCTGAAGGGTTCAGAAGGTATGAACGTGAGCTGCTGAGGAGCGATGGGTTTAAAACCATCACTTCCAATATCCCCTTCAAAGGATTCCCTGGAAGAGTATTGCACTCTTCCTTCATTTGGCATCATGCCAATAATGGGAAGATGAGGAAAGGGATTGCTGGTGCTAGCTGGGGAGCTAGTACTATTTTCCTCAGCATTGGATGGGTTGCTGGTAGTAGAAGTGGTAGTACCAGCGTCCATTTCATTATGGTAATTGTTACCCCTAACAAAATACCATTTCTTCATCTCTTCAGGAGAGATGACAGCAGATGGAGGAATAGAATAATCAGGCTTAACCTCATCGCTGAACAAGTCAGAAATAGAGGCAGCAGCATTAAAGTCACCACCTATTACTGCCTGAACTTGAGCAGGGACTTGTTCATTCAGGCACTGATGGTGAAACCTAGAAGCTTTTGACCAGGAGGTCACAATCTTCTTAAGGTTGGCCACTTCAAGCTTGAGTTTTTCGTTCTCAATTTGAACCTTTTGGGCCAACAACTCATGAGATTGGAGTTCAACATGAACATTCCTCAACTCATTGAGTCTTTCAGATTTTTCACTTAACTCCAACGAAGTAGAGTCAAGTTTAGATTGGACGTCAGCTCGTATAGATTCAACGAACTGAAAGTCACAAAGAAGAGATTCGAAGATTTTTGATTTATCTTCTTCAGAAGCAGAGGAGTGAGCACAAACCTTTTTAATGGTGACGTTTACCCACTGACTTGAGGAGACTTGATCTCTTGTCAAAGCATCTCCATCAGCGAGCGCCATAAGGCACATGGCGTCAACATATTCTTCACTGTCTGAATCATCTGATTCAGCCCAGTCGTGCTCTTCAGCAACCAGCCCTTTTGCTGGTGTTTTGGCCTCCTCCATTTCAGCAACCTTGGCCTTCAGCTGATAGTATTTATTCCTGTACTCATCAGCAGGTTTAGAAGGGTTAAGGTTAGTTTTAGGAGCTGCAGGAGTTGGTAAGGCAACTCTGCAATCCTTTTGGTAGTGGCCTTTTCTGCCACATCTCCAGCACTCCTCTTGAGCTTTGTCAACAGGAGGCTTGTATGGAGCAACCGACCTACGGTTGTTCCATTTTCGGGAGTATTTCTTGCCAGCGACTAAGGCAAAATCCATGAAGTCGCTGAACATCTCTTGTTTCTCTTCAGCATCAAGATCATCAACAAGAGATTGAATAGGTTGTGGAAGAAAAGAAGAGCTGGCACCAGTATTGAGATTACTGGGCTCAGCAGAAATAAGGGCCAACGGGTCGAGGGCACAATGAGAAGAGGAGGAAGCAGAAGAAGAAGAGGGACCCACACGATGCTGTGCATCAGCGGCAGCTCTAAGATTCTGAGCAAGAGCTCTTTCTTCGAACTGGAGCATGCCAAAGAGAGACTCAAGGTTAAGGCCATTGAGTCGCTCAGTGGTTCTGAGGATTTGTCTCAGTCCTTGCCACTTGATAGGTAAACTATCAAGAAATTTGTGGCAGACTTCAAAATCGTCATGAGAAATACCAACAGTGGTCATGTCGTTCAGCAACCCTTTAAATCGGGTATATGAACCATTTAGACCTTCGTTGGGAAGGGAAAAGAAATTTTCATAGGCTCTTTTCAAGTCTATCTTTTTAGTGGCAATGGTAGCAGCAGAGCCTTCATGCATGCTCACCAATCTATCCCAAACTTCCTTTGAAGAGGGATATCTAATCACCACTTTCATGAGGTCAGTGGGAAGAGTGCTGACAATCATGTTTTTGAGCCTTGCATCAAGATTAACAAGTCTCCTTTCATCGTCAGTCCATTGAACTTCTGGTTTGACAATGTCAATCACAATCTCAGGAGCATCAACAGTTGCTCCTGGTGTTCTTTGAACCAGAGTTGGAATATAAGGACCGACGGTCAGTAAAGACATAAGATAGGGTTCCACACCCACTATATGTAGTAACATTCTTTCCTTCCAAGACCCAAAGTCATCGGGCTCGAATCTTGGAGGGACAGATACGTAACCGAAGTCACGTGTGTTCACTAGGGTTGGAACAGCAGACATGTTCTTGTTTTTAAAAGAAGATTTAGAAAAGAAAGTTTAGAAAGAAAAAGTATGCAAACGGATCTAGTTTCAATGACTTAGAAACTAAGGCTCTGATACCAATTGACAGTCCAGGATTTGCACACTTAAATTAGTTTTAACAAGACAATAAAGTAAAGAACAAGAATAAGTTCAAGTGTAAATGTCTAAGCAAGTCTAGTCATATGTCTCATTGATTAAACGATGAATACATGGTCGAGATTACAACTTGTCTTACAAGACTACAAATGAACTATGTAATTGCTAAGTCTAGGAAAGAAGGAAAACTTAAACAATTACAAATAAAGTGATACACACTTTTTGGTTAACAAGAACAACTATAATGATGCGGCTGTGTTTCCTTATATAGGGGATGAATTAGGGCAACACAGCCTTACAATGATAGTGATAGAATGGTGGTTGTCGACTTCTAATAGGCTCTTTTCAAGTCTATCTTTTTAGTGGCAATGGTAGCAGCAGAGCCTTCATGCATGCTCACCAATCTATCCCAAACTTCCTTTGAAGAGGGATATCTAATCACCACTTTCATGAGGTCAGTGGGAAGAGTGCTGACAATCATGTTTTTGAGCCTTGCATCAAGATTAACAAGTCTCCTTTCATCGTCAGTCCATTGAACTTCTGGTTTGACAATGTCAATCACAATCTCAGGAGCATCAACAGTTGCTCCTGGTGTTCTTTGAACCAGAGTTGGAATATAAGGACCGACGGTCAGTAAAGACATAAGATAGGGTTCCACACCCACTATATGTAGTAACATTCTTTCCTTCCAAGACCCAAAGTCATCGGGCTCGAATCTTGGAGGGACAGATACGTAACCGAAGTCACGTGTGTTCACTAGGGTTGGAACAGCAGACATGTTCTTGTTTTTAAAAGAAGATTTAGAAAAGAAAGTTTAGAAAGAAAAAGTATGCAAACGGATCTAGTTTCAATGACTTAGAAACTAAGGCTCTGATACCAATTGACAGTCCAGGATTTGCACACTTAAATTAGTTTTAACAAGACAATAAAGTAAAGAACAGAAAGTAAAGAACAAGAATAAGTTCAAGTGTAAATGTCTAAGCAAGTCTAGTCATATGTCTCATTGATTAAACGATGAATACATGGTCGAGATTACAACTTGTCTTACAAGACTACAAATGAACTATGTAATTGCTAAGTCTAGGAAAGAAGGAAAACTTAAACAATTACAAATAAAGTGATACACACTTTTTGGTTAACAAGAACAACTATAATGATGCGGCTGTGTTTCCTTATATAGGGGATGAATTAGGGCAACACAGCCTTACAATGATAGTGATAGAATGGTGGTTGTCGACTTCTAATAGGCTCTTTGTACTTGATCCAGGAGCCTTTGTCTTCTATACCAAAACGGGTATGAAAGAGAGAAACCCTTGTTTTGGTCCCAACTGTACCTTTGCCATATAAGGTAACATTCAGTTGGCTGAACCACCATGTGACTTCTTGTCTTCTTGTTGGTTTGAAATCTTCCCGCCTTGACATACAACTTGGGAAATTAAACCGCCCGCTGACAAGAGTCATTGACTCGCTGATGACTCGCTGACGACCCACGTCAGCGACCAAGTCTGGTCAGCGAATCCTTGACTCAACAACCTCCATCAAACATTTCTTCTTCATCATATATAAGCTCTTGCTCAACATCGACTTCAACTTTTAACTCTTTAAAAGAATTAGGGGCTGATCTAATCTCCATGAGATTTAAATTACAATCAGTGAGTTTCTTACGAGAATTTTTCTTTTTTGTTTCTCTCACATGATTTTCTAACACATCTAATATTATCCCCATTTGTTTTTCAAGAGATTTAAGCTGTCTATCTCTTCGAAAATTCTCTAAAGCAAGATTTCTATTATAACCCATTTCTATTATCTAAATGAAAAGATAATCAAAAAAATAGATCTAGACAAGAGAGATCAGACCTGAAATTGGGAACCACAATTTCATGAATAAACACATTCAGATCTAAACAATAATGTTCAAAGAAGAATCAGATCTGTGAAATTTTGAGACAACTCTACCCAAACAGATTTTTTAACAAAGAAACAAACACCAACAGATTAAAAAGATTAAGATAACCCTTTTGAATCTGACCCAACAAACAAAATAACAAAAACCCAAGGACTAAAAGATTAAGAAACCTTTTGGGTAACCTGTCTCTGATACCAAATTTGATGCGTAAATCACGCGACACACGACAGCGGAAGACTATTTTTGGTATTTTCTGGATTTTATATGAAACAAACAACTAAACGAGACAATAAAGTAAAATGATAGATAAAAAGAATCCACCACCAAGACTCGTAAAGGCTAAGCCACCGGAATCAAGGATAAAGGAAACACTCCGCCCCACCACTACAACCGATAAAGGTCTAGCCACCACGATTATAGATAAAGGAAACCGAAGATTTAAAAGACCTCACCACAATATTTGATAAAGAACAAGTCACCACAAATATTGATAAAGGGGTCACTCCTAACCACCAAGATCAAAGATCTATAAAGGTAAAAGAAGATTTGTAATAAATAGAGGCTGCTCTATTAATTTTCATTCAACATCAACTTTTTTTACAATGAGAAATACAACCCCTATTTATAACCAAAACTATCACCTAGGAATTAACGAAAAGTAATAATAAAATAATAAAAAGCTGTCTTGAACAAAAGACAACCACTAATTTATTAACCAATAAGAAAGGGACAAGCAATCTTCTAGAAGGATTCCTCCTGCAAGTGGGTCCACAAACCGTTATGAATAATGTTGTCACGCGCTCCTTCCTTATCTTCTTTGGACAGCTGTCATTCCTTCTTTATTGGGTCCCCACACGTGATCAGACTTTATTGGTAGGACTGGAAACTAAAATCCTCAACTGGTGACTTCATCTGGAGCGTTCATCAGTAGACTGGACTGGAGCTGGTCACTTTAGTGCTTCAGTGGAGAACTTCACTGGTGGACTTCTGGAAAGCTTACTGAAGGGTCTTGACTGGAGCCTGGATCTGGAGGATCTTCACTGGAGAATGCATATGGAGGATCTTCACTGGAGAATGCATATGGAGGATCTTCACTGGAGAATGCATATGGAGGATCTTTACTCGAGAATGCATCTGGAGGATCTTCACTGGAGAAGTAATCTGGAGGCTTTTCAACTGGAGCATGGATCTGGGATTGCTTCACTGTAGTCTTGTCCTGGAGAACCTTCACTGGAGTATTCCATCTGGAGCATTTCGACTTAAGCAACTTACTGGAGTTATTCACTGAAGTAAAACTGGAACCCATTTCTGAAGCCTCGTGACTGGAGCCTGGATCTGGAGGATCTTCACTGGAGAATGCATATGGAGGATCTTCACTGGAGAATGCATATGGAGGATCTTCACTGGAGAATGCATCTGGAGGATCTTCACTGGAGAATGCATATGGAGGATCTTCACTGGAGAATGCATATGGAGGATCTTCACTGGAGAATGCATATGGAGGATCTTCACTGGAGAATGCATATGGAGGATCTTCACTGGAGAATGCATATGGAGGATCTTCACTGGAGAATGCATATGGAGGATCTTCACTGGAGAATGCATATGGAGGATCTTCACTGGAGAATGCATCTGGAGGATCTTCACTGGAGAATGCATATGGAGGATCTTCACTGGAGAATGCATATGGAGGATCTTCACTGGAGAATGCATATGGAGGATCTTCACTGGAGAATGCATATGGAGGATCTTCACTGGAGAATGCATATGGAGGATCTTCACTGGAGAATGCATCTGGAGGATCTTCACTGGAGAATGCATATGGAGGATCTTCACTGGAGAATGCATATGGAGGATCTTCACTGGAGAATGCATATGGAGGATCTTCACTGGAGAATGCATATGGAGGATCTTCACTGGAGAATGCATATGGAGGATCTTCACTGGAGAATGCATATGGAGGATCTTCACTGGAGAATGCATATGGAGGATCTTCACTGGAGAATGCATATGGAGGATCTTCACTGGAGAATGCATATGGAGGATCTTCACTGGAGAATGCATATGGAGGATCTTCACTGGAGAATGCATATGGAGGATCTTCACTGGAGAATGCATATGGAGGATCTTCACTGGAGAATGCATATGGAGGATCTTCACTGGAGAATGCATATGGAGGATCTTCACTGGAGAATGCATATGGAGGATCTTCACTGGAGAATGCATATGGAGGATCTTCACTGGAGAATGCATCTGGAGGATCTTCACTGGAGAATGCATATGGAGGATCTTCACTGGAGAATGCATATGGAGGATCTTCACTGGAGAATGCATATGGAGGATCTTCACTGGAGAATGCATATGGAGGATCTTCACTGGAGAATGCATATGGAGGATCTTCACTGGAGAATGCATCTGGAGGATCTTCACTGGAGAATGCATATGGAGGATCTTCACTGGAGAATGCATATGGAGGATCTTCACTGGAGAATGCATCTGGAGGATCTTCACTGGAGAATGCATATGGAGGATCTTCACTGGAGAATGCATATGGAGGATCTTCACTGGAGAATGCATATGGAGGATCTTCACTGGAGAATGCATATGGAGGATCTTCACTGGAGAATGCATATGGAGGATCTTCACTGGAGAATGCATCTGGAGGATCTTCACTGGAGAATGCATATGGAGGATCTTCACTGGAGAATGCATATGGAGGATCTTCACTGGAGAATGCATATGGAGGATCTTCACTGGAGAATGCATATGGAGGATCTTCACTGGAGAATGCATATGGAGGATCTTCACTGGAGAATGCATATGGAGGATCTTCACTGGAGAATGCATATGGAGGATCTTCACTGGAGAATGCATATGGAGGATCTTCACTGGAGAATGCATATGGAGGATCTTCACTGGAGAATGCATATGGAGGATCTTCACTGGAGAATGCATATGGAGGATCTTCACTGGAGAATGCATATGGAGGATCTTCACTGGAGAATGCATATGGAGAATCTTTACTCGAGAATGCATAAGGAGGATCCAAGTGTTATTTTTTGCTTGCTGAACTTCATTTAATAAAAACACGAGCCGAATATTTATGCGGAAATGGCTCGGGGTCATTCCTGCATCATAGAGGCTGCTCTATTAATTTTCATTCAACATCAACTAACTTTACAATGAGAAATAGAACCTCTATTTATAGCCACATGCTCTACCTAGGAATTAACGACATAATAATAAAATAATACATAAAAGCTGTCATGTGCAAGCCACTAAGTAATTTGGACCAATAAAATATGGACACGTAAGCTTCTAGAAACATTCCCCTGCAAGTGGTCCCATAATATTGTTAGAAACGTTCTGTCACACGCGCCTTCTTTAACGGCTGTCATTCTTCTTTATTATTGGGCCCACAAACAACTTCAGTGGAGACTTTATTAATTGGCAACTGGAACATAAATTTGGACCGCAACTGGAGACAAAACTGGAGCACGTCATCTGGAGGACCTTCAGTAGTGGTCACTGGAGCAGTCATCTGGAGCTTGCCACTGGAGAAATGTTACTACTGGAGACTGAACTGGTTCAGAAAAGACTTGTCTGAAATGGGCTACAGCTGGCAGAATCAACATGGCTTGTTCAGAGGGCATGATCAGTTCAGTTGCCTTCTTCAGTTCACTGGGTTCCTCCAGTTCAATGAATCTGGTCATTTCCGCATCACTTACGCATCCACTATTTGCTTGAACTGAAGATTGACGTCGCTAGCCGGTAGGGAATCAAGATAATAGCAGGTACTTGTCTTCATGTTAATCATGCCTAACACCCAATGTCTTCTACAAAAAACAAAGATCAAATTCTGTTAATTACTGTTAATTTTTATTAATTAATTTAAATGTTGTAGAAAATCTAACCCGGGATTGTATGGAAATAAGACGAGGTCATTTTGCTTCCTTGTAGATAACCTTCTTGCAATAACTCGACTTGCATCCTCGATATTCTTGGCCCTCGCTTTACGTTCATGATGCATGATCGCAGTCGGGGTCATGAAACAAACTCCATGATCTCTGTGTGACCCATTCTTGATTTGCTCATACAGGTACCTGTTAACAATTAACATATGAAGTTTACATTCAATTAGTCCTGTTAACATACAAGTACCAATTTTTTATAAACTATATTTATCACTTACATGATATAAGAAGCAACGACAGCCCCGCTTAACTCATCCATTGCAAATAGACTGTCAAAATCATTCCAATTTAAGTACGTGTAACTGGGGTGCCCAAACAAATCGTCCTCGCATTGCACTTTTATGCAATCGACCTTTGCAACTTGTCCATCAACCATCATTGCAGTCATTTTCAATCCCATCCTTTCTTCCATTCTTTTCCTTACTCTCCTCTGACCTCTCGTCATCATTTTTTTCAACGGATTTCCTTTCTTAGTCACTTTTGCAATGGAGGCGACAGTTTCTACGCTTTTTCCTTTTTCAACTGCAACTGTAAACATAACAGTTTCTGGTCACTAAAAAAAACTGTAAACAAATGATGTTTTTGGGCATCGTACCTGTTTTTGGTCACTAAACTGTAAACATAACAGTTTCTGGTCACTAAAACTGTAAACATAACAGTTTCTGGTCACTGCAACTGTAAACATAACAGTTTCTGGTCACTAAAAAAAACTGTAAACAAATGATGTTTTTGGGCATCGTACCTGTTTTTGGCATCGGCGCTTCTTCTTCGTTGTCGGATTCTCTTTGTCGCTTCTTTTCTTTTTTCTTGTGGGTCGACCCACTGCCCAACTCTCTTTTTTCTTCTTCTTCTTTTCTTTCTTCTTCTTTTGTTTCTTCTTCTTTTGTTTCTTCTTCTTTTCTTTGTTTTTTTCTTTGTTGTTTTTCTTCTTTTCTTCTTTTCTCCTTGTCTTGATCAGCAACCTTTTTCTCCTTCTTTTTGGCCACTATCTTGTTCTGCAAAAATATAAAAAAGTCATACAGGTACCATTTTGTTCTAATGATTAAACTGTTTTATAAAAAAGCCTTACCAAACCAGAGCATGGAATGACTAGGTGACTCGGCCAGCTTAGTAAGTACCCAATGGCATCTTTAACGGTCTCAACGAACTCCTCGATATTCTTGGCCTTCGCTTTACGTTCATGATGCATGATCGCAGTCGGGGTCATGAAACAAACTCCATGATCTCTGTGTGACCCATTCTTGATTTGCTCATACAGGTACCTGTTAACAATTAACATATGAAGTTTACATTCAATTAGTCCTGTTAACATACAAGTACCAATTTTTTATAAACTATATTTATCACTCCCCCCCCCCCCCCCCCCCCCCCCCCCCCCCCCCCCCCCCCCCCCCCCCCCCCCCCCCCCCCCCCCCCCCCCCCCCCCCCCCCCCCCCCCCCCCCCCCCCCCCCCCCCCCCCCCCCCCCCCCCCCCCCCCCCCCCCCCCCCCCCCCCCCCCCCCCCCCCCCCCCCCCCCCCCCCCCCCCCCCCCCCCCCCCCCCCCCCCCCCCCCCCCCCCCCCCCCCCCCCCCCCCCCCCCCCCCCCCCCCCCCCCCCCCCCCCCCCCCCCCCCCCCCCCCCCCCCCCCCCCCCCCCCCCCCCCCCCCCCCCCCCCCCCCCCCCCCCCCCCCCCCCCCCCCCCCCCCCCCCCCCCCCCCCCCCCCCCCCCCCCCCCCCCCCCCCCCCCCCCCCCCCCCCCCCCCCCCCCCCCCCCCCCCCCCCCCCCCCCCCCCCCCCCCCCCCCCCCCCCCCCCCCCCCCCCCCCCCCCCCCCCCCCCCCCCCCCCCCCCCCCCCCCCCCCCCCCCCCCCCCCCCCCCCCCCCCCCCCCCCCCCCCCCCCCCCCCCCCCCCCCCCCCCCCCCCCCCCCCCCCCCCCCCCCCCCCCCCCCCCCCCCCCCCCCCCCCCCCCCCCCCCCCCCCCCCCCCCCCCCCCCCCCCCCCCCCCCCCCCCCCCCCCCCCCCCCCCCCCCCCCCCCCCCCCCCCCCCCCCCCCCCCCCCCCCCCCCCCCCCCCCCCCCCCCCCCCCCCCCCCCCCCCCCCCCCCCCCCCCCCCCCCCCCCCCCCCCCCCCCCCCCCCCCCCCCCCCCCCCCCCCCCCCCCCCCCCCCCCCCCCCCCCCCCCCCCCCCCCCCCCCCCCCCCCCCCCCCCCCCCCCCCCCCCCCCCCCCCCCCCCCCCCCCCCCCCCCCCCCCCCCCCCCCCCCCCCCCCCCCCCCCCCCCCCCCCCCCCCCCCCCCCCCCCCCCCCCCCCCCCCCCCCCCCCCCCCCCCCCCCCCCCCCCCCCCCCCCCCCCCCCCCCCCCCCCCCCCCCCCCCCCCCCCCCCCCCCCCCCCCCCCCCCCCCCCCCCCCCCCCCCCCCCCCCCCCCCCCCCCCCCCCCCCCCCCCCCCCCCCCCCCCCCCCCCCCCCCCCCCCCCCCCCCCCCCCCCCCCCCCCCCCCCCCCCCCCCCCCCCCCCCCCCCCCCCCCCCCCCCCCCCCCCCCCCCCCCCCCCCCCCCCCCCCCCCCCCCCCCCCCCCCCCCCCCCCCCCCCCCCCCCCCCCCCCCCCCCCCCCCCCCCCCCCCCCCCCCCCCCCCCCCCCCCCCCCCCCCCCCCCCCCCCCCCCCCCCCCCCCCCCCCCCCCCCCCCCCCCCCCCCCCCCCCCCCCCCCCCCCCCCCCCCCCCCCCCCCCCCCCCCCCCCCCCCCCCCCCCCCCCCCCCCCCCCCCCCCCCCCCCCCCCCCCCCCCCCCCCCCCCCCCCCCCCCCCCCCCCCCCCCCCCCCCCCCCCCCCCCCCCCCCCCCCCCCCCCCCCCCCCCCCCCCCCCCCCCCCCCCCCCCCCCCCCCCCCCCCCCCCCCCCCCCCCCCCCCCCCCCCCCCCCCCCCCCCCCCCCCCCCCCCCCCCCCCCCCCCCCCCCCCCCCCCCCCCCCCCCCCCCCCCCCCCCCCCCCCCCCCCCCCCCCCCCCCCCCCCCCCCCCCCCCCCCCCCCCCCCCCCCCCCCCCCCCCCCCCCCCCCCCCCCCCCCCCCCCCCCCCCCCCCCCCCCCCCCCCTCCAGATCACTTCCTTCTTTGCCTTTTTCATCTTCCCCCATTTAGTTGTAAACTCCTCGGGAATTGGATTCGGTATCAAAGCTTCTGCTTGAACAGATGTGTCCACCGTAACTTCAATGTTCCCATCTAAGATTATATATGAACAAATAAATATTAAATAAGTATGAATATATATAAATATTAAATAAGTAATTTAACTTCAAATACCCGAGACATGATTCACTATGGTTCCTTTGGCGACTATATTTGAAGGATCGTCGACCGCAAATAAGCATCTTTTATCCTACAAATGTGCACAATATTATTAAAACAGACAAGAATTGCACAATATTATTAAAACAGACAAATTGCACATATTATTAAAACACAAGAATTGCACAATATTATTAAAACAGACAAAATTGCACAATATTATTAAAACAGACAAAATTGCACAATATTATTAAAACAGACAAGAATTGCACAATATTATTAAAACAGACAAGAATTGCACAATATTATTAAAACAGACAAAATTGCACAATATTATTAAAACAGACAAGAATTGCACAATATTATTAAAACAGACAAAATTGCACAATATTATTAAAACAGACAAGAATTGCACAATATTATTAAAACAGACAAAATTGCACAATATTATTAAAACAGACAAAATTGCACAATATTATTAAAACAGACAAGAATTGCACAATATTATTAAAACAGACAAGAATTGCACAATATTATTAAAACAGACAAAATTGCACAATATTATTAAAACAGACAAGAATTGCACAATATTATTAAAACAGACAAAATTGCACAATATTATTAAACAGACAAATTGCACAATATTATTAAAACAGACAAAATTGCACAATATTATTAAAACAGACAAGAATTGCACAATATTATTAAAACAGACAAAATTGCACAATATTATTAAAACAGACAAGAATTGCACAATATTATTAAAACAGACAAAATTGCACAATATTATTAAAACAGACAAAATTGCACAATATTATTAAAACAGACAAGAATTGCACAATATTATTAAAACAGACAAGAATTGCACAATATTATTAAAACAGACAAAATTGCACAATATTATTAAAACAGACAAGAATTGCACAATATTATTAAAACAGACAAAATTGCACAATATTATTAAAACAGACAAGAATTGCACAATATTATTAAAACAGACAAGAATTGCACAATATTATTAAAACAGACAAAATTGCACAATATTATTAAAACAGACAAGAATTGCACAATATTATTAAAACAGACAAGAATTGCACAATATTATTAAAACAGACAAGAATTGCACAATATTATTAAAACAGACAAGAATTGCACAATATTATTAAAACAGACAAGAATTGCACAATATTATTAAAACAGACAAAATTGCACAATATTATTAAAACAGACAAGAATTGCACAATATTATTAAAACAGACAAAATTGCACAATATTATTAAAACAGACAAGAATTGCACAATATTATTAAAACAGACAAAATTGCACAATATTATTAAAACAGACAAAATTGCACAATATTATTAAAACAGACAAGAATTGCACAATATTATTAAAACAGACAAAATTGCACAATATTATTAAAACAGACAAGAATTGCACAATATTATTAAAACAGACAAGAATTGCACAATATTATTAAAACAGACAAAATTGCACAATATTATTAAAACAGACAAAATTGCACAATATTATTAAAACAGACAAGAATTGCACAATATTATTAAAACAGACAAAATTGCACAATATTATTAAAACAGACAAAATTGCACAATATTATTAAAACAGACAAAATTGCACAATATTATTAAAACAGACAAAATTGCACAATATTATTAAAACAGACAAGAATTGCACAATATTATTAAAACAGACAAAATTGCACAATATTATTAAAACAGACAAGAATTGCACAATATTATTAAAACAGACAAAATTGCACAATATTATTAAAACAGACAAAATTGCACAATATTATTAAAACAGACAAGAATTGCACAATATTATTAAAACAGACAAAATTGCACAATATTATTAAAACAGACAAGAATTGCACAATATTATTAAAACAGACAAAATTGCACAATATTATTAAAACAGACAAGAATTGCACAATATTATTAAAACAGACAAGAATTGCACAATATTATTAAAACAGACAAGAATTGCACAATATTATTAAAACAGACAAGAATTGCACAATATTATTAAAACAGACAAAATTGCACAATATTATTAAAACAGACAAGAATTGCACAATATTATTAAAACAGACAAGAATTGCACAATATTATTAAAACAGACAAGAATTGCACAATATTATTAAAACAGACAAAATTGCACAATATTATTAAAACAGACAAAATTGCACAATATTATTAAAACAGACAAAATTGCACAATATTATTAAAACAGACAAGAATTGCACAATATTATTAAAACAGACAAGAATTGCACAATATTATTAAAACAGACAAGAATTGCACAATATTATTAAACAGACAAATTGCACAATATTATTAAAACAGACAAGAATTGCACAATATTATTAAAACAGACAAGAATTGCACAATATTATTAAAACAGACAAAATTGCACAATATTATTAAAACAGACAAAATTGCACAATATTATTAAAACAGACAAAATTGCACAATATTATTAAAACAGACAAGAATTGCACAATATTATTAAAACAGACAAAATTGCACAATATTATTAAAACAGACAAGAATTGCACAATATTATTAAAACAGACAAAATTGCACAATATTATTAAAACAGACAAGAATTGCACAATATTATTAAAACAGACAAAATTGCACAATATTATTAAAACAGACAAGAATTGCACAATATTATTAAAACAGACAAGAATTGCACAATATTATTAAAACAGACAAGAATTGCACAATATTATTAAAACAGACAAGAATTGCACAATATTATTAAACAGCGATCTTGGTTTTTTCATCACACCGCTCTCTTGTTCATTATTGAAATCTTTTTTTCTTTTGCGAAAAGGATGTGTAAGTGGGAGGAATCTTCTATGCCCGAGGAAGCATACTTTTTTGGATTTTGGCAACCACTGTGAGTAGGTATCCTCTGAGCATACTGGACACGCTTTATAACCTTTGGTAACACACCCCGACAGGTCACCATACGCGGGAAAGTCATTTATAGTCCAAAGTAAGACTGCTTTTGATTGAAGAACTGTTTCTTATAAGCATCATGCGTCTTAACGCCAGGTTCCCACAACTGTTTCAAATCTGCTATTAGTGGTGCCAAGTAGACATCAATACTGTTACCAGGTTGCCTTGGACCTAATATCAGTAGAGTCAACATCATGAACTTTCTTGACATACACATATAAGAAGGCAGATTGTACGTTGCTAGGGTAACCGGCCAACAACTATACTTTGCACTTAATGACTTATGAGGGTTTATACCATCCGCGGACAAGGTTAATCTCAGATTCCTATCTTCCTTTCCAAATTCTTTCCACTTGTCGTTAACAAGCTTCCAAGATGGGGAATCACAAGGATGTCTTAGCTTGCCATCACTGACCCGATCTTGCGCGTGCCAAGTTAGGTCACGTGCGGTTTTTGGTGACGAGAACATTCTTCTAAATCTAGGAATGGGCGGGAAATACCAAACAACTTTTCTCGGCACTGTCTTGCTATTCTCCTTCCATCGAGAAGTGCCACAAGTTGGACATTGAGAAGCATCCTTGTGCTCATCCCAGAACAAGACACAATCATTCTCACAAGCATGATACTTAATGTATTCTATGCTTATTCCTTTCAGCAACTTCTTGGCCTCGTATATCGACTTAGGGATTGTATTATTTGAAGGCAAAAGATCATTTAGCTCGCCCAATAAAGCATCAAAGCTTGTATCAGACCAGCCAAATTGACCCTTCAAAGCTTGGAATTTCAGCAATCCATTTAGTGCATTATACCTAGACCCTTCATACAGTGGCTTGTCGCATTCTTCGAGAAGTGACTTCAATAAGCTAGGTTCATTCTCTGCATATGTGAAGGCCTCATGTAGCATCTGCTTTGTGTAATCGAACTCGGGAGGTATAGACTCATTAGGGCATTGAGCTTTATCGTTAGATGAATTTTCTCCGTGGAAGGACCAAACACTATAATTCTCATCGAAACTGTGTTTAAACAGGTGATAACGCACGTTGGAGATGGAAGTGTTACACAAATTGATACAATTTACACAAGGACACGGAATGGCGTCGGAATTTGGGTTATTGAATTGTGCAAACTCTAAAAAGGCATTCACACCTTCCTCGTATTCGATTGATAATCTATCAGACAAAATCCAAGATTTATCCATAATCTAAAACATGGTATTCAGATATACATAATACTACCATTCTACCGTCAATTACTCAACCAGCAAATTGAATAAAAATCATAACAAACACTGCATTAGATAATCTTTTAAAAATTCATACTGCAATTACAATGGAAAATAAAATATACTATACCAAAGAGAGAAACAGTCGGGAAATGAGAAGAACAGATGAAATAAGTAAGTTGCCGGATTCAATTATAATAGATGAAATCCTGTGTCTTTTACAAAAATCTAAAGAAGCTATCAAGATAGGTATACTATCGAAACGTTGGAAGAATCTATGGCGGTCAGTTCCCATTCTTGCTTTTGATGATTTTCAGTATGATACACTTCCAATGATACTTCAGAATCATTGTTGTTTCAATATCAAACCATTTCAAAATTTCTACATTTCGGTGGATAGAACAATTAATCAATATCAGCTACAACATGTTGACAAATTCAGTCTGGTAGCCAATTATACATAATACTACCATTCTACCGTCAATTACTCAACCAGCAAATTGAATAAAAATCATAACAAACACTGCATTAGATAATCTTTTAAAAATTCATACTGCAATTACAATGGAAAATAAAATATACTATACCAAAGAGAGAAACAGTCGGGAAATGAGAAGAACAGATGAAATAAGTAAGTTGCCGGATTCAATTATAATAGATGAAATCCTGTGTCTTTTACAAAAATCTAAAGAAGCTATCAAGATAGGTATACTATCGAAACGTTGGAAGAATCTATGGCGGTCAGTTCCCATTCTTGCTTTTGATGATTTCAGTATGATACACTTCCAATGATACTTCAGAATCATTGTTGTTTCAATATCAAACCATTTCAAAATTTCTACATTTCGGTGGATAGAACAATTAATCAATATCAGCTACAACATGTTGACAAATTCAGTCTGGTAGCCAATTATACATAATACTACCATTCTACCGTCAATTACTCAACCAGCAAATTGAATAAAAATCATAACAAACACTGCATTAGATAATCTTTTAAAAATTCATACTGCAATTACAATGGAAAATAAAATATACTATACCAAAGAGAGAAACAGTCGGGAAATGAGAAGAACAGATGAAATAAGTAAGTTGCCGGATTCAATTATAATAGATGAAATCCTGTGTCTTTTACAAAAATCTAAAGAAGCTATCAAGATAGGTATACTATCGAAACGTTGGAAGAATCTATGGCGGTCAGTTCCCATTCTTGCTTTTGATGATTTTCAGTATGATACACTTCCAATGATACTTCAGAATCATTGTTGTTTCAATATCAAACCATTTCAAAATTTCTACATTTCGGTGGATAGAACAATTAATCAATATCAGCTACAACATGTTGACAAATTCAGTCTGGTAGCCAATTATACATAATACTACCATTCTACCGTCAATTACTCAACCAGCAAATTGAATAAAAATCATAACAAACACTGCATTAGATAATCTTTTAAAAATTCATACTGCAATTACAATGGAAAATAAAATATACTATACCAAAGAGAGAAACAGTCGGGAAATGAGAAGAACAGATGAAATAAGTAAGTTGCCGGATTCAATTATAATAGATGAAATCCTGTGTCTTTTACAAAAATCTAAAGAAGCTATCAAGATAGGTATACTATCGAAACGTTGGAAGAATCTATGGCGGTCAGTTCCCATTCTTGCTTTTGATGATTTTCAGTATGATACACTTCCAATGATACTTCAGAATCATTGTTGTTTCAATATCAAACCATTTCAAAATTTCTACATTTCGGTGGATAGAACAATTAATCAATATCAGCTACAACATGTTGACAAATTCAGTCTGGTAGCCAATTATAATAATGAATTTGTTACTTATATCAACAATTGGATTCAATTTTCCATCAGTAAAAAGGTTAAAATATTTAACCTTTGCTTAAAGCAATCTGAACAGAACCAAATGTATAATATTGAATTAGATTCGTTTTACAAAAATACATATTTTACAAAAATGGAATTGGATTTTTGTAATCTTCAGCCTGAACTTAGCTTTACTTGGAACAATCTGACTAAAATTAAGTTTAGGATATTGCGATATTCAACCTGAATTGCTACAAAAAATCTTAAGTGGTAGTCCTATGTTAATATCTCTGAAATTTGATTGTTGTTATGGTACCCTGCTACATATTGATTCTAAAAGTGTGAAAAATTTGGTACTCAAAAATTTCAACACTTTAGAAGATACTGATGATTTAGAAATCAATGCCCCTAATATTCATTCACTAACAATTGTCGGAATTTTGGATGCATCAATTTGTAAAGTGATGAATTCGAGCTTATGTGTGTGTTAGTGTGTGTAACAATGGAGGTTTTAAGAGAGAGAAAGAGTGTTTGGCTGGAAGATTAGTTTGCATTAAAATGAGATGAAAGGTTACATTTTGCATTATGGAGGGGGTTTATATACCTATACACATATTACAATATGCCCCCTTCCATACTTAGATATTTACATTATAAGTACAAAAGATACAAATCAACTACTACATTTATATTTCTAACAATCTCCCCCTTAGTAGTGATTTGTGCAAAATATCCAGTCTTTGTCCATCTTCAAACTCTTGTATTTGGTCTGTCTTTGTTTGGATGCCAGAACCAATTTTCTCCTTCAGGTTTGTCATCAGGAACAATCATATTAGCTTCAAAGTTTCTCGGAGGAATGTTATGTGGCCCTGGTAGATGACTAGGCTCGTACTTGATCCAGCAACCTCCTTTCCGACGAACAACGTACTTTGACTTCTGAACATTCTTTGCTTCTCTCATCATTCGAATGTTGTCTCGGTACTCAAGCCTTTGATTGATCTTGGAGATTACTTTATCAAACACTTCCTTTTTCTTTTCATCTTGCTCATCTTCTTTCAAGCACAGCAACACATTTTTAAAAAACTCCAATGTTCCATCGGAATAAGAAGCAAGTTCATCCATGCGAATGAAAATCTTCTTCTTTCGGCTATTTAAAAAGACAACCCCAAAAGATGGTTCTTCGATGACATGACCAATACTGAGTTTTTCAATGTCTTCAGTGTAAAGACTCTGATCTGGATATGGAACATTTATCTTTCTCTTCACAACTTCAAACCCTATTTGAAAATCTTCCAGTGAAGCATATTGAATACAACTTGACATGTATCTTTTTACAGCATCAAAAGCAATTACATCTTCACGGTATCTTTGCATTGCATTCAGGAAATGGTTGTAGAGGAAGATAATGTCATCAACTGGCAAAAGTTTGAATTGGGCTTCTGTAAATCTGTAGATCTTGTTATTATCTCTTTTAACATGAAAACATGGAACAGAGATAGTAACTCTTTTAATCAATATCACTCTTATCAGCACCAATATCTTATGATTTCTTTGTTCTTCCAGCAACTTTGGATTGTATTGTTTTGTAAGTTTAAGAAGCTCTGTGTATTCTTCTATTTGCCTTGCTTCCTTAAACTTGTACATCGAGTCTAACTCTGGTCTCTTGGTTTTAGTGACTTTAGTTGCTCCACAAAATATCGGAAATGCCCTTTCCTCCAGATATCTCGACTTCTTAGCTGCTTCTTTAGGTTTGATGCCGAGAGCAACCATTCTTTCTTTATCCCACAAGAAGTATCCCCGATTAATAAATCTTAGTTGTTCGTCATTTAAATCAGTTGGAATATAATCAGGAAGTACTTCCTCGGATATGATTGCCTCTCTCAAAACTTGTTTGTAAGTTGATTTCTTAAAGTTCTGAACTGCAGCTTCTGGAGTCTTTCTCAGATCATCAAAATTGTTAAATTCATTGAAATTGTAATGCTGTGGAGCTGAGCTAGCACGAAGAGATGATTCTCCAACTTCAACTCTGCTTGAAGAACCTGTTTCAAAGTAATCAAGATCTGCAAATTCTTCAAACATTGGTTCCTCTACAGCTTCTACGTTCACTGGAGTTTCAACTATCTCTGGCTCATCCAATATTACATTATCTTTTATGGCCTCAATATCAGCTTCTCCTTTAGCATATTCAACTATATCATCTTCAATTACAAAACCTTCTTCTTCATTAACCTCAACATTCTCATTTTCTTCTTCACTTTCTACTTCTGAATCAACACCAAAAACTTCATATAATCTTCTTTTAATCACATCATCTAAAGTATCTTGATTTCCACCCTCTGATCTTTCTTGCATCACTACATCCTCAATATTCACATCAACTCTTGCCGAAGTATTTTCAATATTAGCTTGACCCTCTCCTTGATTCTCCCCCTCGGGGTGATCATCAGAATCAGGATCATCCCGTTTAGAAGCAACCGAGGCCGGTCGGCAGGATTCTAATGCTAACAATCTTAGCTCAAATGCAACAAGCTTTGCATCATATTCAGCCTTTTGTTTTTCAACTTGATCTTGTAAAGCTTTGACTCTTCGTTCGTTAGCCATTTCTCTTTCTCTTACCTCAAGAGCATTCAACACACCCCTTTCGGTCATAGTCAACAAATCCCCTTCCGAACGTAGAATGCCAAGTAAAACTTCACATGATCTTTGGTTGGAAGATTTGTTGTGGTTGATGATGTTTGAATAGGTGTTTGTGTTCTTTGTGTTTGGGTAGGAGGTGGAGTAGCCAACCCGGGGGTTGTTTGCACATTTGTAGTGTGACCTAAATTCAGCGAAGCCGATTCAGGATTTCCTGCGGATCCTCGGGTTATACCCTCACCAGCAGTTTCAGATTCATGGGCTTTGCAACCCGAATCAAGTTGTGTCCTAGACTGTGATAAATCACTGTCCAGGACTTGTTGTTGTTGGGCAACACCTCTCACAACACCGGGGTCACTGAGAATGCCCGTTAATACAGTCTCAGGTTGATCCTGAGGAACAATAGTGTCACTACGGCGTTCATACTGTCCCCCAGTCTCGGTCTGAGAACTGTTACTTGTGGCTAAAGCTGGCGTGATGTTAGCTAAGGCAGGATTTCCAAGCTGTCCTTGAGGGTCACACAAAGTGGGTCCCCCTCCGCTTGTTCCGGCATCAGTACTCAACTGAGCTTGTGAATCTGTGTACCTAGGAGATCTAGACTCTTGTGTACGAAATGAAGGCGAGAGGTGGGGCTGATCCTCTCTTATTTCAACACTCTCATCCTCCAAATGAGGAGAGTGTAGTGAGCGTGGCTGATCCCCGTGCGTTTGTGAGACTAACTCCTGTTGTGAGGAATCAGAATGGCTAGGAGAGTTTGGTGCAAGCGAGAATGGGCAGTTCCCGACTTTTACCCTTGGGTAAACAACCCGGCTAGACTCTGTGGTTTGAACTATCGGAGGGCCAACGTTTTCTTTATGCCCTTGTCCTAACCCGGACCGCACATCCTCTCCTACATTTTCAACTCCTCCTTCAATTCCGCCTTGTTCCTCCAGCACAACATCATCTCCAGTGCTAACATGCTCAGTTTCCAACTCAGATACAACATTATGAATTCCTTGAGTTACTTGTTCAGCATCCAACTCTGTCAAGGCACCAATATGTTCAGATCCAGCAGACTTATGTTTTCTTTTGGATTTCTTCTTCTTTGATTTCTTTGGTGACCTTCTAGCAGCCATTTTAAGTCTTCTACCTGGTGGTGGAGTTGGTTCATTAGGTAGTGCTGAAGCAAGCGGTGTTGGATTAAGTACGGGTGATAAACGAGGTGGTGTTAGAATTGGTGGATTTGGTGAAATAACGGATGGTATAGGTGTAGATTGTGAAGGTGAAGATTGCGAAAAGTGAACGGTTGGTGTAGATTGTGTTGATTGAATGGATGGTGAAGTTTGCGAAGTAATATTTGGTGTGGGTTGAGAAACAGGTGAAGAAACAGGTTCAGGTGTTACAACATCTTGTTCAAACATAACTCTTTTCGATTTCCTTCTCCTCTGCCCAGAAGTCCCCTCACCACTATCCCCTCTTTTTCTTTTAGTTAACCTAGGACCCTCACTTGGCGACCTATGCTCAGCTTGGGTAGGAGTCTGTCGGCTTTTAGACCCCATTGCTGAGACTAACCACTCGAGATAAGCCCTAAGATGAGGACTCTGAGCAGGAACCAGATTAATTAGGAATGGTGGAATCAGAAAAGGTCTTGCAGTTTCACTTCCTGTGCCTCTCAAGTTGGATTTATACATTGCTATTACACACTTGAAGTTGTCTTCCAACTTTGGAATTTCTTCTGCATTATCAAGAACGTCTTCGATAATCAGTGTGAAGAATCTGATAAAGGGAATGTATTTTCTTTCTTGTGCATTCTTTCCCTTAACAACTTGTACCATCTTATCCCATATTATCTTCGCAAAGTCACACTGCACATTGTGAGTGACTGCATAGTAAATTGATAAGGAATGCTTCGTCATGAGATCAATCCCTTTCTGTGATGGCATCAAACAAGTGGTTAGAACATTGTACATTGTATGCCAGAGAGTTGCCACATTCATTCTTCTAAAATCTCTTATCGTTGCCAACTCTCCTTCATAACCCAACGAATGAACTCCAGCCAACATTTCTTCAACTGATGGAAGTTCTTCGTATTCTTCAAGTTCAGGAAAACCAATGATAGTTCTGAACTCAGCCAGATTGAATTTACAATTGAAGGTTTCATCTTCTGACTGAAGAGAAAACTTAAAGTAGTCTGCTGTCCTATGCCTCTTACTTCCTTTTACATATTCAATTGATTCCCATAACTCAAAGACATACTTCTCGGGAACAATTGCACCTCCAGTCAAAGCATTATTCAATGGATGATGGCTCAGAATCTCCGTAATGATTGGGAATTTGCAAGCAAATGGTATATGAAGTGCTTGATTGGCTTGCATCTTCATTGAATCTCCTTCTTTGAACATAGCCATCTTGGTAATTTATTATTTTTCTGTTAAGACAAACTGACCAAAGTTTTGACCAGAAAATACAATTTAATCACAGAAAAATAACAACACAAACCAACATTTAAGAAACACATTTAATACACATAGACAATGTTTTGCATATATATTAAAATGAGTACACAAAGGCGTTCTATACCTTGCATCTCACCCAAATATATATACAAAACATGACAATATATAGGATCACATAAGTATTAAAAGATAAGAAAACAAGGTAGTACACAAAGGCGTTCGATACCTTGCCTCTCACCCCAAACACTTATGAAATACTATATATACAAACACAATATACATATACATTTACACATTTTAAAACACAACACAAATAATAATGAAAAGAAACATAGAATAAAATAATGGGGAAAAAGAAAAAAATTTAAAATTCTATTTGTACTGTTTGCAGAGCAAAATGCTCTGCAAATAGCACATTTTGAAAATTTTGCCCAGAAATTGACAAGGACTAAAAATTGGTTTTGGCAAAATTTTGATGATTGGTAATGTTTGCCGAGCAAACTTCTCGGCAAACACGAGAAAAATTCAAGTCAAGTCATCGTTTATTGGAGTTGAAACCCGTAAATGCCGAGCTCAAAGCTCTGCAAATGAGCAGTTCAGACCAACTCCTTTTCAATGTATGAAATTACCTTTTATTGAACAACAATAATGTTGTCAATTGATAAAGGACTATTTCAATGAAAAACTGAATTTTGTACTGTTTGCCGAGCAAAATGCTCTGCAAACAGTTGGTTTTAAAAAAAAACTTGGTGAAAATTTTTCACATTGTACTGTTTGCCGAGCAAAATGCTCTGCAAACAGTTGTTTTGAAAACTTGTTGAAAAGTTTACATGCATTTGCCGAGCTCAAAGCTCTGCAAATGCATGGTTTAAGTCTTGACAAAATTTGAAAAATCCAATTTTGTACTGTTTGCCGAGCAAAATGCTCTGCAAACAGTTGTTTTTAAAACTTGTAAAAATTTTGGTATTCAAAAAGGCTTGTTTGCCGAGCAAACTGCTCTGCAAACAGTTGTTTTTAAAACTTGTAAAAATTTTGGAATTCAAAAAGGCTTGTTTGCCGAGCTCAAAGCTCTGCAAACATGTTATTTTTAAACTTGGATTCATTTTGAAAACCAAAAGCCTTGAATGCCGAGCAAAATGCTCTGCATCAAGTTGTTTTAAAACTTGTAAAAATTTTGGAATTCAAAAAGGCTTGTTTGCCGAGCAAAATGCTCTGCAAACAGTTGTTTTGAAAACTTGTTGAAAAGTTTACATGCATTTGCCGAGCTCAAAGCTCTGCAAATGACCCTTTTGATCCAAAAACTTGTTTGAGAATAATATGAACTTGTTTTACCAGAATATATGAAGATTTGATGATTAACATGAACAAATTGCGCATTTGCCGAGCTAAATGCTCTGCAAATGGCACTTTTCTTCAAATACTCATTGTTACCCAGCCCATCATCAAAACATACCCAGAAACTTAAAACTTGAACTGATTAAGGTAAACAAAACAGATAAACAACAAGTATAGGCCTTAATCATGCAGTTAATATCATCTAAATACAGATCAAAATATCAAATCGATCAAAACAATCAAGGCATTTCATTTAGTCATTTTATCAAACAGTTAAAGTGCACAAAGAAAACAATAAATCTTACCTCAAAACTGATGAAATGATCGAAGTAACAAGGTGATTTAGATCAGAAAGATGATTACTAGTATAAGCCCACTTCGATTATTATGATCAATAAGAAAAAGATTGATTGATTGAAGTGAAAAGAAATAGGTTTTGAGAAAAAAAAAACTGGTTTGAATTTGAATGGGAATGAGTTTGACCCGCCCAAATCCTTTTAAAACTCAAATCCGGGTCGCGGGTCTGGGTTTGACCCGCGTGTCAACCCGGTTCTCGAAATGGTCTTGGGCTATCCATTTGGTTGGGCTCAATTGGTTTTGGGCTTTAAACTAATTAAACAAAAATCAAACAAATAAAAAAAACTTTAAAAAAATTAAGAACAGATTAAAAAATTTAAAAAAATCTTTTTATCATTTTTAAAATTTTATAATTTTGTATTTGGTTTTTCAATTTTAAAACAAACACACATAACAACAACAAAAAAACTTTAAAAAATTATACATACTAGAAAATTACACAAAAAATTACATGCATTTGCACACTCCCCCTCAAATTAAGCATAAAACAACATGGTAAATTTACAAACTCCCCCTTAAATCATGCATTCTACCCTTTTTCTCCCCCTCAAACATTGCATGTAAGAACAAGTAAAACACATCAATGTTTGAAACAGAAAATGAATATAGAATACATGGCATGAAAGCATTTAAGTTTGTAAATCTAGCATTCCCAACTTGGTTTTCAGAAAATTAAACCTGTTTTCATCCAATGGTTTGGTGAAAAGGTCAGCGAGTTGGTAGTCTGTTGGAACAAAATAGAGTTCGATGTTACCTTTCTCAACATGATCTTTAAGAAAATGGTACCGAACATCTATATGCTTGGTTTTTGTGTGCTGCACCGGGTTGCAAGAAATAGCAATAGCACTCTTTGACTCACAGTAATTTCTGTTGAATTGAAATCCATAATCAGTCAACTGAGTCTTCATCCAAAGAACTTGTGAACAACAGCTTGCTGCAGCAACGTATTCAGCTTCTGCAGTAGATGTGGATACACAATTCTGTTTCTTTGAAGACCGACTGACCAATCTATCCCCTAGAAACTGTACACTCCCAGAAGTGCTCTTTCGATCAAGCTTGCAACCTGCATGGTCAGCATCCGAGTATGCAATTAATTGAAACCCGGTATCCCTTGGATACCAGAAACCAAGGTTCACTGTGCCTTTCAGGTATCGGAAGATCCGTTTAACGGCCTGGAAATGACTTTCCTTGGGATTGGCCTGGTACCTGGCACATATGCATGTGGCAAACATAATATCCGGGTGACTTGCAGTCAAATACATGAGTGACCCTATCATACTGCGATATTTCTTTTGATCAAAAGATTTTCCATTTAAGTCAGCATTAATTTTTGTTCGAGCTTCCATGGGTGTTCCAATTGTTTGACAATCCATCATGTCAAACTTTTTCAACATGTCAAGAATGTACTTAGATTGACAAATAAAAGTACCTTTTGACAATTGTTTTACTTGAAGACCAAGGAAAAAGTTTAATTCACCCATCATGCTCATTTCAAATTTCTTGATCATTAAGGCTGAAAAATTCTTGCAGTATTTAGGATTAGTTGACCCGAAAATTATGTCATCAACATAAATCTGGATTAGAATAATGTCACTCCCTTGTCGTTTTATAAACAAGGTAGTGTCAATCGAACCTTTGCTAAAACCAGATTTCACAAGATAAGAGGATAGAGCATCATACCATGCACGAGGCGCTTGTTATATAAAGCCTTATCTAACCTGTAAACATAGTTCGGATGTTTGGAATTCACAAAACCTTCTGGTTGTTCAACATACACTTCTTCTTTGAGAATTCCATTCAAGAAGGCAGTTTTGACATCTATTTGGTAGACTGTGAAGTTCTTGTAGGCAGCATAGGCAAGAAACATCCGAATAGCAATTCCTGAACCCGGTATCCCTTGGATACCAGAGACCAAGGTTCACTGTGCCTTTCAGGTATCGGAAGATCCCCACCGCCCCCCCCCCCCCCCCCCCCCCCCCCCCCCCCCCCCCCCCCCCCCCCCCCCCCCCCCCCCCCCCCCCCCCCCCCCCCCCCCCCCCCCCCCCCCCCCCCCCCCCCCCCCCCCCCCCCCCCCCCCCCCCCCCCCCCCCCCCCCCCCCCCCCCCCCCCCCCCCCCCCCCCCCCCCCCCCCCCCCCCCCCCCCCCCCCCCCCCCCCCCCCCCCCCCCCCCCCCCCCCCCCCCCCCCCCCCCCCCCCCCCCCCCCCCCCCCCCCCCCCCCCCCCCCCCCCCCCCCCCCCCCCCCCCCCCCCCCCCCCCCCCCCCCCCCCCCCCCCCCCCCCCCCCCCCCCCCCCCCCCCCCCCCCCCCCCCCCCCCCCCCCCCCCCCCCCCCCCCCCCCCCCCCCCCCCCCCCCCCCCCCCCCCCCCCCCCCCCCCCCCCCCCCCCCCCCCCCCCCCCCCCCCCCCCCCCCCCCCCCCCCCCCCCCCCCCCCCCCCCCCCCCCCCCCCCCCCCCCCCCCCCCCCCCCCCCCCCCCCCCCCCCCCCCCCCCCCCCCCCCCCCCCCCCCCCCCCCCCCCCCCCCCCCCCCCCCCCCCCCCCCCCCCCCCCCCCCCCCCCCCCCCCCCCCCCCCCCCCCCCCCCCCCCCCCCCCCCCCCCCCCCCCCCCCCCCCCCCCCCCCCCCCCCCCCCCCCCCCCCCCCCCCCCCCCCCCCCCCCCCCCCCCCCCCCCCATAGGCAAGAAACATCCAAATAGCCTCAATTCGTGCAACTGGTGCGAATGTCTCATCGTAATTAATTCCATCTTGTTGGCAGTATCCCTTCGCAACCAATCGTGCTTTGTTACGTACAACAACTCCGTTTTCATCCTTTTTGTTCTTGAAAATCCATTTGGTCTTAATTGGCTCCTTGTTCTTGTAAGGATTAGGAACCAATTTCCACACCTCAAGACGTTCGAACTGATTAAGTTCTTCTTGCATTGCTTTCACCCAATCTGGACAACTTAGAGCTTCAATCACTGTCTTTGGTTCAACAATACTCAGAAAATTTACAAACAGACATTCATTCACGGATGCGGATCTTGTCTGAACTCCAGTTGTTGGATTACCAATGACTTGAGAAATTGGATGAGCTCTTGTCCATTTGGTTGTGTGAGGAAATGGATCAAGTGGATCACCAGATTCTTCAGAATCAATAAAATCAGGAGAATGTTGTTCTGTTAGTTGTTCAAACAAAGTAGCAATTGGTTCAACAAAGTCGTCATGATCATAATCTTCAGGATTGGTTGATGGATTTGTCACTTGAGAGATATTATGAGGTTGAGTATGCAACTCTGAAATATCGGTTGGTGGAGGAGAATCAGATGATGAATTAATATCTGATGATTGTGATGGTGAAGACTCATTGGGATCCATTTGTTTTGACTTTGAAATGGATGGTTCATTTTCATTTACTTCAGATTCAGTCACTTTCTTCGGAACTTGGAAAAATTCTTCAAACAAGATATCCAAATCTTGTGTTGTTGGAGTAGAGAATGATGATTTGACATTTAAAGCAGTCTTTGTTGCGGAAGCTTGTGGACTTTGAAGTTCGGGTCTTGAACTGTGATGTTCAAGAACCATACCCGAGAGTTCATCAAATCTAACATTCATACTCTCTTCAATTCTCTTGGTTCTTCGGTTATATACACGATATGCTATCGATTCTCTTGAATAACCGATGAAATATGCCTCATCGCCTTTTGGTTCAAACTTTCCCAGATTATCTCGATCATTGAGAACATAACATACACATCCAAAAATGTGCAAGAAGTTCACATTGGGCTTTCGTTTGTTTATCACCTCATAAGGAGTTTTATCAAACCTCTTGTTAATGATTGATCTATTTTGAGTGAAACAAGCAGTAGCAACAGCTTCAGCCCATAGATTCGGAGGAAACTTAGAATAAGCAAGCATTGTTCTAGCTGCTTCAACAAGAGTTCGATTTCTACGTTCAACTACTCCATTCTGTTGAGGTGTCCTAACAGCGGAAAATTGATGAGTAATACCCATGGACTTGAAGAAAGAATCAATCGTTGAATTCTTGAATTCAGTGCCATTGTCTGAGCGAACAATTCTAACTGATGATTTAAGATTTACTTGGGTCTTCTTTATGAAATCAATAATTGTATTCGGAGTGTCACTTTTTGCATGAAGAAAGAATACCCAAGTGTAACGAGAATAATCATCGACAATCACAAGAATGTATCGCTTGCCATGGATACTTTGAACTTTCATTGGGCCACACAAATCCATATGTATAAGGTGCAATGGACCTTCAGTACTTCAGATACTTCTTTGGTTTGTGTGAAGCTTTCTTCATCTTACCAATTGCACAAGCTGGACAAACATGTTCACTTTCATACTTGTAATCCGGAAGTCCTTCAACAAGTTGTTTATCCACGAGAGCATTGATTGTTTGAAAATTAAGATGAGAAAGGCGGCGATGCCATAACCAAGAATTTTGTGCAGTTTGAACAAATTATTGTTGAGATCAATAGTGAACAAATTATTGTCTCTTGTTCTAGTAAGAATATCCACACCATCTTCAGTCTGCACTTTGCATTCATATCTCCTGAATAATACTTGAAGATCATTGTCACAAAATTGTCCAACACTAAAAAGATTGTGTCCTAGGCCTTCAACATAAGAAACTCTCTTGATAGTGACACCATTTTTAACAATGTCTCCATAACCGAGAATAGGAGCGATATGATCATTTCCGAATCTGACGGTTCCATAAACTTTTCAACAAAGTTCGAAAGAATGGACTTGTTTCCAGTCATATGACGTGAACATCCCGAGTCAACATACCATACACAAATGAGGTATTCCTGCAAGAACAAAGAATATGGTTTTAGGTACCCTTTTGGATTGGGTCCTTGCAGGTTAGAGGGATAACATGCAAGTACACATAAACAATTTAAATGTAAAACAAAATTATTACACATACTAACATTTTATTAATCACAACTAACAATCACACATACGTGTTCAAATAAGAAATACGAATTACAAACAACAACCAGTAATGGTTTATACACAAGTTTTGGTACAAGCAGGACCAGTCCTAGATGTATTAGCACTATCTAAAGAATTTGATCTACGGACAATCCACACTTGTTTGACATGGGTAGTGTTTCCATCAAGTTTGACTTTTCTAGTAGCATGCAAAAATCTATCTTTCGGAATCCATTTACTGCTACTATTCAAGCACAAGTCACCTGAAACACGAACGTTCTTAGAGTTAGAAATCAATTTAGCATTTATGTTCTGAACAGGTTTTTTCTTAATTGTTTCTGTGGTCCTGTTTGTTTTCTTGATATTATTAGGTGACAACCAACCATACTGATCTTTGTATTTAGTCATTCCAGAAACAGTATCTCTAATCCTCTGTAAAGTGCACTTAGGATTCTTCTGAGAATACCTAGAAAAACTAGAATACCTTACCTGCTGAGGTTGTTTGTTACCTAATGAGAAAGTTTCATTCTTGACAATCTTTGAACCACTGCTTGTTTTGACTTCTTTTTGAATCTTAGGTTCAGATTTAACTTTATACTTCTGTGATTGTGTAGAAGTCTTAGCAACTGTAGGACCTTTGTTTGGTTTTGTTCTTGATTCAGTCTTGGGTGATGGTTTGGTCTTTGATTGTCGGGTGGTCTTTGGTCTTTGGATCTTATCTAATGAGGAAGGTTGTGAAGAGTGTGACTTTGGAATCTTCTTTAGAAAAAATTCATGTTTTTCCTCTTTTTGAATAAAATGTTTTTCAAAATCAGGAGGAAAATCATAATTTCCTTCCAAATAAGTTGATAAGTCATCCATTTCCAATTTCACACTAGCTTCACTTTTCTTAATTGGACAAGGACTTCTCTTGAGTGGAATTGATGCTTTTTCTTTTTCTTTAAAAAATTGAAGTGCTATTTTCTGAAATTGGAATTCAACTTTTAGATCATTAAGTTCCTTTAGCACATTCAACCTCTGTTCTCTTTCTTTTTCAAACTTTTGTTTGAAAGCATCAATTTCATTCAAGTATGATTGAGTTCCCTCAGAAAACTTGGTAAAAGACTCAGTTTCAGAAGCAATCGGGAAGAAATAATCATCAACATCATGAACATCATCTAAATCACCATCAGTTTGAACAGACACATGAACAACTTTCTTGATGTCTACATTCACATTTTGAACATGGATTGGATGATTCTTTTCAAACACATTTGTTTTCTTTTTCATAGATAAAATCTTCTTATTGATTTTTTTCAATGATTCTTTTCATTTGTTTTCTTTTTCATAGATAAAATCTTCTTATTGATTTTTTCAATCGATTCAGAAAACTTTAGGTCAAAATCAAGTTTGCACATATCAAAGATCTGTGATTCTTTTTCTGTTTGCACAGAAGCATTTACAATTTCACACATAGAAATCACAGAACATCCAGATTGATCACAAACTTTGGAATCTAACTTGGGTTGGTCAATGATACAGTGATTTTGAGTCTTCAGATTGTCTATCAAAGATTGCTTTTCATCAAGAGACTTTTGCAGATCCTCTATTACCTTTTCCAAAACTTTTTGTGGAACATAAGGTCTCAAGTTTTCAGCTTTTGGAATTGGAATAGTTTCTTCTAAAGGTTTTTCTTTAAAGCACTCAAGAATTTCAGGAATTACAGCCTCATGATTTTCTTTTTCATCATTTTCTTTTTCCATTTTATTTCCAAAACTTTTTGTGGAACATAAGGTCTCAAGTTTTCAGCTTTTGGAATTGGAATAGTTTCTTCTAAAGGTTTTTCTTTAAAGCACTCAAGAATTTCAGGAATTACAGCCTCATGATTTTCTTTTTCATCATTTTCTTTTTCAATTTTATGTGTAGGGTGACTGAAAAAATCATATGACTCATCCATTAACTCATAGTTAAAATAGACTTTTGCACCCTTCTTTAGAAAATCATCAGCCTCAAAATCACTATCATTTGGTCTCACAAACTGGTCAGTCATCCCACATCTCAAATAAGATTCCTTATATAATGATGGGACTTCTTCTTGTGCTTTGAGCAAATGATTTGGATTGACATAACCTAACCCTGAAGTGAATATTGATTCTGAATTTCTTGGCCTATTCAAAAAGATTTGTTGATATAAACGATTAATCTTATACAACTTGTCTTGATAAGACTTGATTTCAGCTTTAAGCTCATCATTTTCTTTATCAAGTTTTTGTTTAAGAGAATCTTTTATACAACACTCATATTTTAGGTCAGAAATTTTGTTTTCAAATTCCGTCAAATCAGGGATAGATTCTTTCAATTTCACATTTAAAGACTCAATGTCCTCAGCCAATGCATTTGCTCGAAACATCTCATTGGTCTTTTCGACTTGAAGTTGTCTGACGGTCTTGCTCAGTTCAAGAACTTTGGTCTCGAGTTCTTGTTGTTCAAGATGCATTTTAGAGTTTGGAGTAAAAATGACTGCTGCTTTTTCAGATTTCAAATTCTCAAATTCCTTTTGAAGCAAATCAAATTTACTTTGAAAATCTTTTTCTTTGTCTTCCAAATCTTTCTTTAATTTTAAATTCTTTTTACCTCCATGCAATCTTTTGTTGCTGTTTCACTCATATCCATATAGTGTTTTAACACTGATTTGGGAAGTGTTAGTACCTGATCATCCTCTGATGAACTTTCCTCAACATCATCCAACTCCTTTGATTTCTTGATCTTCGTCATGAAGCACACATTTGCTGCAAGTTCGTCTGTCTCCTCATCAGAAAGATGTAACCACTTGTCATCCTCAGCGAGAAGAGCAATTCCACTTTCCTCTTGTCTTGCTAGCAAAAGTTTGTACTTATAGTACTCGGAGTTATTTTGTCGAGGTTTAGTACAATTGATGGCAAAATGTCCAGTTAGACCACAGTTGTAGCATTTCTTGTCTTCATTCCTTTTCTCCATGACCTTCTTTTCAAACTTCTTCTGATTGTCATACTTCTTCTCACCACCAACAAAATCTTTCTTCTGATCAAACTTAGGAGCATTCGCATTTTTAGCATACGAAGAGACTGATGAGTCCTAAGCTGATTATTTGTTGGTTTCTTCTTGAAGAATTTCTTCTTGAAAGCCTTTGTGAAATAAGCGAGTTCTTTGTACATCTCTTTTTGTTTCTCATCAAGATCACAATCACTCATTTCACTTGTATCAGAATCAGTGTCATACTCAACAAAGCTTTGTCTTGACACTTTTGAAGTCTTCTTCTCAGCTACCAAGGCTAATGGATCTGAATGAGAACTTTCTTCTTTCTTCTTTTGGATCCTCTGAACATCCTCAACATTCAGCTTCAATTTTTCATACAAGGTGTGAATGGTGAGTTTCCCAAAGTCTGATTGTTGGTTGAGTTGAGTTCCATACACTTGCCATTCCTCTTCCAGATTTTTGATGAATTTGATGTTCAGTTCCATATTGGTTCTCTTCACATCATTATTTCTAAGCTCATTGATGACATTACAGAATCTGATGTATACTTCATTCAATGGTTCACCCTTCTGTTGCTTGAAAGTTTCATACATGTTCAGAACAGTCGACAATCTTATGGTGTTTGACACATCAGATCCTTCCATCTGCTTCTCCACTTCATCCCATATGTCTTTTCCAGTTTCATAGGAGTCCACATTACAGTAAATGTCATCAGGAAGTGCTTGGTAAAGATAGGCAATTGCACTTTGATCAGCCTCAACTCTATTTTTCTGATCTGTATTCCAACTCTCTTCAGGTAAAGCTTCTCCATTAACAGGGTTCTTTGGAATTTCAGGACCATCTTTGTATGATTTCCTTAAAAGTTTTCCATTCTTCTGTCTGTCTATCCAGTTCAGAAACCTTTTCTTCCATTGAGGATAAGAACCTCTAAACAGGACAGGAGGTCTTCCTTCAGAACCAAGTGCTAAAGCTTCCCTTGAAGCCATTTCAAATAAATTCCAAAAAAAATTGAAAATTTTTCTATTTTAACTAGATGCAGAGCTTAGACCTCTGCAAATAGAACAAGTAGAAATTTGAAAATTTTGAATTTCTTCCCACTTGAAGAATATTGATGAAAAATGGTTTTGAATTGATTTTCTTGAAAAATTTTGATTTGAGAATTTCAAAAACAACTAAGTGCCGAGCTTAATCCTCTGCAAATGGTGTAAGTAACCAAGTTGCAACCCAAGAACTTTGATCAATAATCAATTTCAACTGTTTGCCGAGCTTAGACCTCTGCAAACAGCACAACTAAGAAAGTCACTTGGTTGAAGAATTCAAATCAACTAATTGCCGAGCAAATATCTCTGCAAATAGTACAAAGAACTTGTACTTAGTTGCACCAACCAAAAACACTTGTTTGCCGAGCTTAAACCTCTGCAAACAATACAAGTAGCACCAGTCTCAAATCAAAAATTCTTGGAACAACTATTTGCCGAGCAAAGAGCTCTGCAAATAGAACAATTAGCACCAATACTTAACAAATTTTCTTGAAATAACTATTTGCCGAGCAATTAGCTCTGCAAATAGAACAAGTAAGATCAAGCCTTAACCAAATTTCTTGAAATACGTATTTGCCGAGCAGTGAGCTCTGCAAATAGTACAAGTAAGATCAAACCAAGCCAACGACCTCTGCAAACACGAGTAATCACTACGTGACAAAATAGTCGGTTACTGGTTATCTTCTTCGTTCAGCCAAACCTTCATTTGCAGAACAGACTGTAAATCTTCGATTTCTCCTTCATTTTTGCGAATTAAAGCTCGTATTTTATATCAAAATGATCAGGAAAACAATGCGCACAAATCCTTGAACAAATTAGATGCTAATTTCAACCAGAATTCAAACCCTCTCGAACATGCGATTTGCCGAGCTCGAGCAAAAACAACTCAAATGATGAAATTAACTTCTGAAATTGATAACGAAGGATGATATACTGATTATAAGTCGATCGGTGAACAAAATTCGAACAAACACACACTAAATTTGCAGAAATCACTCAAACAGTGATCTCGGCAAATGAACCTTTCAGAAAATAAGCCAAATTCTGAAATTAAGCACAAATTAAGCTTGTATTAAGCTTGTGGATCGTTCAGCAACTCTGATTGTGCTCTGATACCAAATGTAAAGTGATGAATTCGAGCTTATGTGTGTGTTAGTGTGTGTAACAATGGAGGTTTTAAGAGAGAGAAAGTAGAGAGAGAAAGAGTGTTTGGCTGGAAGATTAGTTTGCATTAAAATGAGATGAAAGGTTACATTTTGCATTATGGAGGGGGTTTATATACCTATACACATATTACAATATGCCCCCTTCCATACTTAGATATTTACATTGTAAGTACAAAAGATACAAATCAACTACTACATTTATATTTCTAACACATTGTGTTGATAACAAATGTTCCTTCTTTGCTCAAAGTGGAATTAAATTATAAAATACCCACAAAATTGATGAGGATAAGTGAAAAAGAAGAAGAACATATAATGAACGATATTTGCATCAGTCTACAACATGTTCCGAATATTGTTGTTGGATATCACTGTTTTAAGGTAACATTTATTTAAAGCTTATTTTAAATAATTGAATTTTTTCTGAGGTTCTAATTTACTTTTTTTTAAATATTAAAGGTATTCAGTCGTCTTAATGTACGAGAAAGGAATTGTCCATCAAACATACGTTTTTCGTATTTCCAACCATTTACATGGATGAAAAATCTTTTTTATGATTATCAATTATCATCAAGTTCTGAAGATAATGATGATACAGATAATGATACTGATATGACTGACAACAATAACGATTCACCTTAAAAAACCAGGTACAATACAGCAAACTATATTGTTATTCTTCATCATTCAGTATTCAAAACAGTTTATCTTTAGTATATGTATCTCTATGGATTGTTCAGCAAAATCATAATACATTATATACTATTGTTTTTAAAAGAACCAGATTAGAATATACTCAAGTTCGGGTTGAATCACATTCAACCTTAACCAACTTAAATAAATCAAACCAGATTACCAACATAAGAGGTCAAGTAACTTTCTAATTTAAATGACTTTCAAAACAAAAAATATCTGTAAAATAACCTTACGATTATATCTTATTTGAAAACTTTTAAAGTAATTAGAATTGAAGAAATTCTATTTATAAATAAATGTGTAAATAAGTTTAGCTGATCTTTTTGAATAATTAAACAGTTTACTTTCATACAATTTTCCTTAGGCTGTGTTTGTTTTTACAAAAATATGTCAGACTTGTTTTCTAAATATTGTTTTTTTGGCTTGCAAGATTTCATTTTGATTGATTAGATTTTGTTGGTTGTCATTTTATTTTCTGCAGAATGACTTATTGCTAGAATTTGAGACTTAAATATTCCTACTGCCATTTGTATTATCTAATGGCTTTTGCAAGTTAACTTTGTTGTGGGATTTTGAGTTATGAAGAATGAGGAAATACTGCGTGGAGTATCTTTTGGTAATTTGAATAATTAAATATAAACATGTTCTTGTTTAAGACAGAGTAATATGTTTTTATAAGTAAGTGTCTAGGTTTTATGATGTTATTATTTTACACTTATGTTTTTCAATAATTCAACAGTAATTCAAAAATAGAATGCTATATACATTGAAATGAAACAAATTGATATCTTACTTAAATTTTCAAGTAGAAACGAAGGTTGAGAATTTGATATATACATCCAAGATAACTAAGTAAGATTCCTTGATTCTTTTGTTGTGAATGCAAGAAATATTTTTATATATTTATATATATATATAGATATATATATATATATATATATATATATATATATATATATATGTGGAATCATGTTCAACTGGAATAAACAAAGTTAAAAATGTAAATAAGTTAAGTAGATGAAATGAATAATTGCATAAGCTAATAAACTGTTTATATAAACAGAATTTAGGTGTGATTGAAACTACTTTATAAAGACGTGTTATAGATATGGATTACGGTTGGTTGGGGTGGGCTACAAACTAATTGCAAAACATTTTTATAAATAAGTAATGGTACAAATGTGTAAAAAAGGATAAAAAAGTGTAAAAGATTTTTTGGATAATACCCTTACCTTCAATTATAAAACATTTTTATAACTCAAGGTTAAAAATTTTACATTATTATATTAGGAAAATAGATGTAAGACAATACTATTATATTAATAAAACAAAAAATATGATAATGAAATTGCAGACATTTTTATCAAAGCCGAAAAATGTACATTATTATATTAATAACAAGATTTTATTTACATTTTCCAGGATTAATACTGAACATATTAAATAATTAACATTAAAATCAACTTGGAAATTATGAATACTTAATTTGTAATATTATATGGAACTTAAAATAGATGTAGACCCGTGTAGAAACACGAAAAATACGTAGACCTTTGTATAAATTTGTTTTGACGCTACAAATTTCATATGGCTACGTATAAAAGCAACTTCATCAATTACATGTGTGTTTACGTTACAAATTGCATATGCGTACGTATAAAAGAATAAGTTTGAATTAAAAAATGACCAATGACTTATGAAAGAGTATCTACTATTTCTACTAAAGGAAATTACATGATGACCTAAGAATATAGTATTCTCAAGAAACATAGTGTTGGAAATTTTTTAAATTGAATCAAATGATTATTTTTTCGAAAATGTATACTTTGTACAATTTTTATTAACAGAAATTTAAGAAATATATGGCCTTATTTTTATAAAAAAATTTTGAGACACCATATTTATTTATTTACATGTTGAACACTAATAAACATGGGCTTGTTTCATTTGTTTTAAAGATACTAGACATTTTATAACGAATTTCGACTCTGTTAGGTCCAGATTTAGTCCAGATTTACTGGACTCTCTCCAGACTCGACTACTGGAGCCTTACTGAAGATCTGTCCAGAAACGTGTTCTACTGGACCTACTCCAGACTTGGAATCTGGAGTCCCTCTGAAGATTTGTCCAGAAATAATGGAAGACCAGTGAGCAAATACTTGTATAGGAAATCTGGAGTATTCTTCAGATTAGCTCACTGGACTTCACCCAGTCCAGATCAACTCTACTGAAGACATTCTCACTGAAGTCAGAATAAAGAAGACTTACAAATGGTGGAGTCCACTGGAAGTCTTACCAGATCTGTACACTGGAGGATTGTCAGTGTTCTAGACCCTACAAGTCTGAACACTGATATCGAGGATTGACTTTTCCCTTTACACACTTTCCAAAGAACAATCCACTTGTTCTTTACCAAAGTATACGTGTGTAAAGGTGGTTGGATAAAAGGATACAAAGTCATTTGATGTGACTTTATCCTTATTCCTTATCCAATACATTTAATGTTCTTGTCGGATCATTAAATGTATGCAACCATATTTGTACGGCACAAAATTCACCGGTGAATTTTGTTGCCTATAAATACAAAGTCATTTCCTTGACATAAATACTTTTTAAGCATACACTTTGCATGAAAGTGAATTTGTCTAAATACTCTCGATCTTAAACAGGGATACTTCACAACTTTAAGTATCTCGATCCAAAAGAGTTATTTGACAAATATAGATCATTTGTAATTCATAGGTTGTTACGATACATACTTATTTGTATTATCTTGATTCCGCACAACCTTGTATTTTATTTAACATCATAAATAAAATAATTTTATTTAACATCATAAATAAAATACACAATTGAAAAATACATAATGCTCCACTTTACTTGTTTATTGCTTTAAGTCTTGTATTACTTTGTTTATATATTCTTGCATTTATTTACAAGTAATACTAGTCCATTCTAGTGATTATTAGACTTGTTGTATTTTACACTTTCCTGGTTAACCATCGAACTTAAGGGACTCACATTTGGTATCAGAGCAGAAGGCTAAACATTGCCTAGATCTGTTTCTTTGATGGCTAACCAAGAAAATACACAAGGAAGTTTTAATCTTGGTCCCGATCCTAATGCTAATATTAATGATCAAAATGAACCACCTATTGTTAATAACACTAATCCACCTCCTCCTCCTACTCCTGCTTCTCCACACGTGCATGTGCACTACTCAAATAATCCTGTTCCTAAATTCAGTGGAACAGTGATGAATTTGGTACGTGGAAGGCTAGGATGGTTTTGCATGTCACTGGTATTAAGGGAACATGATGAAAATTTTAAATGAAGGTCCTTATGTACCAACATCACCTCTCAATCCCCTTATTGATCCTTCTGGATCTAGAAGAGGAAGGGAAAAGAGGGAGGAACATTGGTCTGAAGAGGAGAGGAGATTGGTGAATCTAGACACCCTTCTCAAAAACATGATCCTCGGGGCCGTTCCTGAAACCCTAATTCCCATACTAGTTCTTTTTCCTAGTGCTAAAACCATGTGGGATGAACTTTTAAACCAACATGAAGGAGGAGATGACACCATTGTCACCAGAAAGGTCTCCTTAAACAAGAGGTATGAGTCATTTTTTGCTCAGCCTAACGAGTCTCTCACTGATACTTACACCAGATTTATGAGTATCATAAACCAATTGAGAGGTCTTGGGGTTGAGAAGGACAAGGATATACTTCTGGAGAAATTTTGTGATATTCTACCCACCAAATGGTCTCACATGATCCTGGTCTTACGACAAGGTAAAACTCTGTACACACACACTCTCTCAACTCTATATGGAGCTTTCAGGTACACTGAAGAAAATCAAGCTCGGAGAGTGGTGGCAGAACAAGATGCTTTTAACCATGCCTCCAGTAGTCCTAATGTGGTTAGTCATACTGAACACAAAGTACAACACTGATATCTTCTGAGAATGTATTTTCTATGAAGAAGATGGTGTCTGAACTCATGGATTCTGGAGAGACCAGTAAAATCTCTCCAGACTGTTGTGATGAAACTGATGATGATGACCTCATTGCAATGATTGCTAAAACGTTTAACCGTTTCAAAGCAAGAGCAAATAGGCCATCTGGACAATTTGCATCCAGTTCTTCAACTGATAAGACCAATTTGACATGCTTTAAGTGTGGCAAAAAGGGTCATTTCATGAAAGATTGCAGGTCCAACCAGTTTTTATCCAAGCCTGGTCCATTCTCTTCAAATAATAAGCCTGATGATAGCTATAAACTGAAATATAAAAAGCTTAAGGCCCAGATTGCTCTCATGGCACAACAAATGAAACAATAATAAGTGCATGATTGCAACAACTGAAGAGAAGTGGGTTCCTTCTGATGAATCATCTGTTGATGGAGAAGAAGAAAGAGATTGTTGTTACATGGCTCTGGCAGACGATGGGCACCTGGTGAAGGAAGATGTCACATCTGGACGATGGGTAGACATTGTTATTAAGAAGGTTAGTGATTATGATTGTGCAACTGACCAAGAATTAAAGCTGGACATAGCTGAAGCTCTTAATTCTGATTTAATATTTGTAGAAACTGTTAGATCTGATTGTGTAAATGGTCTAGAAACAGATTCTTCTGAAATAACTGCTTTAAAATCAAAATTGAAAGAACTTCAAGACATTGAACTGGCATTTCAAGCCCAGGTTCTGGTAACTGAACAATTGATTCAAGAAAAACAAGATCTTGAAGTCATTTTAGAGAAAGAAAAACTGGTAATTAAATCATGGCTAGAAACCAAAAAGCCATATGATGCTGGAGTAAATCAATTTCCTGCTCAAAAACGTGCATACTTAGATGGAAATACTCATATAGCATCATTAATACCAGTAATCGATCGATTACCAGAGGGGTTCAGGCCCACCACTGTTTATGATGAGCCTGTAACTCCCAAGACCAATATTTACCCAGTTCAATCCCTAGAGGTCAAGACTGGAGCATTCCAGATGACTTCTCTAGTTAAAGAAGTTTATCGGAATAAACCTTTGCCTCAGACCAATCCCCTACCTAAGCCTAGGACTGGAAAGGCTAAGGTGTCATCTGACAGAAAATATTTTGTCCAGGTTAGAGAGCCAGATTCAAATTCTGACTCGTCAATCTCAAAGTTTTAATGCAAGATTAAACTTTATTGAGGGTACTTCATCTGGCCTAGACAAAATACAAAACCTTTTGCTAAGAAAGTTAAATCTATTTCTCCAGTTGAGAAAAAGAAAAGGTTTCAAAACTATCAACCCCAGTGGTCTTTTCAACTAAGACCACTGTTGAAGAAAGTGAATTAAACCAGATTGCCCCAGGGACCTATAAGGGAGGGTCCAGTGAACCCATCAGTCGATGGGTTCCCAAATCTAACTGATAAGTATCTGGTGTATGTGCAGGGCGATCGAAAGAAATATATCTGGTATCTTGACAATGCTGCTGGCAGGACGATGACTGGATGTAAGACCCTGCTGGAGGAGTTCACCATTTCTGATGGACCCTCCATTACTTTTGGAAATGATGGTTGTGGAAAGACTGAGGGATACGGTGTTCTGAACAATGGACAAGTCAAGTTCAGACATGTTGCATTTGTGAATGGTTTGAAATACAACCTGATCAGTGTAAGTCAACTGTGTGATGATGGCTATCAAGTTCTATTCAATATTGCTCAGGGTATCGTATTCAACAAGGACTGGAAGGTAGTGTTGATTGCTCCCAGAAAGGGAATGTGTACGTGATGGATATGGAAAGTTCTCCTTCAGAGCAGTGTTTCTATACTCAAGCTGATGAAGACACAAACTGGTTATGGCACAAAAGGTTATCCCATTTAAATTTCAAGAATATTAATAAGTTGTCCAGAAAACAACTTGCAGATGGGATACCTTCAGTTTTCTTCAAAAAGGAAAGGCCATGTCCAGGATGTGAGATGGGTAAGCAAAAACGTACCAGTTTCAAGACCAGACAGAATTTCAGCATATCTGAACCCCTTCATATGCTTCATTTGGACCTCTTTGGTCCAGTGAATGTTCAGACTCGTGTTGGTAAAAGATACACCCTGGTGATCGTAGATGAATTCTCCAGATATTGTTGGGTGATCTTTCTGAGGTCTAAAAGTGAAGCTGCTGCTGAAATCATCAGTCTTATCAAGCAAATTGAGCTCAAGTACAGTCGAAAGGTGTGTCAGTTAAGAAGTGACAATGGAACAGAATTCCAGAATGCAACTCTGGAGACATTCTGTACTGACACTGGCATCTCCCAGAATTTCTCATCAGCCCGCTCTCCAGAACAAAATGGAGTGGTGGAAAGGAAGAATTGAACGATGATAGAAGCTGCCAGGAGTATGCTTGCTGAATCTGGTCTGTCTACCAGTTTCTGGGCGGAAGCAATTGCAACTGCTTGCCACACCCAGAATCGATCAGTGTACATCAAAAGACACAAAAAGACAGCCTATGAAGTCTTAAGAAATAGAAAACCAAATATTGGTTATTTTCACGTTTTTGGATGTCCAGTTTACATCATGAACGACTCCAGTCAGTTAGGCAAATTTGATGCCAAAGCTGATGAAGGGTATTTCTTAGGCTATTCAGCCATTCGCAAGGCCTTCAGAGTCTACAACAAGAGACTGGAAAAGGTCCATGAGTCAATTCATGTAACATTTGATGAATCAAATGCTGCAATCAACAAGAAGCCAGCCCTTGACTCTCCCCCAGTAACTCCAATTGTCTTTTGTGAATCTGATCCTATAAATGACAAAAATGAAGATTCAAAAGACACAGTTTCCAGTCATCCTGATCTGGAACCTGTTCAGAAAAAAGAAACTCTCCAGTAGTACTCCATTCTATCCTTCTATTATTTTCAAACTACCCTCTGAAATTAATATTGGATCAGATGTTCGTACTACTCCCCCAGTATCAGTGTCAGTTGAGAATATACCAGAAATGTCTTCTTATGAAGAATTCAAAACTGAACCAGTACTTCAGGAAATGCCTTCAAATGAAGAATTTCATGATGCAAATCGTGATTTAAATGACTAAGATGAAGATACTGAAGTAGTCTGGCAAGATCCTCCTCCAGAAGCAACTCCAGAGGAGACTCAACTGAATTCTTGCACTGATATTGTTGTCAGTAACAATCCTGGTCAGTACTCCAGATGGACAAAAGCTCATCCTATTGATCAGATCATAGGTGACTCCAGTAGAGGAGCTCAGACCAGAAGAGCCTCCAGTAATCAATGCTTATACGTTACTTTTCTGTCTTTGATGAAACCAAAGAAGATTGACGAGGCTATGAAAGATCCAAGCTGGGTGACTGCTATGCAAGAAGAGCTTCACCAGTTTGAAAGGAACAAGGTCTGGTATCTGGTTCCTTTCCCAGTTGGAAAGAAAGAACCAATTGGAACAAGATGGGTCTTCAGAAACAAAGTAGATGAAGATGGCCACGTAATCAGAAACAAGGCCAGACTGGTAGCACAAGGCTACTGCCAGTCAAATGTCGACTTTGATGAATCATTTGCTCCAGTGGCTAGACTTGAAGCAATCAGAATATTCTTAGCATTCGCTGCTTATCATCAGTTCAAGGTCAACCAGATGGATGTAAAGAGTGCTTTCTTGAATGGAAAGCTTGAAGAAGAAGTTTATGTCAGACAACCACCAGGTTTCGTTGATGAAAAGCATCCACATTGGGTATATCGTCTGGACAAAGCGCTTTATGGCCTCAGACAAGCCCACGTGCCTGGTATGACACTCTGACTAAACATTTGTTGAAAAATGGTTTCAAACGAGGTGCAATTGACAATACCTTATTTATTCTTCATGAAAAAGGTAATCTGTTAATGGTACAAATTTATGTTGATGATATTATTTCTGGGTCTACTGATGAAAACATGTGCAAGAAATTTTCGAAAATAATGTCAACTGAATATGAGATGAGTTTGATGGGTGAATTAACATATTTTCTTGGACTCCATATTAAACAAAACAAAGATGGCATCTTTATTAATCAGGAAAAATATGTTAGAGATCTTTTAAAAAAAATTGATATGAACTCTTCACCATCTAAACCAACTCCAATTTCTGCACCACTGACACTGGACTCCGATCCAGATGGAAAACCAGTGAACACCACTGTCTATAGAGGCATGGTTGGTTCACTGATGTATTTAACTGCCAGTAGACGAGATATTATGTTTTCAACATGTTTATGTGCCAGATATCAGTCTAATCCAAAGGAATCTCATATGCTTGCTGTAAAGCGCATACTGAAGTACCTTAAAGGTGTCCCCAGTCTAGGTCTTTGGTATTCCAAAGGCTCAGGCATGGATCTAATGGGTTATTCAGATTCAGATCATGCAGGTTGTAAGATAGATAGGAAATCCACAACTGGTGGATGTCATTCCTAGGTGGCAAACTGGTCAGCTGGACCAGTAAGAAGCAAACTTCAGTTTCATTGTACATGCTGAAGCTGAATACGTGTCTGCAGCCAGTTGTTGTGCTCAGATACTCTGGATGAAGAACCAGTTGCTTGATTATGGTATTAAATATTCAAAGACCCCAATCTTTTGTGATAATACAGTGTCATTGCTATCTCAAACAATCCAGTCATGCACTCCAGAACGAAGCACATTGATCTCAGGTATCACTTCATTCGTGATCATATTATGAAAAACAACATTGAACTCCATTTATTCCCACTGACAAACAACTCGCTGACATTTTTACCAAACCTCTGGATGTCAAAACTTTTGAATATCTTGTTGGTGATGAGTTGGGAATGTTAAATCCTTAAATCTGGTGACTGCTCAGATATTGAACGCCTTTGTGTACTATCTTTGCATTATTAGATTTCTGGAACAACATTCCAGGGAAAGACTTGAAAGATATTTTTTTCTTAAAAAAATGTTTTAAGTTCAGGGGGAATTTATTAATTTATTTTCTCACTGGACAAACTCTTCAGAAAATATTACTGGTGCTTTGTAAATATGTCCCTCTCACTGGTAACTGGACAGATTGAAGTGCGTGTTTGAGGTGACTTATGTCTCCTTGTAAATGTGACCCTCTCATTTGTCTGAATTAGTTGACGTGCAAGTTTGAGGTTACCAGTCTTTCAAAAATGGTTTTCACTGGTACTTTACTGGAGTGTCCCTCCAGTGTACCATCAGTACATGTTCACTGGACTAATCCACCAGTGATACTGGAGTGTCCAGTCAAACTCCAGATGCACTGAAATATGTCATAATATTTTCTAAATACTTGGTCATTGTGTGTGCCACGTAAGCAAATCTTTTTGAAGATATTTTAATCTACGTGGCATGTAAATTTTTTCAACGTAATGATGGTTTTTTACTTTGGGAAAACAAAAAGTACAACTTGTTACTGTTTGTGGGCTGTAAACCGTCATGCATTTATGTATGATGTGATGTAATTAATGCGGATCTCAAACCCGATCAAAAACTTTATTTGATAATTTCAAATAAACCGTTTGAGTTCCACATTGTCTCTCTTATAAATACCCACTTTCAATTTCAATTGCATTTACTTCGAACATATTTACTCCCAAATCTCTCAAATTCCTTCATTTACTTCTTCATTCATTTTTCCAATCATATTTATCTCTCTTATTTACTCCATTTACATTCAATTCTTTCATCAAATCTTCATCATAACCTATATATTCAATTTCATTTTCATCTATTCTTTATAAATGGCACCTAGACAATCAAAATCGCTCAAAAATCTCCTTGCCACTGAATATGCTCCTTCTGAAAATGTTGACAGGGCACCTCATATCACTCTTGAGGCAAATACTATAAGAATAAACATGAACAACTGGATGGCCAGACTTTCTCTTTCCAGTGTTCATGATGCTCAATCTGTTATTGGGAGATTAAACACATTTTTTCTCTCTTGCCCCTTATATGGTGCGTTGACACTAAATCCAGGAAGGATGTACCACGAGTACCTTTGTGAATTCTGGTACACTGCAAAATATGAGATGAAACTTCATTACTCTAAAGGGAACGTTCCGTACACTGCAACATTTGATGATGAAACTTCATCTATCAATTATACTCTCAAGGGAGGTACCAGATCCCTTGGTTTCACTGCAAGTCTGCTCAGGTCTGTTCTACAATTAAACTATCATGAACAGAATGAGTTGCCTATTGAGCTTCCCACTGGTATCAATACAAGGAAAGTATGCAGGCTGATGGGGCACACGGATATCTTGGATGAGCATGGCCAGCTATCCAGGAAAGGGACTATCTACATGAGCAAGCTGTCAGACTCATGGAGATATTTCTTCACCCATATTGTTGAGTGTCTGGGAGGCAGTTCTGGAGGGTTAGACCAGATAAATCAAACCCACCTCCAGATTGCCTACTGCTTATGGTTTGGGCTTAGAGTGGACTTTGCCCAGATCCTTTTTGATGACTGGTTGAGCGCCTAAGAGTGAAAGGAAGAAAACCATTTGTTCCTTATATTCGTTTCCTTTCTCTTATGTTTAAGAATGCTCTTGGCGACCAGTATGATTTTGATACTACTCACTTTTCTGTGAGTGAGTATATGAGAGATTTGGTCAATCTCAGATCTCCACTGGATGAGGTAGATATTCCTCAGTCCATGCTTTCCTTCCAAAGGGAAGAAGCTGAAATGGCTCCAGATAGAGGTCAAGCTGTTGAAAGAGCCTCTGGAGACCAAGATGTACAGATCATTGAAGCTGTACAACCAATTAGACAAGTGGCTCCTGAAGGTCAAGTACAAGAAGTTGTTGAACCTTCCAGACGACCTAGAACTAACAGGCGTCTGATGAGAGCAGGACTTCAGGTGAATCCTGAAAGACATCCTGGGGATGTTATGAATTTGGATGGGTCTCCAATTTTTGAACAAGAGAACGTACAAGAGGTTGTTGGGCAGGTGATTGATGGACAAATTGAAAATGTTGCCCAAGTTATTGAGCAGGTTGTTGAGGAAGTTGAACAAAATGTTCAGACTTGAATGTAGATGCTGGTGAACAAGTGAATGTAGAGACTGGTGAACAGTCTGGTGAACAGACAGTTGGGATGGCTCCAGAATGGGATGACGTAGATTCCCCAATGTCTGAAGGTTTTGATGCAAACTTGAATTTTCTGGGTGAAGATGTACAAGAAAAAGAAAGTCTACCAGAAATGCCACCACCTCCACCAGAAATGCCACCACCACAATCAAACATGCCACCACCACCACCACCTTCAATTCCAGAACACACTCAATACTTCACTCCAGCAACCACTCAACCTTCACAATCTCAACCTCCACCTCGTGCGCCGGAGTCACCAGTTGCAACATCTGAAGCTGCAACTGAAGAGGACTGGGCACAAGTTCCTCTAATGACCAGATTACCTTCAACTCTTGAACCTCCCAGTGGTCTCTCCACTTCATCTTCTGTCGAGGTCCAAGGCCTTTTAAGTAAGGTGGCGGACCTGGAGAGATCACTCCAGACTTCTTCTCAGGTTATTTCAGACTTCAAATCATTATTATCAAATAACCTGGCATCTGAGATGAATGTCTTTGCTGGGAATGAGAAGCTGGTTTATGAGAAGCTTGATGAACTGGTACTGGCCACAAACAACAACACTGAAAGTTTCAAAGTGGCAGTCCAGGGTCTAGAGACAAGGTTGGTTAATTCTGTTCAGACTGCAGTCACTGGTGAACTGGCAGGTCTGAAAGAAGATGTTCAGAACTTGGTTTTCAGGGTCAGTTCTCTGGAGACTAGACCCACACTAGACCAGGATGCAGTTGTCAGCACAATAAGTGATGCATGTACAAGGAAGTTCAGAAACAATATGCTGAAAGAAATATGTGAAGAAGTTTATGAGACTGTTCTTCGTAGCATTCATGATGGGGTGTTACCCCAAGTAGAGAAGTTACTGGAAGAAAAGTTGCCAAAACACTTGCCTAAAGCAGTTGCAAATGTTCAAAAGGAAGTGCATGCACTTAAGAAAGTTGTGACTGAAACAACTCCAGTAGCAGGTACAACATTTGGTGCACTGGACAGACTTATGCTTGAAGAATTATGGAATGATCTCAAGTCAAGGACTGGTGATCATTCCAAGGGGGAAAAGTCGTCTGGTGACCAAACACTGAAGCACATGTCACAAAGAGCATATGGCACTGAAGCCGGGCTAACTGAAGAAGCTACTGGTACTGAAGCCAGTGAACCCCAGTTTGAGACCTTCCCAGATATTCCATCAACTCTGAAGGCTGTTAAAGGAAAAGAAAAAGTGATCTGGTGAAGAAGAAGAGCAAACTGTTGAAGATGCTGATGATGAAACATCCAAGAAGCTTGAACAAGAATGCATCATAATAGAGATTTTCAAAAGAAATCAAAAAGATGAACTGCTGGCCCATCAAAGGGAGATGGCAACTATGGGTACTCTGGATTCTTACAATGCTGGCAGGTTAGGCATTAATATTGAAGTGTATAAAAAGATGAAGGATGACCCAGAGTTCATCAATGTTTGAGTTTATTGGATGATGTTCATGTACGCTCATTCTACGCTGAAGAAAAACAAGTCTATGATTCTATTATTTATGGCGTGAGTGTACCAGAACTCATCAGACAAAGAAAGGATGAACTGGTAAGCCTCCAGAAAAAGATCAGAAAGAACGCTGGTGCTCTGGAGATAGAGTACAGGAAGCGACTTACTGGCTTACCAAAATTGACTGCCAGACAAATCAAAGCAATCAAAGATGCTGATGTAAGCAATTTCATTCCCCTGGACACTTCTCGAAAAATCAATCGTCAAGAACTCCAATCTGCTGTAGAGCAAAGGAGAGTGTCCAGGAAACTGAATCATTGATCCAGCAAGCCAAGCTGAAAGAAAAATACAATGAGATGTTGAATTTCAGGGCTGATGCCAGAAGGATCACTGGTGCTGAAATCAAATTGGCTGAAGATCATGAAGGCATGTCTAAGTTTGAAGTAAAGTTGACCAGGGAGGGTAACTTTACTGATGAAAGGAGAAGTACTTCAGTCCAAGCATTTGGATGGAGTGAACTGAAGGAAATGCTTTAACGTTCAGGGGGAAGACAGATTTGTCGACTGATGTTAAAGCATTTCTGAAAAGAATTGAAAAGGTATGGAGAAGAAAGCAACAGATGGAAGTTGCAATGGGCATAAGAATGCCAGAATCAATACCATCTTCTCCATCACCAAAGAGAAAGGCTACTGAAGATGCTCCAGGACAGACATCAAAAAGAAGGGCCTGACTCTTATCATTTACTTGTTGTAAATTATTGTCTTATGAAAATTGTAAACTATTTATCAGTTGATGTATGTAATAATAGGTGCAATTTTTGATTCATATAAGTAAATGATCAGATTTAGTCTAAGTTAGAACTTAAAAGATGAAACTGAAAACACTCATGATCTATAAAGTGTTTTCCAGTAACTTAGATTTTTTAGACAAATCGAAACTTGTGTTTTTCAAGCATACAAAATGTATAGATTCAAGCTTGAAAACACTTTGCATTATTTCTAAACAAATAGGGGGAATTTGTTAGGTCCAGATTTACTGGACTCGCTCCAGACTCGACTACTGGAGCCTTACTGAAGATATGTCCAGAAACGTGTTCTACTGGACCTACTCCAGACTTGGAATATGGAGTCCCTCTGAAGATTTGTCCAGAAATAATGGAAGACCAGTGAGCAAATACTTGTATAGGAAATATGGAGTATTCCAGATTAGCTCACTGGACTTCACCCCAGTCCAGATCTATTCTACTGAAGACATTCTCACTGAAGTCAGAATAAAGAAGACTTACAAATGGCGGAGTCCACTGGAAGTCTTACCAGATCTGTACACTGGAGGATTGTCAGTGTTCTAGACCCTACAAGTTTGAACACTGATATCGAGGATTGACTTTCCCTTTACACACTTTCCAAAGAACAATCCACTTGTTCTTTACCAAAGTATACGTGTGTAAAGGTGGTTGGATAAAAGGATACAAAGTCTTTTGATGTGACTTTATCCTTATTCTTTATCCAATACATTTAATGTTCTTGTCGGATCATTAAATGTATGCAACCATATTTGTACGGCACAAAATTCACTGGTGAATTTTGTTGCCTATAAATACAAAGTCATTTCCTTGAACAAAATACTTTTTAAGCATACACTTTGCATTAAAGTGAATTTGTCTAACTACTCTCGATCTTAAACAGGGATACTTCACAACTTTAAGTATCTCGATCCTAAAGAGTTATTTGACAAATATAGATCATTTGTAATTCATAGGTTGTTAGGATACATACTTATTTGTATTATCTTGATTCAGCACAACCTTGTATTTTATTTAACATCATAAATAAAATACACTTGAAAAATACATAATGTTCCACTTTACTTGTTTATTGCTTTAAGTCTTGTATTACTTTGTTTATATATTTGCATTTATTTACAAGTAATACTAGTCCATTCTAGTGATTATTAGACTTGTTGTATTTTACACTTCTGGTTAACCATCGAACTTAAGGGACTCACAGACTCAATGGGTTTAAATGTATTAAAGTAAATAAATAAAAACCCCTTTAATCCTCATCCGCAACATTCACAACCACAATGATCAAAGTATCTTTTCTTTACCTTTTCTTGAAATTTCCTGAACGCACAAATTAGGCCGGATATCTGTACAAATCATAAACCCTAATGGCGAAAAATGTAAGATTTTTTTATTTTTTTAGTAGTTCTAAGATAAATGTAAGATTATTTTATTTGTATATAATTATATATATATATAAATATATGTATGTATGTGTCTTGATTAGCGTATTTCTTACATATAAATATATATTTATTAAAATATAACATTTAGGGTTTTTTATATAGATATCAGTGTGTTCATGTTTTATTTAGGTATTTTTATTCTTTGGACCATGTGTCTTTATTATAATAATTAGATTGGGTGTAATTTATTGGAATTCTTTTTACGGGTACCATGGATATTCAATTAGATGTATACCTTTTGTTTTAAAAAGGAAAAGTTCAAGATTGCTCTTAGAATCAATTTCTATGCATGTATACATATATGGTAGGTCGTTGTTGTTGGGTCCATTTTGCATTATTCGTTAATATCTTTATTTGTGGAATCATATATTATATTTTTTATATTTAATTAATAAATGATATATAAAACAGATAGCATTTCAATTTATAATGAAGTTGACATTAACAGATGAGTTAGTCGGAGGAATGGTAAGTTTTGTTATTGGTATAGTTTAAGCAGTGTCATTAGAGTTAATTGTTCTCTGAATAACGTAAGTGTTGTATACACTATAGGTCTTGCCAATGAAGCTTAGTAATGCAATACCAAGAACTGCCAAGCATGTAGTTTTAGTCGATTACTCGACGCTGAAATTTTGTGTTGAGTTACAACGGCTTACGAATGGGCTAATCAAACTTGGTGGAAAGACGTGGAAATTATTTTATGACTTTGCTTGCTGGCCACCCACGTTTCCATAAGATATGTTTCAAACAGATTCAACCAAAAAATGTTTTTGAAGTACAATTTTTTTATTTCCAAGATTTGGAGTATAGGGTGTCAGCGGGTGGGGAATCATATGCTCATAGTCCTTTGGTGGAAATCACACCAGCCACTTTCCATAAACAGGTGTGTTTTTATGAAATTAATAATATTAGTTTAGATTGTATCGGATGAATTTGTAGTAACATTTGATTAAATGGTTGTTGCAGACGTTACCTTGCACATTGCTGCTGTCGTTGAATGGTAATGGTGATAGGGAAGCTTCAAAAGTATGCAAAGTAACTGGTCCTTTGGAAGACGCAACTGTTGAAGTATCTTATGGTGTTCGTGATTTCCAACTTAATGGAGAATTGTTGACTGGACCTATAGCAGTAGGGTTTTAGGGCACCAATTGGGTAAACTTCTGCATCGAAAATGATTTTAAGCCTGGAAGGACGGTGAAAGTTTCAAAATCGAAGTTGGTGGATAGAAGGTTTGTTTTTGATGTATTTAAGACGGATGGAGTTTGTCATCATTCTGGTCGGCAAAGGAAGCATTTTTCGCTTACACACCATTTTTTATATTTCTGAACTTAAATAAGTTGAATTAGTTTCTAACCAAGCTGTGTATTATACAAATTCTTTAGGGGTGACTGATGTTGGAACTTCTTATGATTCACCGGATTCTGAAAGTGATTATGATTCGGATTTTGCTGATTTTCTGCATCAACAAATAAACAAAAAATATGAAAAGACATGGAATAAAGCAACAATTTCTTCTGGAAGCGATGATGATGGTGATTATGTAGAACTTATGTATAAAGAGGTGCTAAAGGATCCGCCTTCTGTAGGATACTCGAATAATGCACCTCCTGCTTGATCCTTCAAAGACAAAACAACCAATGCTGGATTTATGTTCCCTGTTTTGCCAAAGGTGGAACCCGATGTTGAAAGTTGTATTAATGAACCGAATACTGCACATCAGTTTGATCAGGAGCGAGAAAATGAAGCACATGTTCTAACTATCAATAATGCACCACCTGTTGAAAGTATTAGCAACCACTTTTGTATGTATGCTAATCATAATCACAGGATTGGGGTTGACTCCTGGTGCAACTTCGTCCTCATAACCTAAGAACATGTTGCCTGGTAATTAGTGAAATTTAAATCTGTGTATATATATATACTTTCTATAACATATTTGTGGGTTTTGTATTCAATTTCCAAAAATAATATTATTCATGTTATCTTGTAGACTATTCCAAAAAAATTTGTTGTAAAACATCACATTCAGAAGTACTTTTGGGCTAAGGTTCATTTTGAGACTGCTTGGTATCCTGGCAAAGTGATTATCCGTTGGGATAGAAGAAAACCAGGAGATGACACCCATGTTGTGCTGCAAGTCAACTGGAGTAAAGTTGTTGAAGACACTGGAATGAGGGTGAGTGGTGATGTCAAATGTGAAGTGAGGCATCAACTCAATATTGAGAGATGTGACAGAGACCTGGCTGATTTTGTTATATGCTAAGAAAATTTCATAATATTTTACGTAAATTTATATAAAATCTTGGTTTAGTTGTAGCATTCTTGAAATAAGCCATGCAATAAGCACAATTTATGTAACATCCGTGAATTTTGACCCGTTGACTTTACGTGTAATATGACTAACAATTTAAGCTAATGAATTAATTGGGTCGTTTTGTGAGTTAAATGACAATGTGGTATATTCGGGTCGATAATATGTTGTTCGGAACAAAGTTTGTGGATGGAGTCTCCATTATTCAACGAACGCTAGCATCAAAGCAAAGTAAATAATCATTTGTTTCACCTATCGTAGAAAATTTACATATAACATTTGTTGCACTTCCTTTTGGAAAGTCTTGACGTTGATGTTACAGATAACATCTCTTTACTTGCTTTTTATCTCATCATTAGGTTATTATTAACTTACCGAACTATTCTACTTGGTTTCTTTTTAGTTCCTTCCATTTCTAAAAAACAGATAAAAAACTTTAAAATTTGAAAGAAAAAAAAATGTTATTTC
>CM067170.1:140692747-140698080 GCA_034093135.1 Erigeron breviscapus | reverse complement strand
CACCATCGATGATCAGATCACATACCTTGCCTTTCACTGTGCATCTGGAGTGGAAAATATTCTCTCTCTGAGCAGTATCAGCTGTAACTTCATCAGTATGCATTACTCTCCTGACAACCAACATCTCTCCCACATCTGCACCAACATATGATTCTTCATCTTCTTCTTCATCGTACACTGGCTCACCTTCTTCAGTGTCGACATCTGGCAAACATTCAATTTCTCTTGTAGTCAATGCTCTTTGATTAGGACACTGGGCCTGGAAGTGACCAAAGCCATGACACTTGAAACATTTTCTTCCAACTGGTTCTTTAGAAGCTCCAGTTTCTTTTTCTTTCCCTCTGGAGGATTTCTGAGCAGCTTCAGTAAATCTGGCAACTGGTTGACTTGCAACTGGTTGACTTGCACTGGCAGGAACCTTACTGAATGACTTGTACGGAACCTTCTTCTTCAGTTGTCTTTCAATCTGGATGGCCAGTTTACATGCACCTTCGTATGTTCAGATAGGCTGCAATTCAATCTTCTCAGTAATGGCAGCGTTCAGAACACCAAGAAATCTGGCTATAGTGTGCTCTTCAGTTTCATTCACACCAGTTCTGGTCTTCAGATGCTCAAATTCCCTAATGTATTCTACAACCTCCTTAACTCCTTGCTTCAGATTGTTCATCAGTAAGTACTGGTCTTGCTTGTACGACTGGGGAACAAATCTCTTTTGCATAACTTCCTTCAGTTTGGACCAGGTCTTGATTTTGCTTTTGCCTTTATATTCTCTTTCAGATTTCATGTTATCATACCAGGATGAAGCATATTTCTTCAGTTTAATAATGGCAACTTTGAAGCTTTTTCTATCATCATAACCTTTTATCTCCATAATCCTGTCCATCACCTGGACCCATTCAAAATACTCTTCTGGGTTAGAAGACCCATTAAAATCTGGTGGATCTATCTTAATATCCCTAGTATCATCACCCTTATGCCTCCTACGCCTTTCTCTAGGACGTGGTTCATCAGAATCACTAGAGTGTCTAGGATTACTATCAGATCTTTCACTACCACCTTGAGATTCAGTATCTCTTTCACTTGGAACAACATTTTCTCGATTAAATCTTAAACCACCATCTTCTAACATATGAACAACTCTACCAAGAGCTTCTTGTAGATCTTCTATCTGTTTATCTCTCCTAGCATTATTAGCTTCATCTAAAGACATATTCCTTCTAAAAGCTATTTATAACCAGCAAACAACTTACGATCAATAGGTCTAAACAAATAACCAACAGATCTAAACAATCAAACAACGACAACCAAAAGATTAAGAAACCTTTTGCAAACCTGGCTCTGATACCAATTTGATGCGTAAATCACGCGACAAACGACAGCGGAAGACTATTTTTGGTATTTTCTGGATTCTATATGAAACAAACAACTAAACAAGACAATAAAGTAAAATGATAGATAAAAAGAATCCACCACCAAGACTCGCAAAGGCTAAGCCACCGGAATCAAGGATAAAGGAAACACTCCGCCCCACCACTACAATCGATAAAGGTCCAGCCACCACGACTATAGATAAAGGAACCGAAGATTTAAAAGACCTCACCACAATATTTGATAAAGAACGAGTCACCACAAATATTGATAAAGGGGTCACTCCTAACCACCAAGATCAAAGATCTGTAAGGGTAAAAGAAGATTTGTAAGAAATAGAGGCTGCTCTATTAATTTTCATTCAACATCAACTAACTTACAATGAGAAATAAAGGCCTTATTTATAGCCACATAATCTTACCTAGGAATCAACGACAAATAATAAAATAATACAAAAGCTGTCATGTGCAAGCCACTAATTAATTTGGACCAATAGAAAATAGACACATAAGGCTTCTAGAAACAATCCTCTTCAAGTGGCCCACAATATCGTTAGGAATATCAATGCACGCTCTTTCTTGAACCACTAAAAAGCTGCCACGCGTCCATACCCACGTCCTTATTGACCCCACACAACCTTCAGTTAAGTAAACTTTATTATAGACAACTGGAGCATTTAGCTGGAGCATTTCACTGGTGGCCTTCAGATGCATCTGGAACAAGGTCACTACTGGAGCATTCATCTGGAGCAGTCATCTGGAGCAAGTTACTGGACATCTTCACTGGTGGATTATCAGAGTTGGTCACTGGAGCTTGCCACTGGAGAAGTGTTACCACTGGTGACTGGACTGGTTCAGAAAAGACTTGTCCGAAATGGGCCACTGCTGGCAGAATCAACATTGCTTGTTCAGATGGCATTATCAGTTTACTGGGTTTCTCCAGTTCAGTGAATCTGGACATTCCCGCATCATAACCGACTTCCATGTATGTACGTCTATCCTAATATAAATGAAATACTTAACAAACGTAAACCAAGTCAAACAACGTGATAAACCGTCTCATCAAACCAACATTTAACCCAAATCAATCAATCAATCAACAACATAAGTAAACACGCAAGGGTTACACTTTTCAGCCCGAATCTCAAATGAGTAGGGAGCTACGGAACTCACCTCGATTGGTTATGAAAAGTTAAGTCGATATAAGTCGAGTTATTGTCGTACAATGTTCACTTGACGTCCAACATCTAGATATCGATCATATACATTCACATGATACATAAATACATATACGTAACTATCAAATACTCGGCAAAACCCTAATTAGGTTTCCAAAGTACTTTTCGACGTTAAATGACTTTTAAGACTCTTATTCAATGTTACATAAGATAAGAAGTGAATTAGATCAATGCTCGACGCGTGAAAAGGTCCAGAAAGTCAATTTAGGTCAAACAAGAAATTCTGGAAAGTACAACTGGCGTAACCTACGCCCCACACTGGCGTAGGTTACGCCCCTTATAAAATTTTAGGATAAAGGGGGCGTAAGGTACGGTGCTCTCAAAAGTGTAATTCTTTAGGCGTCTGGAGTGGCGTAAACAGTAGGTTTTGGCGTAAGATGGAGCATTCGGCGTAAGCTACGCCCCAAAGGGCCGTAACCTACGCCCAGTCAAAATAGACCCAGCGTAACCTACGCCCCACAGGGCCGTAGGTTACGCCCCATACTGGGCAGCAAATCGACCAGAAGCATTTTATGCAGAAAAACAAGAACCAAAACCTATTTTCACTTGAACCAAAACCCTAAATCGTATTCCAAGGTTAAAGGACTCGTTTTGAAGCTACATTTGACCTTCTAACACCTAAATACACTTGCCCAAACCCGTATTTCCATCCATAACATCATCAAATTCTCCAAATCGATCAAACCCTAATTAAACCCTAAATTGACCCAAAACTCATTTTAAGGCGATTTAGAACTTGTAAATGTACGAGATGACTAGAAAAGAGTAAACTAACATAAATAGAAGTAAAAGGGATGAATTAGACTTACCAAAGCTTCTTCTTGAGCTCAAACCCGAAATTAGGTCAAAATGGGTTAAAATCTTGCACTATGAACTTCAATCTTTAGATATGATGAAGATGAGAAGGAGATGATAATGATTCTTATATTAAACAAATTTCACAACACCAATTAACTCAAGAGTTCAAGAGAGAAAGATTGGAAGAGAGAGTTCTTGCTTTTGTTAGAGAGAAAAGAAAGAGATTGGGTTGTGTGGTGAAATGAAAGAGATAAGGGAAAGGGTTGGGTCTTAGAAGGCTCATGGGTCATGGGTAACCCATGGGTCGACCCGTTTCCCTTTACAAGCTAATTCACTAGTCGTTTTACATTTAATCACCGAATAAGTCATACAATCGACCCAACGAACACCCACAGGGCCGTAGGTTACGCCCCATACTGGGCAGCAAATCGACCAGAAGCATTTTATGCAGAAAAACAAGAACCAAAACCTATTTTCACTTGAACCAAAACCCTAAATCGTATTCCAAGGTTAAAGGACTCGTTTTGAAGCTACATTTGACCTTCTAACACCTAAATACACTTGCCCAAACCCGTATTTCCATCCATAACATCATCAAATTCTCCAAATCGATCAAACCCTAATTAAACCCTAAATTGACCCAAAACTCATTTTAAGGCGATTTAGAACTTGTAAATGTACGAGATGACTAGAAAAGAGTAAACTAACATAAATAGAAGTAAAAGGGATGAATTAGACTTACCAAAGCTTCTTCTTGAGCTCAAACCCGAAATTAGGTCAAAATGGGTTAAAATCTTGCACTATGAACTTCAATCTTTAGATATGATGAAGATGAGAAGGAGATGATAATGATTCTTATATTAAACAAATTTCACAACACCAATTAACTCAAGAGTTCAAGAGAGAAAGATTGGAAGAGAGAGTTCTTGCTTTTGTTAGAGAGAAAAGAAAGAGATTGGGTTGTGTGGTGAAATGAAAGAGATAAGGGAAAGGGTTGGGTCTTAGAAGGCTCATGGGTCATGGGTAACCCATGGGTCGACTCGTTTCCCTTTACAAGCTAATTCACTAGTCGTTTTACATTTAATCACCGAATAAGTCATACAATCGACCCAACGAACATACCACATTGTCATTTAATCACGAAATGAACCAAAATATCTCATTAACTTAAATTGTTAGTCATATTACACGTAAAGTCAACGGGTCAGAATTCACGGATGTTACATAAATTGTGCTTATTGCATGGCTTATTTCAAGAATGCTACAACTAAACCAAGATTTTATATAAATTTACGTAAAATATTATGAAATTTTCTTAGCATATAACAAAATCAGCCAGGTCTCTGTCACATCTCTCAATATTGAGTTGATGCCTCACTTCACATTTGACATCACCACTCACCCTCATTCCAGTGTCTTCAACAACTTTACTCCAGTTGACTTGCAGCACAACATGGGTGTCATCTCCTGGTTTTCTTCTATCCCAACGGATAATCACTTTGCCAGGATACCAAGCAGTCTCAAAATGAACCTTAGCCCAAAAGTACTTCTGAATGTGATGTTTTACAACAAATTTTTTTGGAATAGTCTACAAGATAACATGAATAATATTATTTTTGGAAATTGAATACAAAACCACAAATATGTTATAGAAAGTATATATATATACACAGATTTAAATTTCACTAATTACCAGGCAACATGTTCTTAGGTTATGAGGACGAAGTTGCACCAGGAGTCAACCCCAATCCTGTGATTATGATTAGCATACATACAAAAGTGGTTGCTAATACTTTCAACAGGTGGTGCATTATTGATAGTTAGAACATGTGCTTCATTTTCTCGCTCCTGATCAAACTGATGTGCAGTATTCGGTTCATTAATACAACTTTCAACATCGGGTTCCACCTTTGGCAAAACAGGGAACATA
>CM067170.1:140685247-140687747 GCA_034093135.1 Erigeron breviscapus | reverse complement strand
CAAAGACATTCATTTCAGATGCCAGGTTATTTGATAATAATGATTTGAAGTCTGAAATAACCTGAGAAGAAGTCTGGAGTGATCTCCAGGTCTGCCACCTTACTTAAAAGGCCTTGGACCTCGACAGAAGATGAAGTGGAGAGACCACTGGGAGGTTCAAGAGTTGAAGGTAATCTGGTCATTAGAGGAACTTGTGCCCAGTCTTCTTCAGTTGCAGCTGCAGATGTTGCAACTGGTGACTTCGGCGCACGAGGTGGAGGTTGAGATTTTGAAGGTTGAGTGGTTGCTGGAGTGAAGTATTGAGTGTGTTCTGGAATTGAAGGTGGTGGTGGTGGTGGCATGTTTGATTGTGGTGGTGACATTTCTGGTGGAGGTGGTGGCATTTCTGGTAGACTTTCTTCTTCTTGGACATCTTCACCCAGAAAATTTAAGTTTGCATCAAAACCTTCAGACATTGGGGAATCTACGTCATCCCATTCTGTAGCCATCCCAACTGTCTGTTCACCAGACTGTTCACCAGTCTCTACATTCACTTGTTCACCAGCATCTACATTCAAGTCTAATTGAGCTTCTTGCTCAACTTCCTCAACAACCTGCTCAACAACTTGGGCAACATTTTCAATTTGTTCATCAGTTACCTGCCCAACAACCTCTTGTACGTTCTCTTCAAAAATTGGAGACCCATCCAAATTCATAACATCCCCAGGATGTCTTTCAGGATTCACCTGAAGTCCTGCTCTCATCAGACGCCTATTAGTTCTAGGTCGTCTGGAAGGTTCAACAACTTCTTGTACTTGACCTTCAGGAGCCACTTGTCTAATTGGTTGTACAGCTTCAATGATCTGTACATCTTGGTCTTCAGAGGCTCTTTCAACAGCTTGACCTCTATCTGGAGCCATTTCAGCTTCTTCCCTTTGGAAGGAAAGCATGGACTGAGGAATATCTACCTCATCCAGTGGAGATCTGAGATTGACCAAATCTCTCATGTACTCACTCACAGAAAAGTGAGTAGTATCAAAATCATACTGGTCGCCAAGAGCATTCTTAAACATAAGAGAAAGGAAACGAATATAAGGAACAAATGGTTTCTTCCTTTCACTCTTAGGCGCTCAACCAGGTCATCAAAAAGGATCTGGGCAAAGTCCACTCTAAGCCCAAACCATAAGCAGTAGGCAATCTGGAGGTGGGTTTGATTTATCTGGTCTAACCCTCCAGAACTGCCTCCCAGACACTCAACAATATGGGTGAAGAAATATCTCCATGAGTCTGACAGCTTGCTCATATAGATAGTCCCTTTCCTGGATAGCTGGCCATGCTCATCCAAGATATCCGTGTGCCCCATCAGCCTGCATACTTCCCTGAGAAGACTAGCTAGGAAGCTCAATAGGCAACTCATTCTGTTCATGATAGTTTAATTGTAGAACAGACCTGAGAAGACTAGCTGTGAAACCAAGGGATCCGGTACCTCCCTTGAGAGTATAATTGATCGATGAAGTTTCATCGTCATATTGAGCAGTGTACCAGAATTCACATAGGTACTCGTGGTACATCCTTCCTAGATTAAGTGTTAACGCACCATATAATGGGCAAGAGAGAAAAAATGAGTTTAATCTTCCAATAATTGATTGGGCATCATGAACACTGGACAGAGAGAGTCTGGCCATCCAGTTGTTCATATTGATTCTTATGGCACTTGCCTCAAGAGAGATATGAGGTGCCTTGTCAACATTTTCCGAAGGAGCATATTCAGCGGCAAGGAGATTTTTGAGCGATTTTGATTGTCTAGGTGCCATTAATAAAGAATAGATGAAAATGAAATTGAATATATATAGGTTATGATGAAGATTTGATGAAAGAATTGAATGTAAATGGAGTAAATAAGAGAGATAAATATGATTGGAAAAATGAATGATGAAGTAAATGAAGGAATTTGAGAGATTTGGGAGTAAATATGTTCGAAGTAAATGCAATTGAAATTGAAAGTGGGTATTTATAGAGAGACAATGTGGAACTCAAACAGTTTATTTGAAATTATCAAATAAAGTTTTTGATCGGGTTCTGAGATCCGCATTAATTACATCACATCATACATAAATGCATGACGGTTTACAGCCCACAAACAGTAACAAGTTGTACTTTTTATTTTCCCAAAGTAAAAAGACCATCATTACGTTGAAAAAATTTACATGCCACGTAGGATTAAATATCTTCAAAAAGATTTGCTTACGTGGCACACACAATGACCAAGTATTTAGAAAATATTATGACATATTTCAGTGCATCTGGAGGTTGACTGGACACTCCAGTATCACTGGTGGATTAGTCCAGTGAACATGTACTGATGGTACACTGGAGGGACACTCCAGTAAGTACCAGTGAAAACCATTTTTGAAAGACTGGTAACCTCAAACTTGCACGTCAACTAATTCAGACAAATGAGAGGGTCACATTTACAAGGAGACATAAGTCACCTCAAACACGCACTTCAATCTGTCCAGTT
>CM067170.1:140648902-140677315 GCA_034093135.1 Erigeron breviscapus | reverse complement strand
CAGGGTTGCTACCACACTATAACTCCCAGTGCAATCCATGAGGTCAAAAACTGTCGTAAAACAGGAGATAATCGCAGAACGTTGATCAGGCGTTTCCTTGCTATCGTCCTGCAATACTAGTTAGTGCCATCACTTCATATTTGCCCTAATACACATAAATAATCACAATAGCACCAAAAATACACAGTCACCAAATGACAGCCACAGTCAAAATAAGAAAAGGGATAATGAATCTCAAAAGAACATGAACTCTAAGTATAAGTGATGTTAGCACGTCTAGAATGCATCTATGCTTCCTATCGTAAATGTTATACGTGATCTTTTGTATTCAATAAATTTAAGAACCATAAAAGAGGCTTACCAAAATGAGATTATAGAGAATAAAAGTTGTTGATATTGGTCTCCTTGAAGCTTTAAAACTCTTTTCCAATTGATTGAAGAACAAGGGATTAAACTTGCTAGCAAAATGACTTGATTTCCTTTCAAAACTTGAAGATTATTATTATGAAACTAGTATTGTTGTTCTTGGAAGTTCAAGTCCGGTTTTGGTGATGAGAAATGAAATATTTTGCATGCTTTATCCTTTTATTAACACTAATTTAATGGTAGGAAAGTTGGGTGAGAAAATTAGTTGATAAAAAGACAATTTGTGAGTTGTTTAGTTAGGTTAGTGTGTTAGGTACTTGTCTCCCACTAAATTTCGTGGCCTAGCTGATCATTATCAGTAGGATTGATGTTTAACTTTATATTTATAGTTGTAGATATTTCTCTTCTCTTTCCGTAGACAGCTTACTCGTCAAAAACAGATATCGGACGAAGAAGTTATAGTCAAAACATTACAGCAACGTTAATTCATCATTTAGCTAGTTAAATCAAATGTCATTTTGTATCATATGATCTAATAACACAATCAAATGACCTCGACTAACACATAATTCTTAATTTAAACAGTAAATTGATCACATTGCACTTAATTGAACTCCAACTGGCACTTGAAACATATAGGCTAACTTAATAATTAGTTAAATTGTACATATGGTCAAAGAGTCAAGAATCACGATTGTCACATTATTCCCCCGTTAAAGGAATTTCATCCCGAAATTCAACAAAACACTAATTACCAAACAAATGTGGGTACTTAGACCTCATATGGTCCTCTCGTTCCCAAGTGAACTCGGCTCCACGTCTAGCATTCCATCTAACTTTAACTATTGTGTAGCGTTTGTTCTTGAGCTTCTTGGTTTGACGGTCTAAGATCTCTACAGGCTCTTCAACAAAATTAAGCTTATTATCGACTCGTATCTCGTTCATAGGCACATGAAGATTAGGGTCCGCTAAACACTTGCGTAGGTTACAAATGTGGAATACATCATGCACACCACTAAGTTCTTGTGGAAGTTCCAATCGATATGCAACTTTTCCAACCCGTTCGAGAATTTTGAAAGGCCCAATGAATCTTGGCCCAAGTTTGCCTCGTTTCACAAATCGTATAACACCTTTCCAAGGTGATACTTTCAAAAGTACATAATCACCAACTTCAAACTCTAATGGTCTCCGCCTCACATCGGCATACTTCTTCTGTCGTTCACGGGCCAATTGCAATCTCTCCTTGATTTGAGAAATCACTTTCGTTGTTTCAACTACAATTTCCGGCCCGATAAGTTGGCTTTCACCAATCTCTGCCCAAGCTAGGGGAGAACGACACTTCCTACCATAAAGTGCCCTAAATGGTGCCATTTGTATGCTTGCGTGGTAGCTATTATTATACGAAAATTCAACTAATGGCAAGTGATCCTCCCAACTACCACCGAAATTGATAGCACAAGCCCTCAACATGTCTTCTACATTTCACTTTGTCCATCCGTTTGAGGATGAAATGTCGTGCTCATATTAAGTTGAGAACCCATTGCTTGTTGAAAGGCTCTCCAAAAACTTGAGTTATACCGGGTATCTCTATCAGAGAGGATAGAAATCGGAACTCCATGTTTAGACACCACTTCCTTGATGTACAACCGTGCTAAGGTGTCAAACTTATCGGTTTCACGAATGGCTAAGAAATGAGCCGACTTCGTTAACCGATCCACTATCACCCAAATCGTATCACGACCACTTCTTGTCTTCGGTAACTTCGTAATGAAGTCCATTGCAATATGTTCCCATTTCCATTCTGGTGTCACCGGTTGCACCAACAATCCAGGTGGTTTCTTGTGATCGGCTTTCACTTGTAAGCAAGTAAGGCACTCACTCACATATCTAGCCACATCACGCTTCATGCCCGACCACCAATAAAAATCTCTTAAGTCAAAATACATCTTATCCGATCCGGGATGAACCTGTTGAGTCCCAATGTTCATTGTAAATTTAATGATGACAAATCTGACCTATAAACACTTAGTAATCTTTGGTTCTTGTAATCTGATCTGGGTCAGACTAAGCTGACACAGCTTACGATCTGTCTCTGACCCAGATCATGCTTCACACCTGTAATTGTAATATCTTATGGAAGCTAGTGTTATTCAAGCTGCATCAACAATGTATTAGCATTCAGTCCAAGTCGAAGAGGAGGACTGAAGATAGAAGACCAAGATGTTAGTGGAAGACAGCTTGGGATTAGCAGTCAGCTTGGAAACACTTAGGAAGATTGTTGCTTTGACAAACGGCCCAATCTGTGTCTGACAATTATGTGAAGATAACAACCTGGATTGAAGATAAGGACAAATGACATGACTAGGAAGATTCCTAGGATCCAGGTTGGTGGTTGTTTTACATATGCGTGTCCATACTCCTATTGGTAGATGAAGAATGTGCGTCAGTACGTGGGGGACCACAAGTACCATGAAAGGCACGATTGATTATTCCTTTATCAACCACTGATTGAAGAACACGTAGCTGCAACGGACACCTAATGAAGGAGCGCTTGTGCCTATAAAAGCCTCATTCATGGATTGCATATGTGTGGCATTTCCTGAGAATCATTCTTCACACAAGTTTCTCTGCTCTTAGACACAGCTTAGTCTGTACGAGATCAGCTTGGGCTGATTCTCTTGAGCTGAAACTTATTGATTGTTGTTTGTCATTTCATAGGGTTGTTTAGATATCTATAGGCTATCTTTATTCCGCAACAACCCTGTAATTCTTTGTATAGGTTATTTCTTAATAAAGGATTACATTTGAAAATAACAATCTGTGTTCAAGAATGTTTTATTTCTTTACTGCTTTACTATTTTAATGATTCCTGCTCTTTACTTACTTGCTTGATATTCATTATCTGAATCTTAAAACGTTTTGTGTTAAAAGTTTGTAAAGATTGTGGAAAGTTGTATTCACCCCCCTCTACAACTGTTCTGTGTTCAATATACTTTGGTATATTGATACACCGTGGGACGTATCAGAACCGAATAAGGCGATCGATGGGCTTCATTCATGAGAAATGTTCTTAGATTACCGAAAATGGGAACCCAAAGCCTTTCAACTAAATATAGCCCGTTGTCACTTTTTCTATCAAATTGTTGCTCCATGCCATCCAAATTTTCATTCCCAAAGTTCTCCGGTAGGGTTGCTTGCATTTGAGCTTCAATGATTCGATCACGAATACTTGGCCCTACCGTGAGGCTCATAATTCTAGCTCGTCTTGGCTTAACCCTCTCTTTTCGACTCAAGGCATCGGCCACAACGTTGGCCTTGCCCGGATGATAACGGATATCACAATCATAATCACTAAAGAGTTCAAGCCAACGTCTTTGTCTCATGTTCAATTCACTTTGATTAAAGATGTGTTGGAGGCTTTTGTGATCGGTATAAATCACACATTTGGTGCCATATAGGTAGTGTCTCCAACATTTCAAAGCAAATACAACCGCCCCCAATTCCAAATCATGTGTCGGGTAGTTCTTCTCATGCACTTTCAATTGACGAGAGGCATAAGCAATGACTTTGCCCCTCTGCATAAGAACACAACCCAAACCTTGTCCCGAAGCATCACAATAAACTACAAAGTCTTCAACTCCATCCGGAAGAGTTAGGATAGGTGCATCACATAACATATCCTTAAGAGTTTGGAAAGCTTGTTCTTGTCTATTGCCCCATTCAAATCTCCTCTCTTTTTGAGTCAAGAGAGTAAGCGGTTGCGCAATGCGGGAGAAATTTTCAATGAATCTTCGATAATAACTCGCCAATCCAAGAAATTGACGGATCTCAGATGGTGTTTTGGGTCTTCTCCAATTCTTGACCGCTTCAATCTTGCTTGGGTCCACGTGAATACCAACCTTGCTTACCACGTGGCCAAGAAAATGGACTTTCTCCAACCAAAACTCACACTTAGAGAATTTGGCGTACAACTTCTCCTTTCTTAACAATTCAAGCACTTTGCGCAAGTGTTCAGCATGTTCTTCCTTTGTCTTCGAGTAAACAAGTATGTCATCAATGAAGACAATGACAAACTCATCCAAATAGGGACTACACACCAGGTTCATCAAATCCATGAACACCGCCGGTGCATTAGTCAGCCCGAAAGGCATAACAGTGAATTCAAAATGGCCATACCTTGTACGAAAAGCCGTTTTAGGAATGTCATCTTCATGTACTCGGAGTTGATGATAACCCGAGCGAAGATCGATTTTTGAAAAGTGCTTGGCACCTTGAAGTTGATCAAATAGATCATCAATTCGAGGAAGTGGATACCGGTTCTTTACCGTGAGCTTATTCAACTCCCGGTAATCAATACACATTCTAAAGGACCCATCTTTCTTCTTGACAAAGAGAATAGGAGCACCCCAAGGAGATTGACTAGGACGAATGAAACCTTTTCCTTGGAGTTCTTTAAGTTGAGTTGCCAACTCTTGCATTTCAGATAGAGCCAGTCTGTAAGGAGCTTTAGCTACGGGTGCTGCTCCAGGGATTAGATTGATACGGAAATCAAGTTCACGAGATGGAGGTAATCCCGGTAAGTCATCCGGGAAAACATCAGGAAATTCACGAACAATAGGAACGGTTTTCAATTCTACCTTTAAGACGGTAGCACTAAAAACTTTAGAGTTAGAAGGATCGGAGATTTCGCCTTGAATCCTAAGAATTCTACCATTAGACAAAGGTATCTTAACAACTCTCTCACCACAATCAATAACCGCGTTAACTGCCGACATCCAATCCATACCCACAATCACATCAAAGCTCCCAATATCAAAGGGCATAAGATCGATGAAAAATTCAACGTCGTTTAAAGTCAAAATACAATCACGAAGTATTTGACTAAGTTTTGTTAGAGCACCATTTACCATTTCTATATCAAGCACATAATTTAGAGCACACGGATGAACTTCAATCAAAGGAACAAAACTAGAGGAAACAAAGCTAAAATCGGCTCCAGAATCAAACAAAACGGCTGCATAGTGACCATTAAGAAGAAAGGTACCTGCCACCACGTTTGGATCATTGCGGGCTTCATTGACATTGACCGCAAAGACAATATAGCACCTGTTTTAGCTTTCACTTGTTACATAATGGTGGCCCATGCGTGGTCATAGAGAATTAGGCGGTTTGACCTAGACTACGGCTTAAGTTGAAACTCTTCATATAGCATGCATGGTTAGGAATTTTGTGTGCAACGTGAATTATGTGAAACCCTGAAAGTGTACATTGTGAGTTCGTAGGCAAGACCATTTATGTGATGACTTGAGAACAATGTGATGAACGGATGATGAGTACAATGTGGTTAATGTGTACATTGATTGAACTTGATTATGATTGAGATGGATTATTGTTATTAATTGATAATGGTTTGATGATTTAGGGCAAAATGAAGTTATGGTGTTAACTTGATATAATATTGTGGCAACCCTAAAAGAGCCTGATCAACTATTTTATGGTTACCCGGTATTATAACAAGTTAATGACATCACGGATTGCACACGCTTGGCTTAAAGTATAATAAGGAACTGATATGCTTAATGGAAGTTGATTAGGTGGAGGGTTAGCCGCTGGTACACCCTGTATACAAACCCGGTCAATAACTAGAGAGCATATCGAATTCGGATTATACTTTAAACCACTTGTATTAGTTGCTTGATGGTGTGATGTATTGAACATGGGTATGTGGTTTAGTGATGGACAATTATTGTGAACTTGGTATGATGTTATGATACATAATGAATTCCCCTTAGAACTCTAACACTTTGCCATAGCACAATGATATGAATTATGTATGTTGTATCGATATGAGAGCATTGACTACTTGTGTGACCTGCATGGGCCACCATTCTGTAACACCCCGAGCTAGGCCCGAAGTATTACGGAAATTATATAGCACACAGTGGAATTATCGTAGGCAACTAAATGAAAATACATGAATTCAGGGAATCCGACGATTAATGTCAAATACAAGCACAAAATACATAAGGAGCAAGTAGTCACCAAAAGTTTACAAGTCAACCCAAATGATGGCAAACGATCCTAAGCATAATGCAAAAGATGGTAAATGAATCCTTGATCCATATCAGTCCAAGTCCGGGTTCAAGTAACCAACAATTATGTATCTCGACCTTGATTCACCTGATTACCTGAAAAGTGTACTAAACAAGGTCAACACTAGGTTGGTGAGTTCGTAGTAATGGTTCACAAGGAACCATCATCAATAACAATATCATATGTAATAACAACATCCAACAATGTACTTACAACAAACCCATGTACGTCACCTGTTAAACAATTGAGGTTAACATATCGTTCAACCTGGTCACATAAATAACCGAACAACAAATGGTACGAGATAGCTCGGATACAATCAACTACAATTGCTATCATTACCAAGAAATGCATCGTATGTGTATCAATGTCATGCAATGTATCAAATGCGTATGAATGTCAATACGTGCATCATATGCGTATCAATGTTATGCAATGTACTTCAAAATCATATCAAATCATCAAGTATGGCCAATACTTGGCATCAAGTACTTGAAAGTACTCGGATGTACATATAGTACTTAAAGTACTCGAAATGTGGCCTTACAGTTAAACAACTTGCCTTGGTGGCCTTACAGTTAAACAACTTGCCTTGGTGGCCTTACAGTTAAACAACCTGCCTTAACAGTTCACCAACTGAATCCCATAAATCGGTTTCCCCAAATCCAACCACAAGTCAAACAATCAGCCAACAACAGAAACTATACATACATACACTTAGGAGGATTCTACTTTCAACGAGTCCTAGATGCTTATATATAGGGTCACCCGCAGCCTTCCCACCACATCTAAAACCCTTTGAAGGCATAACCGACTTCCATGTATGTACGTCTATCCTAAATAAATTATAATATCACAATCACATGCGTAAACCATCAAACACTAAATCAAAACTATCCATCAATCAAACAATCAATCAGTCAATCAATAAGCCGTCAATAAAATCAACCAAACAATCAAACAAGCACGTATATGTACACTTTAGCCCGAATCTCAATTGAGTAGGGAGCTACGAAACTCACCTTAAAGTAGAGCAATTCCAAGTACTAGTACGAGTACACGCACTAATAAGTTCACACGAGATTCAACGTTCAAGCTTATTCCAACCTAAGATCATCAAATATATTTCAAAATCTATGCTCTAATTGAGAGGGTTTTTAGTATAGATGCAAAGTGTCTCAAGACATAAATCTTTTACAACATCTAATACTATATCTTAAGAGTATTCATGAATTTTTACGGAATTTTTCAATATATCTAACTCGTTCAAATGGCCACCTTAATTCAGTTTATCGGTTTTTGTCCAGATTCTGACCCTCTCAGGAAAACATCATTTTAGGAAAAGAAGACGACTAGATACAACAAAACTTTGTTCTGGTCGAATTTAGTACACTCATAGTACTTTCAAAAAGTTAAGATTCAATTGATTTTGACATAACACGGCATCATATCATATCAATGTTATGCAATGTACTTCAAAATCATATCAAATCATCAAGTATGGCCAATACTTGGCATCAAGTACTTGAAAGTACTCGGATGTACATATAGTACTTAAAGTACTCGAAATGTGGCCTTACAGTTAAACAACTTGCCTTGGTGGCCTTACAGTTAAACAACTTGCCTTGGTGGCCTTACAGTTAAACAACTTGCCTTGGTGGCCTTACAGTTAAACAACTTGCCTTGGTGGCCTTACAGTTAAACAACTTGCCTTGGTGGCCTTACAGTTAAACAACTTGCCTTGGTGGCCTTACAGTTAAACAACTTGCCTTGGTGGCCTTACAGTTAAACAACTTGCCTTGGTGGCCTTACAGTTAAACAACTTGCCTTGGTGGCCTTACAGTTAAACAACTTGCCTTGGTGGCCTTACAGTTAAACAACTTGCCTTGGTGGCCTTACAGTTAAACAACTTGCCTTGGTGGCCTTACAGTTAAACAACTTGCCTTGGTGGCCTTACAGTTAAACAACTTGCCTTGGTGGCCTTACAGTTAAACAACTTGCCTTGGTGGCCTTACAGTTAAACAACTTGCCTTGGTGGCCTTACAGTTAAACAACTTGCCTTGGTGGCCTTACAGTTAAACAACTTGCCTTGGTGGCCTTACAGTTAAACAACTTGCCTTGGTGGCCTTACAGTTAAACAACTTGCCTTGGTGGCCTTACAGTTAAACAACTTGCCTTGGTGGCCTTACAGTTAAACAACTTGCCTTGGTGGCCTTACAGTTAAACAACTTGCCTTGGTGGCCTTACAGTTAAACAACTTGCCTTGGTGGCCTTACAGTTAAACAACTTGCCTTGGTGGCCTTACAGTTAAACAACTTGCCTTGGTGGCCTTACAGTTAAACAACTTGCCTTGGTGGCCTTACAGTTAAACAACTTGCCTTGGTGGCCTTACAGTTAAACAACTTGCCTTGGTGGCCTTACAGTTAAACAACTTGCCTTGGTGGCCTTACAGTTAAACAACTTGCCTTGGTGGCCTTACAGTTAAACAACTTGCCTTGGTGGCCTTACAGTTAAACAACTTGCCTTGGTGGCCTTACAGTTAAACAACTTGCCTTGGTGGCCTTACAGTTAAACAACTTGCCTTGGTGGCCTTACAGTTAAACAACTTGCCTTGGTGGCCTTACAGTTAAACAACTTGCCTTGGTGGCCTTACAGTTAAACAACTTGCCTTGGTGGCCTTACAGTTAAACAACTTGCCTTGGTGGCCTTACAGTTAAACAACTTGCCTTGGTGGCCTTACAGTTAAACAACTTGCCTTGGTGGCCTTACAGTTAAACAACTTGCCTTGGTGGCCTTACAGTTAAACAACTTGCCTTGGTGGCCTTACAGTTAAACAACTTGCCTTGGTGGCCTTACAGTTAAACAACTTGCCTTGGTGGCCTTACAGTTAAACAACTTGCCTTGGTGGCCTTACAGTTAAACAACTTGCCTTGGTGGCCTTACAGTTAAACAACTTGCCTTGGTGGCCTTACAGTTAAACAACTTGCCTTGGTGGCCTTACAGTTAAACAACTTGCCTTGGTGGCCTTACAGTTAAACAACTTGCCTTGGTGGCCTTACAGTTAAACAACTTGCCTTGGTGGCCTTACAGTTAAACAACTTGCCTTGGTGGCCTTACAGTTAAACAACTTGCCTTGGTGGCCTTACAGTTAAACAACTTGCCTTGGTGGCCTTACAGTTAAACAACTTGCCTTGGTGGCCTTACAGTTAAACAACTTGCCTTGGTGGCCTTACAGTTAAACAACTTGCCTTGGTGGCCTTACAGTTAAACAACTTGCCTTGGTGGCCTTACAGTTAAACAACTTGCCTTGGTGGCCTTACAGTTAAACAACTTGCCTTGGTGGCCTTACAGTTAAACAACTTGCCTTGGTGGCCTTACAGTTAAACAACTTGCCTTGGTGGCCTTACAGTTAAACAACTTGCCTTGGTGGCCTTACAGTTAAACAACTTGCCTTGGTGGCCTTACAGTTAAACAACTTGCCTTGGTGGCCTTACAGTTAAACAACTTGCCTTGGTGGCCTTACAGTTAAACAACTTGCCTTGGTGGCCTTACAGTTAAACAACTTGCCTTGGTGGCCTTACAGTTAAACAACTTGCCTTGGTGGCCTTACAGTTAAACAACTTGCCTTGGTGGCCTTACAGTTAAACAACTTGCCTTGGTGGCCTTACAGTTAAACAACTTGCCTTGGTGGCCTTACAGTTAAACAACTTGCCTTGGTGGCCTTACAGTTAAACAACTTGCCTTGGTGGCCTTACAGTTAAACAACTTGCCTTGGTGGCCTTACAGTTAAACAACTTGCCTTGGTGGCCTTACAGTTAAACAACTTGCCTTGGTGGCCTTACAGTTAAACAACTTGCCTTGGTGGCCTTACAGTTAAACAACTTGCCTTGGTGGCCTTACAGTTAAACAACTTGCCTTGGTGGCCTTACAGTTAAACAACTTGCCTTGGTGGCCTTACAGTTAAACAACTTGCCTTGGTGGCCTTACAGTTAAACAACTTGCCTTGGTGGCCTTACAGTTAAACAACTTGCCTTGGTGGCCTTACAGTTAAACAACTTGCCTTGGTGGCCTTACAGTTAAACAACTTGCCTTGGTGGCCTTACAGTTAAACAACTTGCCTTGGTGGCCTTACAGTTAAACAACTTGCCTTGGTGGCCTTACAGTTAAACAACTTGCCTTGGTGGCCTTACAGTTAAACAACTTGCCTTGGTGGCCTTACAGTTAAACAACTTGCCTTGGTGGCCTTACAGTTAAACAACTTGCCTTGGTGGCCTTACAGTTAAACAACTTGCCTTGGTGGCCTTACAGTTAAACAACTTGCCTTGGTGGCCTTACAGTTAAACAACTTGCCTTGGTGGCCTTACAGTTAAACAACTTGCCTTAGTGATAAGTTAAACAATATATTTCAAAAATCTATGCTCTAATTGAGAGGGTTTTTAGTATAGATGCAAAGTGTCTCAAGACATAAATCTTTTACAACATCTAATACTATATCTTAAGAGTATTCATGAATTTTTACGGAATTTTTCAATATATCTAACTCGTTCAAATGGCCACCTTAATTCAGTTTATCGGTTTTTGTCCAGATTCTTGACCCTCTCAGGAAAACATCATTTTAGGAAAAGAAGACGACTAGATACAACAAAACTTTGTTCTGGTCGAATTTAGTACACTCATAGTACTTTCAAAAAGTTAAGATTCAATTGATTTCGACTTAACACGAATGAGATATGACATTTACAATATGACTAAAACAGTATTCATAAAAATCAGTTTTGACCACTTTTCTTAAAAAGTTCACAATTTGAGTTTTACTCAGTGTTTTTACTTGATTTCAGTGGGAGGATAAAATAGACACATAAAGCTAAAGATTTTGTTTAGAACTCAATAACCAGATCATTTTCCATCTATGTGTTTTCTCCCTTCCAAGTCAGATTACAGATTCTGTTCAGAATCAGTTTTTAACAAAACTAGTTCATACGTGATCTTTTGTATTCAATAAATTTAAGAACCATAAAAGAGGCTTACCAAAATGAGATTATAGAGAATAAAAGTTGTTGATATTGGTCTCCTTGAAGCTTTAAAACTCTTTTCCAGTTGATTGAAGAACAAGGGATTAAACTTGCTAGCAAAATGACTTGATTTCCTTTCAAAACTTGAAGATTATTATTATGAAACTAGTATTGTTGTTCTTGGAAGTTAAAGTCCGGTTTTGGTGATGAGAAATGAAATATTTTGCATGCTTTATCCTTTTATTAACACTAATTTAATGGTAGAAAGTTGGGTGAGAAAATTAGTTGATAAAAAGACAATTTGTGAGTTGTTTAGTTAGGTTAGTGTGTTAGGTACTTGTCTCCCACTAAATTTTGTGGCCTAGCTGATCATTATCAGTAGGATTGATGTTTAAATTCATATTTATGGTTGTAGATATTTCTCTCCTCTTTCCGTAGACAACTTACTTGTCAAAAACGGATATCGGACGAAGAAGTTATAGTCAAAACATTACAGCAACGTTAATTTATCACTTTTAGGACATTTAAAGTTATATTTAGTTTTGGACATATTGAGTGATATAATATAATAGGTAGATATATATATATATATATATAGTATAGAGAGAGAGAGAGAGGTAGTTATCCAGCTAAGGGATTAGGTTCATGATCAATAAACAACAAGAGATATCACGCGTATTTCTCTTTTACATAAAGTTTTGTCGGCTTTTGTCCCATTAATGGAATTATTGGATAGCCACCGACACTGTTGAAACCGTACATTATACTAATGCTTTGTATTTACATTCTTCGTGTTACCACAGTCACTTAAACATTAACTATAATATAACCTTCATAACACGTATGGGCCAATATCATGGCCTCATAATATGGGCTTAATTCTAGAAATCCAAATATGACACCTGAAATTCATTATTACACTATAATTGGCCCAATATATAGATAAATATACACAACTATTTCATTTATTGAAATAGTTAGTCAAATTACATGCAAGGTCAAACGGGTCAAAATCACAGATGTTACATTATTCCCCCGTTAAAAGGATTTCGTCCTCGAAATTCAGATTATATCGAGTAAAAATATACTTAACTTGATTTATGTTTTGTCTCAGTGACAATTAATAGATATTAGAAGATGTGATATCCCACATACACATTTACACACATAATTAAAAGCCAGGTTTAGAGAGCATCTCTTAATCGATACACTCTACTCTCAATCAGAGTAAGATGAACTCATTTGATTCCAAACTGAACCCTTCTACTCTCAACAGAGTAGGATGAACTTGTACACAATCCTTGACAGGATTAACATTTAGAGATAGCATGTATAACATCCTACAACTTGTACTCATGAAGAAATCAATAGTTTGTACACATATAGTATGGACTACTTACACATCTATGGTATAGCATAGATGATCTGTCTAGACACAAGTAAGTCTGACTAAAACACTATACGGGATTCAAATTCACTTTCTCTTTTTATATTTGACCGTTAGAAACGGCTCATTTTTGAACTATATAGTAACACCATAGCATACTTTTCTCCAAACCATATCAACTTAACATTTTCCTTTCTTCAGAATCTAACCAAAACCCGAAACCTAATATCAAAAATGTTGAGCCCTTTCCTAATCGTGATTTACATAATTATTATAGCGTGGTTAATTACTGTGGCTCAACTACCATTGGATGAGGCTTATCCGTGGTTAGTAGCGTTTGTTCTTGGTGTGGTTCCCTTACTGTTCGTCGCCACATGGGTTTCTTTGTATGGTTTTAAATATGTTGTCAAAACGGATATCGGACGAAGAAGTTATAGTCAAAACATTACAGCAACGTTAATTTATCACTTTTAGGACATTTAAAGTTATATTTAGTTTTGGACATATTGAGTGATATAATATAATAGGTAATATATATATATATATATATATAGAGAGAGAGAGAGAGAGAGAGAGAGAGAGAGAGAGAGAGAGAGAGAGAGAGAGAGAGAGAGAGAGAGAGAGAGAGAGAGAGAGAGAGAGAGAGAGAGAGAGAGAGAGAGAGAGAGAGAGAGAGAGAGAGAGAGAGAGAGAGAGAGAGAGAGAGAGAGAGAGAGAGAGAGAGAGAGAGAGAGAGAGAGAGAGAGAGAGAGAGAGAGAGAGAGAGAGAGAGAGAGAGAGAGAGAGAGAGAGAGAGAGAGAGAGAGAGAGAGAGAGAGAGAGAGAGAGAGAGAGAGAGAGAGAGAGAGAGAGAGAGAGAGAGAGAGAGAGAGAGAGAGAGAGAGAGAGAGAGAGAGAGAGAGAGAGAGAGAGAGAGAGAGAGAGAGAGAGAGAGAGAGAGAGAGAGAGAGAGAGAGAGAGAGAGAGAGAGAGAGAGAGAGAGAGAGAGAGAGAGAGAGAGAGAGAGAGAGAGAGAGAGAGAGAGAGAGAGAGAGAGAGAGAGAGAGAGAGAGAGAGAGAGAGAGAGAGAGAGAGAGAGAGAGAGAGAGAGAGAGAGAGAGAGAGAGAGAGAGAGAGAGAGAGAGAGAGAGAGAGAGAGAGAGAGAGAGAGAGAGAGAGAGAGAGAGAGAGAGAGAGAGAGAGAGAGAGAGAGAGAGAGAGAGAGAGAGAGAGAGAGAGAGAGAGAGAGAGAGAGAGAGAGAGAGAGAGAGAGAGAGAGAGAGAGAGAGAGAGAGAGAGAGAGAGAGAGAGAGAGAGAGAGAGAGAGAGAGAGAGAGAGAGAGAGAGAGAGAGAGAGAGAGAGAGAGAGAGAGAGAGAGAGAGAGAGAGAGAGAGAGAGAGAGAGAGAGAGAGAGAGAGAGAGAGAGAGAGAGAGAGAGAGAGAGAGAGAGAGAGAGAGAGAGAGAGAGAGAGAGAGAGAGAGAGAGAGAGAGAGAGAGAGAGAGAGAGAGAGAGAGAGAGAGAGAGAGAGAGAGAGAGAGAGAGAGAGAGAGAGAGAGAGAGAGAGAGAGAGAGAGAGAGAGAGAGAGAGAGAGAGAGAGAGAGAGAGAGAGAGAGAGAGAGAGAGAGAGAGAGAGAGAGAGAGAGAGAGAGAGAGAGAGAGAGAGAGAGAGAGAGAGAGAGAGAGAGAGAGAGAGAGAGAGAGAGAGAGAGAGAGAGAGAGAGAGAGAGAGAGAGAGAGAGAGAGAGAGAGAGAGAGAGAGAGAGAGAGAGAGAGAGAGAGAGAGAGAGAGAGAGAGAGAGAGAGAGAGAGAGAGAGAGAGAGAGAGAGAGAGAGAGAGAGAGAGAGAGAGAGAGAGAGAGAGAGAGAGAGAGAGAGAGAGAGAGAGAGAGAGAGAGAGAGAGAGAGAGAGAGAGAGAGAGAGAGAGAGAGAGAGAGAGAGAGAGAGAGAGAGAGAGAGAGAGAGAGAGAGAGAGAGAGAGAGAGAGAGAGAGAGAGAGAGAGAGAGAGAGAGAGAGAGAGAGAGAGAGAGAGAGAGAGAGAGAGAGAGAGAGAGAGAGAGAGAGAGAGAGAGAGAGAGAGAGAGAGAGAGAGAGAGAGAGAGAGAGAGAGAGAGAGAGAGAGAGAGAGAGAGAGAGAGAGAGAGAGAGAGAGAGAGAGAGAGAGAGAGAGAGAGAGAGAGAGAGAGAGAGAGAGAGAGAGAGAGAGAGAGAGAGAGAGAGAGAGAGAGAGAGAGAGTCTAGACACAAGTAAGTCTGACTAAAACACTATACGGGATTCAAATTCACTTTCTCTTTTTATATTTGACCGTTAGAAACGGCTCATTTTTGAACTATATAGTAACACCATAGCATACTTTTCTCCAAACCATATCAACTTAACATTTTCCTTTCTTCAGAATCTAACCAAAACCCGAAACCTAATATCAAAAATGTTGAGCCCTTTCCTAATCGTGATTTACATAATTATTATAGCGTGGTTAATTACTGTGGCTCAACTACCATTGGATGAGGCTTATCCGTGGTTAGTAGCGTTTGTTCTTGGTGTGGTTCCCTTACTGTTCGTCGCCACATGGGTTTCTTTGTATGGTTTTTAAGTGTGTTATAGTCTCAGTTGTTGTATTTCTGTTTAAATAATGTAATGAGCCTCGTTCAATTTGTAACAGTGATGAAATACAACATGTTACCTATTATAGACTATTGCTTAACTGTCCACCCTCTTATATTGTTTTTGTCATGTAGGGAAATTCCCCAGTTAAAAGAATTTCCCTTAAATCATTCTGACTAATTGCAACGTGATTTAAAGACGACTACTAAATATTTTCTAACCGTCGCAGTAGTTATAATTTACTATAGTTTCTGGACTCTTATCCGTTCTTCCCGATCACACTTCATCTATTATTCTCTATATAAGAAGGACACTTGTAGAGATGATAGACACACTAAAATTTCCTTCTCTCCTTTACATTATTCTTGTGTGAAGCTATATTTCCACGCAATCTAATCGACCACCTCTATCAATTTCACTTTAGCTATGGCCACTCCCACACATGTTACTTTTGAACGTTCAATCGAGCTTTTGTCAAAGCAATTTGAACAACTTAACAGTACCGTAGCATTACTTTCTACAGAACAAACCACCTTGTTTACATCCTTTACATCCCAAATTGACCAAATTCATTTTAGTGCACCGTTTCTCCTTGCAGCCGATAGGGCACTATTACGAGAATCTATTGATAACCAAACAAAACTCGAAGCAGAAATCAAAGAAATTAAAGGTTTGATGAATCAGCTTACTAATTTCTCACAATCTGAAGAAGCAATAGTTGAACCAACTGCTTCCAGGGGAAAAAGACCTATGTCACCAACTAGCCTTATTCTATGTCACAAAAATTTTGAAACACTACAGGGTGATTCTCAAGATGTGATCCTTCAAGAGATCATGGAACGAAAGAGAAAGCAAACGATGAAAGAAGAAGCTTCTCTGAAGTTAGCCAAAGAACTACTACTTGCAGAAACAGGAGAAACAGGTTCTGAGGTGCAAACACCAGCAAATCAACACGTCGACATATTGGAACTTGCTCGAAAACGAGAGACTGAGTTGAATGCCAAAATGGCTAAAAGTGAAGCAAGTCTAAGGAAATATCTACAGAAGACTATGGGAGAGGAAGACACCACTCTGAGAGGTGACGAAAATAGCAATCCTCCACTTTCTCAAAGACACGTGAAGAGGCCAAGAACTGTTGGTGCCTCATCATAATTCTTAGCCTTTCAAATAATTCTGATTTTTCAAGTTTGAAGTTCTTTTGTCAAGATTACTATTATTCAGTTAGAGAAGATGGTACATATTTTTGGTTGATAATATTCAATCATTAAAGGTGATCTATGGTTCAAAGGAATTTATGTTAAAGCTAGTAGGTTCATTGGATGATAGATATTAAGATATGAACATCTCAGAAATCCATTATTTCATAAAAATTTTACATTTCTTGACACCTCCGTCGTAAATAGCACATATCCAGATAATATCTATTGTGACAGAGTAGATGGGGTTATAGAGGCGGCTCTAGATATCGCCTCAAACATAGCCTTAAACCGTGTTACCTTTTTCTGCAGCTCTAACACAGTGTCTTGTTAGAAATATAAAATGGTGTTAAATTGTAAATTAGTTATTGTGGAAGGGGTTTTAGTAGAAATAGGATGATTTGTATATAAACCCCTAACCACCTCATTATGTAAGTAGCCTTCACATTAATCCCACACTTACTTCTCTCTAAGTTACTTTCTCTCTCTAAGATCATCTTCAACCTCCCATTCACACACTTACACACATTTCACACACTACCTTAAATCCACCATTAAAGCTTCAATTAAGCTCTAGTTTCTTTATAACAATTGGTATCAGAGCATAATCGGTGTATCCGAACGATCCACAAACAAATTTTCTTAACCGATTTTGTTCATAATTTTGAGAATTTGAGCTTAATTTCTGGATTTTCTGAAAATTTCTGTTTTGTGCTTAATTTGAAGCTGAATTATGATTCTGAGATTGATTCTGGAGTGGATTAGTGTTTGATTTGATAAATCAGTAGTTAATTTCGATGTACAGGTAGTAAATTGTTGTTTTTCATGATTTTCTGTTACACCTCTGCAAACAGTTATAATAAGAAAAGTCAACAGTGAAGCTACATTTTATTTTACACGTGAAGTCTGTTACATAGTTGACATCGATTTACTCAACATAATTATTCGTGAGATCATCCTGATCATGTTAATGTGTTGATTTCTCCATATTGTTGTGTTTGGTGTTGGTTAAGATTCCGGCGAACAATCAAGTTTTCCGGCAAACGTTGTTTCAGAATTCTTTCACCTAGGGTTTGTGCGGGAGTCATTGGTGAGCATTTAGGTGAAAATTTCAAAGGATAACTCGAAGAAACAACAAAGTTATTGTAGTTTTAATTTTTCCGGCGAGAACTTGAGTTTTCCGGCGAGTATCAATCGACTTTATTTTTGCTGAGGGTTTGTTCGCGGTTCATTTCTGAGTATTTTGGTGCTAATTTCGAGTTCTAATTCAAAGTATTGAAGCCGTAATCTGCATTTGAAGTTTTCCGGCCACTATAACCGTTTTTTTTTCTGCAAAACGAAAACATCATTTGCCGAGCTCATACTCAAAAGTAAAATTTTTTTCTGGTGAAAATTTCATTCGAAGGGTTCAAATTTTTTCTAAGTGGTGAGTGAAAATACCTTATTTGCCGAGGTGGAAAACCCATTTGCAGAAGTAACCGATCACCAAAGCTCGTGTTGATTCTCGTGTTTGCCGAAGTGAGTTCACTGGCGTGGTCGGCAGGATTCACGACTCGTTCACCCAAACCCCCATTTGCCGAGCTTACCGACCTCCTAAACCTTGCATTTGCCGAGCTCGCTACACGACCAGCATCTTTGTTCTAGTGTTTGCCGAGCTCACCCCCGTGACTAATACTCGTATTTGCAGAAGTAACCGATCAACCAAACCCAGTCACCCGTATCTCGTACTCGTGTTTGCAGAAATTCACGACCAGCATCCCAAACAAGCCATTTGCCGAGCTCGTTGCTCTGCAAATCACCATTTCGACCAAGACTTGTGTTTGCCGAGCTAAATTCACGACCAAACGATTGTGAATACACTTAACAAATTTTCGACCCGAAAACCCCATTTGCAGAACAAAGTGCTCGGCATCCTTCACAATTGGGACTTAGAAAAATTTTCAACCAAGATTTTCTATTTCAACTAGACGCCGAGATAATTGCTCGGCATTTCATACAAACAAGAAAATTTTTCATTTTAACCATTTGCCGAGCAATAAGCTCGGCAAACAGTACAAATAAAAAAAAAAAAAGAAGATTTTTTTTGTGTGTTGAGAATTTTGTTTGAACAAAAGAAGATAACTGAAATTTTTTGGAGAAGAAAGGGGTGTTAAGACAGTGTGAGAGAAAGAGTGAATTGTTTATATCAAAACGGGTGTTGACAATTGTGTGCATCGATACACACATTGTCAAATTGTGAAAGTGTATATGGACTAAGGTGTGTCTATATTCAAGGTTGTGTGTTGCCTTCACGTGATTGAGCAGTAAAAAAAAAAGTAAAAGTTACGTGTGATAAAGTGTGAGCTGGCTTTCAATTCACGTGATCCTTGTTAATGTGCTTTGAGCTTGCGTGTTCTGTTATATTTCTTTGTAATCAAAAAGTAAAGGTTGTGGAGACCAAGCGTGATAGAAGCTGTCATAGACTAGTTTTTTTTTGTTTAATTCAGTTGTCCTTCACGTGTTACTTGAGATTGTTGAGTCCTTTTATTATTTTAAAAACTCAAATTGTACAATACGCATAAAAGTATGGTGTCAAGTTGGAACACGCATAAGCGAGCTGTTCATAGAATAGGTCAACATGTTTTGGTGTTGTCAGGAATAAAAGGCTAAGTGTGTCTCTTAAATATTTTTTATTTTTTTCATTCTATAAAAGTTCACGTGATTTCTTTTCCCACTAAAGATTTTAATTCATTGTTTTTTTAAAATTGAGTCTTTATTTTTTTTTCTCGTTGTTGGAACAAGTATATCTTGTTGGGCTTCTAGATTCCTTAGTTGTGGCTTGTCATATTGAGTAGGGCTTACTAGTTTTATTGTTGTTGGGTTTAAGTGTCATTTGGACTACTCATAAGTATTTGTTGGGCTGACATTTTTATTTCTTTTGAAATAATCAAACTGGTTTGGGCTAGTACTTATCATTTGGGCTGAAATTTTAAATTTCTTTTTGTTGGGCTTCACTTTAGAATTTTGTTTTACTTAAAAAAATTTTTTGGGTCATTAATAGTTAGTTGGACTAAATTTTTGTTTGGGCTGAATTCATAATTTTTTTGGGCTTAAATTTGTTTGGGTCTAGAACTAGTTTGAGTCTTTGAAGTTTTTTTTGGGCCACTCTTACTAGTTGGGCTTACACTTTAAGTCAATTGGGTTAAGAGTAAGATTGGGCCAGAACTTGTGCTAAATTTTAGTTGGGCCACAAATTATAGTTTTTTTTAGAAATTTTTTTCTCTTTCTTCTAGTATTTTCCATTCTGCATTTCTGAATCATCATGTCTTCGAAAGAAGCATTAGATCTAGATTCTGGTAAGAATGATGATCAGGTAATCTCTGTCTCTAAGAAGTACTTAAAATATCTTATGAATCAAAGTGAAACAGTGATTCTTGAAAAACAAGAACTTGAGGCCAAAGTTCTTGAGTTGACCAAGACCGTGAGACAACTGCAAGTTGAGAAAACTAATGAAATGCTAAGAGGAAATGCTTTGGTGCAGGACATTGAGTTATTAAAGGTGAAACTGAAAGAGTCGAATCCTGAGTTGAAGGAGCTTGAAGATGCAATTTCTAACCTCAAATATGAGTGTTGTATCAAAGATACTCTTTATCAACAACTTGATAAGAATTATAAAGAGCTAGAATCTGCTGCAATGGAAAGTCAACAATTTGAAGTTGACCGAATCAAAAATGAGAACAAAGAGCTCCAGTCTGGTAATTCTCTCAATTTGTCTACTATGGAAAGTTTTCGACAAGAAATTGACCAACTCAAATCCGATAATACAGAAATCCAATCTGCAAATGATCTCATTTTGTTCAACATGGAAAGTCTTCAAAAAGAAAATGATCATTTGCAATCTAAGATTTCCAAATTAACAATTGAGTTGGACAATTCTCTTCAAGAGCTCAATAAAAGTGTTTTGGACAGTCAATCAAAAGAACTTGTTTCGCAACAAAAAATTTCTGAACTTAACCATGAGTTGCGAAATAAGTCCACCATTTTTGTGACCAAAGAGCAAAAATTTCTCAAAGTATTTGAACAACTTCGAATTGATGTGAGCGATGTTGAAAAAGAAAGAACAAAATTTTGTGCTCAAATCAAGTGTCTTGAAGACAAGTGTTTGCAATTTCAGTCAAACGAAACATCTTTGACCAAGAAAATTTCTGACCTTGAGATTGAATTGCAAACACAAACCAAATTTTTCAAAGTCAAAATCATTGTTCTATCTCTTCTGACACAACCAAAGAAGTTGTTGAAATTTGCACTCAACCTGATTGTCCTATTTGTGAAGTTGTGAATTCCTCTGTGCAAACTAAATGTGATATTGTTGAGACTACCGAGTCATCAACTCCGACTGATCTTGATTGTGTTTGTGACAAGAGTGAGGTGTCCAAAAGTTTTCCAAAATCTAATTCTTCCAAACCAAAAGTTGATGTTCCAAAGAGGGTTTACACGGGTAAAGCTTCAAAAACTTTTGAAAGAAAGGTCTCTCAGTTTACTAATTACTCCTTGCAAAAGGGTAAGAAGTACTCTAAGAAACCTATTTTTGATGGAACAACTACTTTTGTCTCTTTTCTATCCTTCGAGGATAATTCTGAACATATTTCACAAGCAAAATCTCAATTGACTAAATCTAAATGGAAACCGATTTCAAAAGATAAGTCAGTTGAGTCAAAATCATTCAAATACTCTTTTTCGGAACTTTTTGAACTTGCACCAAAACCTGTGAAAGCAGTTGTGCAAAAAGTGAATGATTTTGCTTCGAAAAATCATTTTTCAACTCAATCTCTCAAGATTGGAAGTTTTTCAAAGAAATCAAATGATTTTTCACCGTTGCTTCCACGAAAACTCTTTTCAACTAAACCACCGGGTTTTAGTTCTCCGTGGAATGCAACATCAATTCATCAAATCGATGAAACTTACATTTGGTCTTTCAAGAATTCAAAAACCGTTGGGCCTATTCTCAAATGGGTTCCAAAGGTAATTTCGAAATGATTTGATGAAAAGTGGCTTATGCACACATCAGTGTATAACCCGTGCTAAAATCGTTTTTGTAATTTCTTCATTTTTAGAAAAATCCAAAAAGATTTTCATTTTCTTATTTTTGAAAAATCCAAAAAGATTTTCATTTTCTTATTTTTGAAAAATCCAAAAAGATTTTCATTTTCTTATTTTTGAAAAATCCAAAAAGATTTTCATTTTCTTATTTTTGAAAAATCCAAAAAGATTTTCATTTTCTTATTTTTGAAAAATCCAAAAAGATTTTCATTTTCTTATTTTTGAAAAATCCAAAAAGATTTTCATTTTCTTATTTTTGAAAAATCCAAAAAGATTTTCATTTTCTTATTTTTGAAAAATCCAAAAAGATTTTCATTTTCTTATTTTTGAAAAATCCAAAAAGATTTTCATTTTCTTATTTTTGAAAAATCCAAAAAGATTTTCATTTTCTTATTTTTGAAAAATCCAAAAAGATTTTCATTTTCTTATTTTTGAAAAATCCAAAAAGATTTTCATTTTCTTATTTTTGAAAAATCCAAAAAGATTTTCATTTTCTTATTTTTGAAAAATCCAAAAAGATTTTCATTTTCTTATTTTTGAAAAATCCAAAAAGATTTTCATTTTCTTATTTTTGAAAAATCCAAAAAGATTTTCATTTTCTTATTTTTGAAAAATCCAAAAAGATTTTCATTTTCTTATTTTTGAAAAATCCAAAAAGATTTTCATTTTCTTATTTTTGAAAAATCCAAAAAGATTTTCATTTTCTTATTTTTGAAAAATCCAAAAAGATTTTCATTTTCTTATTTTTGAAAAATCCAAAAAGATTTTCATTTTCTTATTTTTGAAAAATCCAAAAAGATTTTCATTTTCTTATTTTTGAAAAATCCAAAAAGATTTTCATTTTCTTATTTTTGAAAAATCCAAAAAGATTTTCATTTTCTTATTTTTGAAAAATCCAAAGAGATTTTCACATTTCTATTGACTCTTCTTTTGGAAGACGTTGATATTGAAAAAGGGAGACACTCTGCTCCGGTCCCCGACTTCATTTGATCACTATTGAGTCTAGAGCGTACTTGAAATATTCTTTCATTTGACTAGGACACAATGAGTCTTTACATGTCTTTGTGACATCGCATATCTTTGTGATATTGCCGGAACATTCGTAGTGATATCATATTATTGATATTCCACGATGATCGAATGGAAATCCTACCAATGCTAACATCTTTTCCAACGTTGAACGTAGGTCTCACATTTTCATTTTATGAATTTGTTGAGTAAACGAGAAGTCTATGTGACCTCGGATTTTATTTCCCAAAAGTCTTTGAGGATAGTAAGACATGGTCATCGAACGCCTTTGTGACACTGACCATGAATTACATTCTTTAAAGCAATCTATCGGTTGAAAAGCCATAGACCGAACCATTTAGAGATAAGCTTTGTGCATTTCTCGATGATAATGGGAAGTCCTAAAAATAGTAATCGTATTTTTAGGCCACACCATTAATCATTTTGATTTTTGGTTGTGTTAACGGATCATCTTTATCCGGTTTTCATTTCTCTTCACACAAACAAAAAGAACACAAACACCAATATAACATACTTTTTCCAAAAATGCAACCTCAAATTCTAGTTCACCAATAGGTTCATTGGGAATTGGGAATTGGGTTGGGTTAATTTGCGTGCTTGTTGTTTGTTGGCATCTACCGGTTATGCTATCAATCATTATTGTATGATGAACACGTTTCATATTTTCATCATAAGGGGGAGAAATGATTATATGATTGATAGATAGAGTTTAAGGTTTTAGGTAGAATTTGGTTGATAGATATTTGATTAATAATATTCATTGTGTTTGGTTGTTCAAAGGATCGTTAGTTTAGGTGAAGAGAGTGAATAATTATCGTGATAAGTTGAAAGATTGTGTTGAGAAAGTTAGAGGATTGATTCGAGATCGAGTATATTCAAGATGAGGTACATGGTCGATATTTGAAAGATTGATTGAATAATTGATCATTTGTTTGATGATTAGAAGAGTTTAAGATTGATTGGAAATTGTTCTCTTGATTGATACTTGTGATAGTTAAGTTTGTTCTTTATTTGAAGAGATTGTTCATTTGAGGGGGAGCAAGAGTAAACTCATGAAATGTTAAATATGCTCCGAAATGATTGTTTGTTCGAGGAGGAGCAAGAGATTAAAGATTTGTTATTGAATTATTTGCTCCGAGATAGTTGTTTGATTGAGGGGAAGCAAATGTTAATTGATCAAAGAATCAAATGCTCCAAGATGTTTATTAATTCAGAGACAAGTTAGACCAAGATTTGAAGTTTAAAGTCAAATCAATTTCCCACATTCCAAAATCAAGCTTCCGCATTGCCAAGAGAATTTAAAGATTACCAAGCTTCCGCATCCAAAAGAATTCAAAGTCAAAACCAAGCTTCCGCATGCTACTCAAAAGTTCAACTTACTTCTCAAAGCAACATCAAGTTGAAATCAACATTCAAAAGTTCAAGTTGTGAAAGCTTAAAAGCTACAAAGATTTCAAAGGTGCTTCCAAAGTATTCAAAGTTGCAAGAGAAGATCAAGTCATCGTCAAGAATATTTGTTTGTTGAGAAGATTCAAAGTCAAGGTTGATATAAGACGTTGAAGATAATGAGAAAGCTTCAAAGTCCAATCAACATTGAAGATTTTCAACAAATGGGCTCATCATGGTATTTAAAGACATAAGACGATGCAACATTTACAATTCAACACCAAGGGGGAGATTGTTAGAAATATAAAATGGTGTTAAATTGTAAATTAGTTATTGTGGAAGGGGTTTTAGTAGAAATAGGATGATTTGTATATAAACCCCTAACCACCTCATTATGTAAGAAGCCTTCACATTAATCCCACACTTACTTCTCTCTAAGTTACTTTCTCTCTCTAAGATCATCTTCAACCTCCCATTCACACACTTACACACATTTCACACACTACCTTAAATCCACCATTAAAGCTTCAATTAAGCTCTAGTTTCTTTATAACAGTATCAAGATCATGAATCCTGAAATGCGCTCCCGCCATCTCACTTTCCAGTGCGACTATCGTGCTACCCTGGTCTTCCACATGTGTCCGCAGTATGTTGGTTCTTTCTCTCAACTCAGCAATACATCTTTCTGCTCGGAGTGTGCGTAAGACCAAAGTAGGGACAGTGTCATGTAGGGGTTCCATAGTTAGTGCAGGAATATTGGTCGAACCGACGGCTATTCTGAACTGGTTGGAGTTAAGGAGTCCTTCCTCTATTCTCCATTCCGCTAGGAATCTTGGTATTTCGTTTAGGTTGCTGGATCGCCGCAGCCGTTGAGCGGGTGGTTCAGTATGGATAGGTCGAAGACGTCGTGACTAAGGGCGGTTAAAAATCGGGTATCTAGTGTAACACCCCAACTAAGGCGGAACGGTGAGATGTACAGAAAGTCGAGTATTCAAAGCAAAGGTTTATAAATAACATTCACCATAACTTCATGTGATAAAAATAATTTTACAATGCACAAGCATGTGAACTAATTTCCAAGTACAATACGTCTACCATACTTGAATATTGAGTCCACGAAACAATTAACAAATACATGAGATGATATACTACAATGATCAGGGCGGATTCCATTGCCCGTCACAAGGTTTGATCTTTGACTCCCAAGTGCAATGCAAATAATCATGATGCATATAATTCCTCAAAGCTTACGCTAATTCCTGAAAAGCATGAAGAAAAAGTGTCAACTACGGAAACGTAGTTGGTGAGTGCATAGGTTTACAAGTAAATCTCGTTACATATCCATTTCAAAATAGTTGAGAAATCCATGGTAAATTAAAGTTCTCATTTGTCACATTTATCGTGAGAGAAAAATATATCAATCGATTAATCATTCATCATACCAAACCATTTGGTCATCAATACTTCAATATTGCCAAATTCAACAACTTTCAAGATTCCATATAAGGTCCAATACCCAAACCGTATGTTCAATCAATAATTTCCATCCACGATAATATTGATTTCCATTCAGCCCAAAGGCACAATTCGATGAGTATATGCTTGAGCCACTACTACGACCATTTTACATGTCCCAACAACATAATATTTCATTTCAGAGCACAAGCTGTCAATCAAGTGCTTTAATCACAATTGGGGTCGTGCCATGGAAACGACCAATAATATAATAAGATAGTTAGAGCACCGCTCGGGTCGGACTGGCAATGAAGGTGGCCACCAAGGCAGACCAAACATTCCACCGTTACCTATTTAGTGGGTGAGTGGACGACTCTAGTTGCGCAACCCTCTAACTACAGGCCTCCACTATCGGAGTTAATAGTAGTGTACTGAAGTATCTCAGTTTGACAGAACTCAAGCTCATCGTATAACATATAACACATTGAACATACAATATCCCATTTCATAAGCATTCTTTCAAAAATCATTTCATATATATAAAGCCATTTTATTTATCATGCTTTTCACCCCGAAAGTAAAACACATAAAAGAGTTTGAAGGGGGCTATGACTCACCTTGATATGCCGCATATTATATTCACTCATCCAAAATGGGTACTTCCCATCTATCGCTTCCTTGACCATATATCCGTCATATTCCTCAATCACACTTCAAGCCAAGACTATCCCTACGATAGGACTAATATACGTAAGTTCCTATCTTAAGTCATCACTAACAAATGCCACTTTCATTATGTTGTCATAAATTTTGGGATCCAAGTATATTGTTAATATTTGCATCTTTTTGGTTGTAGAGAGTGTTGGTGTAAAAGGGTCACTTTCATTATACATGTATTTATAAGTTGTTAGAATTTCGGTAGCTTGCCTCTGATTATCATGGTTCCCATTGTGTGCTTTGCTTGATTATAATATTTGACATTAGTAACTTCATAATATTAATATTTATGAATACTTTATTTATTGTAACAACCGTATTAGAAATGTGCTAAATAAGTTCTTTAAGAAGTACTTTCGCCACTTGAACGGCTAGACAGTTCAATTTATAAAAGTTCTTGACGTACTTTAGACTGAAATTATGTGCTTATATGAAGGTCAACTTGATCTTAGTTCTTGACTTATGACGAATTTATGACTAAAATTCGACGAATTAACAAAGTTTTAGACTAAAAATAATTGCAAATGAGTCCTTACATTTATGATGTTCATTTAATATGAGAAGACTATAAATAGAAGGTAGTGGGAGAAAACCCTGTTCATTACCACTTTCAATTTCACTCTCTCACTAAAAACCTCTCCAGGCAGCCATAACCAACCACAAAATCATATTTTGATTTTGATTGTTAAATCGAAATCGTGTGTACTTTTAGCATCCTTGTGATAATCAAAACGTATTTCTGGAATCAAATCTCAGGTAACAACAACAACTTATGAGTTTTTGATCAAATTAAAAGTGTACTTTTTCAAGTTCATGTTCTTGATGATTTGGCCCAATTTTGATTGAAAGTCATGTTAATGTTTAATGGGTTTGTGTCTAAATGTGTTTAACAACATTTGTGTGAACCCATTTGGGTCATAACGTGCTTTAATCTTCAAAACCCATTTTGAAAATAAGAGTATAACTTGTTCTTGAGTACCACGACCTGTTCATGTTATAGATGGTCTTGAAATCGTTAAAAGTGTCAATGGTAAATGTTATTGTGCATATACGTACAAGTTTCATGTTCTAGCTTGTCCCGGATTCGATCTAGATCCTTGTGCTATGTTCTTGTTCTCGTTCCAGCTCGTGGGTACTGTGAAACGGTCTTGGTAGGACGACCTTGAGCCCAAGATCGTCCTGGCCAGCCCACATTGGTTCATGGTTCATGTTCGATTGATCTTGTGAGGTGTTGTGGTGTTGTTGGAACGTATTATGGGCAACCGATCCTTTGGATTGGTTTAGCTCAAACTCTTGATCTTGGATCGATCATGAGACTTGTTCTTGTTCTTGGATCACTTAGAACGATCCTGACCTAAGTCCCCTAGGACGATCTTGAACCTGGTCCAGTAAGACGATCTTGAGCCTAAATACTTGAAACGATATTGATTCCTTGAATAACTAAAACGATTTTGAGTTGAATACAGATGAGACGATCCTGAACCAGCTAGGACGGTCTTGAAGTGCAACCAGGACGGTCTTGATCCCTGGTCAGCTAAAACGACCCCGAACCAGTCCAGTGGGACGATCTTGCAAGTCCAGTGGGACGATCTTGCAGTCCAAAACCCTAGACGATCTTGTACTTGTTCTTTAACATACCACGCTTGATCATTAATCACCAAACCAGTTCCTAACATCATTATCACAAGATCAAACACCTCAAAGGCTGATCATCTACATCTAAGCTAGATCATGGTTCGATCTAAAACAATGTACAAAGTGCAAACCCTAATTGAGTACAATTAAGACATGTTCTATCTTGATTATCAAAGTACGAGTCCTATGATCAATTAAATTGAATTCTAAAGACTAAAGTCCATTAATAAAGACATGTTCAACTCATTAACACGATAAGTACTTATGTGTGAGTTTTAAGACGTTCGGTTCGAGTCCAGTTCATGTACTTAAAGTCCATTTAAACTCATTTGAGTCAAAACGTTCAAAGATCTTCAAAGGACCAAATCATCAGGTGCCAATCCATAGATAAACCTCTCGACCTTCTTAGCCACAGGGGTTACCATTTCTGGTACCAACACGCTTAACTCGTGAAAGCGGATCACATAGCCT
>CM067170.1:140622085-140647902 GCA_034093135.1 Erigeron breviscapus | reverse complement strand
AATTGCTTATAGACAAACAACCATTTCAAAATCACACATACATTCAACTGGTACCACCAACGAAGAATTTATATGCAACCAATATTATAATAATTATTAAAAAGAATTAAATCATCAAGATTACAGAACTTTGATTGATCATTGATTTGATTATCATTCATTCTTTTAGGACACACAAGCGTCATATCTTTGTGATATAATTGCTTATCTTTGTGATATAGCCGGAACATTCGTAGTGATATCTGCAATGATATTCCACAATGATCGAATGGAAATCCTACCAATGCTAACATCTTTTCCAACGTTGAACGTAGGTCTCATAATTACATTTATGTGATTATTGAGCTAACGAGAAATCTAAGTGACCTCGGTTTTCCCTAAAAAGACTTTAAGGATAAAATTATGGTTATCAAATGCTTCGGTAGTGTTAACCGTGATCTATATTCTTTGAAGCAATCTAGTGGTTGAAAAGCCGCAGACCGAACTATGTTAGAGACTTGTTTTGTGCATATCTCAATGATACATAGGAAATCCGAAAAAATGTTATACATTTCTATCGGTCATTTCATTAATCCTTTTGATTTTTGAACATGTAAACGGATCATTCTTATCCGGTTTCATTTCTCTTCACACAAACACAGAAACTACAAACACCATGATATAATGTTTGTCCCAACAACTTCAATCTTACATTTTAGTCACCCATAGGATCTCTTGGGTTGGGCTACTAGTTTGGGTTGATGTTTTGATGGTTGACATTTCTCCATGTCTTCTTATTTCTTGTGACACTTAATCAATCGCATTTGTGCATAATGACATTGATTCCCAATTTTGTCATTATGAGGGGGAGAAAATATTATGATTGATTGTATTGTCTTCAATTCTATCTTTTTCCAAGGCATAGTTAGTGATAGAAATGGAATGAAAGTCTATGTTGAGAAATTATTTGGGTGTTTCAAATGGGAAAAGGCTTATCAAAATTTGTGTATAGGGAGAGAAAATTGTTCATGATGAGTCAATAGTTTCAGATTTTCACTAGATTTTAGTTGAGTAAGATTTTGATTTCAAAAAGGGAGAATCTGAATTGACTATAGAGATAAGAATGAAACCGAAGATGAAAAGATTTTCACTCAAGACAATTCAACAATTCAAAGATGCTCCAAAAGATGTATACTCATGGATTTAGGGGGAGCATGATTAATTCATAAGAATTTCATCTTAAACTTCATTCAATTGCTAACTCTCCAAAGTGTTCGAGTTGATGTGACAAAGATCAAAGCTTCAAAAAGGTTGAAAGATTTGTTAGAAGATTCAAGTCAAAGAAGTTAAGCTTCAAACGAGTCTTCATCAAATACACATCATTCAAGATCTTCAATTCATACAAGAACATTTTATCAAGAAACTCCAATGCATAAATCAAGGGGGAGAGTTCATATTCATGAAACTTCAGTTCAAGAAGATGAGATTCGTTCAAGAATTACAACCGAAGAATCAAAGAATCGAAGATTGAAGAATCAAAACCAAGATTCATCTCTTCTGCATTTCAAAAGACAACTCTGATTCATGATTCATCAATTCTCGAAGATTCAAGCCAAACATGCTCTCATCATTCTCTGTTCAAAAAGAACATTGAGAATCTTCATATGATTTAACTTCAAGAAGTCCAAGATCAAGACTGAATCAAGTTCTCCAAAGACAAAAGAGAAAGCTTTGAAGACTTGTTTCAACATCCCAAATTGTCTTCACCACCGGGCTCATCAATTTCATTCTTTCAAGACAAGATAACACGTACTTCATTCATTACAATAAATCACTAAGGGGGAGAATGTTAGAAATCCAAAAATAGTGATAAATTGTAATTAAATTTAGAAGACATTCTTGTTGTTAAGTCATAGATAGATGATTACTAAGGTTGAGGGGCTAATTGTGATAATTAGCATAGTTGTATTGTTAGACTATAAATAGCCCTCATACCTTAGAAATCATAACCTGATCATAACAAACAATTCATTTCACACACAATTAATTCCAAGCTTTCAGTTTATACGATCTTTCTCTCTCAAAACACACACACACACACCAAGAACACACACTTGCAAACCGCCATTGTTAGATCGAATTCAGAGCTAAAATCGTGTTATAACAGGTACTCTTAGGTTTAAACAAGGGTTAATACAAGGATAGATTAAGGGTTGTTTAGGGCTTGAAAGAAGGGTTATTTGAAGCCTAAAGGGGTCCGAAAATTCTGCCCATTTTTCACCATCAAAACCGAGCTCAAGAGGGTATAAATCTTCATCCTTTTTACTAGATTTAATCTTGTTCTTGGTTATATTCAAAGGTTTTATCAAAAGTTTATGTTTTCTTCTTGTTTTCTTTGTAATACACACTTGATGAGGGCAAAGTTGATAGGATCTTTCTCCTCATGCACATGCATGTCGAATCCATGAGAAAGATCCAAGGATTTAACAAGTTTAAGACCCAAAAGTGTTGTTATAGATTAAGTAGCTTTTAAAGTGATTTTCCTTTTGATAGATCTATATGTTTTGTATATTTTGAAGAATATATTTCTGAGATTTTTCATTAAAAAGATGTTTTTATGTTGTTGAATGTTAGATCTATAAAAGTTGGTATTAAAAAGTGTTGATTTGAATGCATGTATGCTAGATTTAAGATAGTTGGATCTTTTGTTGGATTATGAGATGGATATGGACTTGTTATAAGTGAAAAATATGTTAATATTGATGTTAATATTCTGGAAAAATTAATGAAATAACAAAGAGACAAAGCTTGGACCAAAACTAGTGAAAATAAGCTTGAAATCACAAACCGAAAACATGCAAAAAGCTATTTTGAGCACACACTTGCACCATAATCAAAGGACAAGAAAATTATATTAAACTTACTGGAAATAAGTTGTTACAAAAGTATAAAACTCAAGTCTTTTGGTTCATGACAACAATAAGCTCAAAAATCACCTTTTCGGGTCAAATAAGCACCAATAGAAAGCACTAAATTGCACATATCACACCACCACCACTATCACGACTTTGAACACCAAAATATGATGAACTTTCTGGAAATAATGAAACAAGAATGAAAACCCCTTTTGAAGCACTTCAATTGCTTAAGAAATGAGGCTAAAATCACTATTTCGGTAAACGATTTTTAAGCTTAAAGTCCTCAAAATAAGTAAGACACAAGAGAGATTGAATTGATATGAATTTTTATTGATAAAAGTTGCCTAAAAGGCCTGGGATTTTTGGCTAAAATGTTTAGTGGTGATTTCTAAGAATTTCCATGAATTATTGAATTTAAATGGTAATTAAAAGACATATAAATCAATAAATAAATTATGTAAATCAAGAATGTGGTTAAATCATCATAACCAATGGTAAAAATAACTCAAACCTACTGGAGAAAAAATAATTAAAAGCTAACAAACAAGTGTTACATGATTTAAAGGTAAATAATTATGTAAAAATCACTAATTAATCACTATTATTAAATTAATGGAAAAATACACAAATAATATATAAAACATAAAATTCTAAGTCAAAAAGCATAAAAGTCAGTATATAACTCAATTATAATTATTCCTAATTTATAAAGATAAATATGGAACTTAAAAGCATTTTAAGGAATTATTTAATTAATAAATCAATAAAATGAATAAATAATTAATTAAATAATATTAAATTAAATAAAAACTTATAAATCAGAAAATATTCACAAAAATGAATATTATTAAGTAACTAATAACAAGTATTAAGAATGAGTAAAACCCACAATGGAAACTGATGCGTAAATCACGCGACAAACGACAGCGGAAGACTATTTTTGGTATTTTCTGGATTTTATACGAAATGAACAATCAAACGAGACAATAAAGTAAAACGATAGATAAAAGAATCCACCACCAAGACTCGTAAAGGCTAAGCCACCGGAATCAAGGATAAATGCATCTGGAGGATCTTCACTGGAGAATGCATCTGGAGAATCTTCACTGGAGAATGCATCTGGATAATCTTTACTGGAGAATGCATCTGGAGGATCTTCGCTGGAGAATGCATCTGGAAGATCTTCACTGGAGAATGCATCTGGAGAATCTTCACTGGAGAATGCATCTGGAGAATCTTCACTGGAGAATGCATCTGGAGGATCTTCACTGGAGAATGCATCTGGAGGATCTTCACTGGAGAATGCATCTGGAGGATCTTCACTGGAGAATGCATCTGGAGGATCTTCACTGGAGAATGCATCTGGAGGATCTTCACTGGAGAATGCATCTGGAGGATCTTCGCTGGAGAATGCATCTGGAAGATCTTCACTGGAGAATGCATCTGGAGAATCTTCACTGGAGAATGCATCTGGAGAATCTTCACTGGAGAATGCATCTGGAGGATCTTCACTGGAGAATGCATCTGGAGGATCTTCGCTGGAGAATGCATCTGGAAGATCTTCACTGGAGAATGCATCTGGAGAATCTTCACTGGAGAAGTGATCTGGAGAATCTTCACTGGAGAAGTGCATCTGGAGAATCTTCACTGGAGAATGCATCTGGAGGATCTTCACTGGAGAATGCATCTGGAGAATCTTCGCTGGAGAATGCATCTGGAAGATCTTCACTGGAGAATGCATCTGGAGAATCTTCACTGGAGAAGTGATCTGGAGAATCTTCACTGGAGAATGCATCTGGAGGATCTTCACTGGAGAATGCATCTGGAGAATCTTCACTGGAGAATGCATCTGGAGAATCTTCACTGGAGAATGCATCTGGAGGATCTTCACTGGAGAATGCATCTGGAGGATCTTCACTGGAGAATGCATCTGGAGAATCTTCACTGGAGAATGCATCTGGAGGATCTTCACTGGAGAATGCATCTGGAAGATCTTTACTGGAGAATGCATCTGGAGGATCTTCGCTGGAGAATGCATCTGGAAGATCTTCACTGGAGAATGCATCTGGAGAATCTTCACTGGAGAATGCATCTGAAGAATCTTCACTGGAGAATGCATCTGAAGAATCTTCACTGGAGAATGCATCTGAAGAATCTTCACTGGAGAATGCATCTGGAGAATCTTCACTGGAGAATGCATCTGGAGGATCTTCACTGGAGAATGCATCTGGAGGATCTTCACTGGAGAATGCATCTGGAGGATCTTCGCTGGAGAATGCATCTGGAAGATCTTCACTGGAGAATGCATCTGGAGAATCTTCACTGGAGAATGCATCTGGAGAATCTTCACTGGAGAATGCATCTGGAGGATCTTCGCTGGAGAATGCATCTGGAAGATCTTCACTGGAGAATGCATCTGGAGAATCTTCACTGGAGAAGTGATCTGGAGAATCTTCACTGGAGAATGCATCTGGAGGATCTTCACTGGAGAATGCATCTGGAGAATCTTCACTGGAGAATGCATCTGGAGGATCTTCACTGGAGAATGCATCTGGAGGATCTTCGCTGGAGAATGCATCTGGAAGATCTTCACTGGAGAATGCATCTGGAGAATCTTCACTGGAGAATGCATCTGGAGGATCTTCACTGGAGAATGCATCTGGAGAATCTTCACTGGAGATGCATCTGGAGGATCTTCACTGGAGAATGCATCTGGAGGATCTTCGCTGGAGAATGCATCTGGAAGATCTTCACTGGAGAATGCATCTGGAGAATCTTCACTGGAGAATGCATCTGGAGAATCTTCACTGGAGAATGCATCTGGAGGATCTTCACTGGAGAATGCATCTGGAGGATCTTCGCTGGAGAATGCATCTGGAAGATCTTCACTGGAGAATGCATCTGGAGAATCTTCACTGGAGAATGCATCTGGAGGATCTTCGCTGGAGAATGCATCTGGAAGATCTTCACTGGAGAATGCATCTGGAGAATCTTCACTGGAGAATGCATCTGGAGAATCTTCGCTGGAGAATGCATCTGGAAGATCTTCACTGGAGAATGCATCTGGAGAATCTTCACTGGAGAATGCATCTGGAGATCTTCACTGGAGAATGCATCTGGAGGATCTTCACTGGAGAATGCATCTGGAGGATCTTCGCTGGAGAATGCATCTGGAAGATCTTCACTGGAGAATGCATCTGGAGAATCTTCACTGGAGAAGTGATCTGGAGAATCTTCACTGGAGAATGCATCTGGAGAATCTTCACTGGAGAATGCATCTGGAGAATCTTCACTGGAGAATGCATCTGGAGGATCTTCACTGGAGAATGCATCTGGAGGATCTTCACTGGAGAATGCATCTGGAGGATCTTCACTGGAGAATGCATCTGGAGGATCTTCACTGGAGAATGCATCTGGAGGATCTTCACTGGAGAATGCATCTGGAGGATCTTCGCTGGAGAATGCATCTGGAAGATCTTCACTGGAGAATGCATCTGGAGAATCTTCACTGGAGAAGTGATCTGGAGAATCTTCACTGGAGAATGCATCTGGAGGATCTTCACTGGAGAATGCATCTGGAAGGATCTTCACTGGAGAATGCATCTGGAGGATCTTCACTGGAGAATGCATCTGGAGGATCTTCACTGGAGAATGCATCTGGAGGATCTTCACTGGAGAATGCATCTGGAGGATCTTCGCTGGAGAATGCATCTGGAAGATCTTCACTGGAGAATGCATCTGGAGAATCTTCACTGGAGAAGTGATCTGGAGAATCTTCACTGGAGAATGCATCTGAAGAATCTTCACTGGAGAATGCATCTGGAGGATCTTCACTGGAGAATGCATCTGGAGGATCTTTACTGGAGAATGCATCTGGAGGATCTTCACTGGAGAATGCATCTGGAAGATCTTCACTGGAGAATGCATCTGGAGAATCTTCACTGGAGAAGTGATCTGGAGAATCTTCACTGGAGAAGCGATCTGGAGAATCTTCAACTGGATCATGGATCTGAAATTGCTTCACTGGAGTCTGGACCTGGAGAACCTTCACTGGAGTATACCATCTGGAGCACTTCGACTGAAGCAACTTACTGGCGTTATTCACTGAAGCTGTCCAGTGGTTAACTTCACTGGTGGACTGAGAACTAGTTGAAACGGGCCACTGAAGTGTAACTAAGATGGGTCTGGTAAACTTCATTACTGGTGAACGCTTACTGAAGTATAACTGAAGTAAAGTACTGAACACCCATCTCTGGCCAGTGTTACTGATAAATACTTGCTGAGGAAAGACTTGATGATGTACTGAAGTGTTACTTGCTGTTCTGGGCACTTGCTGGTTGCATCTGGTGCTGACCAGTTCACTGGTCATGATCAGTTGAAGTTGTTTCAGCGAGACTTGTTGCTGATCAGGACTTGTTTTGTCACTGATGAACTTTAAGACCAGCAACACTTGATTTGGTTGCATAACTTCAGTGCTCGATTTAGTATTAAGATCAATATACACCAGTAGTGTAATGCTAACAAAGGATAACCAAGGGTAATTGGTTGCTTGCTGAACTTCAATTAGCAAATATACGAACCAACCTTTTTTGTGGAAATGGTTCGGGGTCATTTCCGCATCATTCTCTCCCTCTTTTTTGGGACTTGCCCTCAAGTCCTTAAAGTAAGGCCTTAAGTTTTCTTTCTTAAACATTTCCAGCACATGAACGCCTTTCGCCAACACCCATCTGGTGGTGACACTTGAATCTTTAGATTGTAACAACACAATGACACTTTCAATCTTCGAAACATCAGCAGAGGCCAGATATAAATCAGCATGGACCATAATATTCGCTTCAGTACTTCCAAGAATTATAAGCTCATGTATCATGAGATTATATTTCTCAAACCACAAATACAAATCACGTTCTTTCAAATCAAGAGGGGCCAGAATTACAAAGTCCACATATGTTTCAACACACATATCGACCAGATTGTATTTCATCATAGAATTGATCTTACAATGAAGTCTATACTCTTTCTCGACTTGCTGCTCATTATCTCTCATAATATCAGGCACATATAACTTAATTCCCACCTTGCACTTAACTTCCCGATCAGTACTAAGATCAAATAATAAGTGCTGCTGACTGACTTTAGGATCACCCAACAAATCAGATTTCTGATGCCTTAACGAGTATAACATTTCAGCAAACCTTCTCATAAAATTAGAATAAACAAAAGTGTCATCTTCTAAACCCTTTCTATACCCAGTTAGACTAACAAATAATTCATCTCCGACCTTAGTCTTCATTTTAACTCTTATCTCCATGCTAAATTGCTTCTGATCAATTACATCAGTTTTGAAGAATGCAAATAATAGATCTAAACAAGAGATATCAGATCTGAGATTTGAAAAGATAATCAAAAATAGATCTAAACAAGAGATATCAGATCTGAGATTTGAAATCAGATTTTCAAGAATAAATACATTCAGATCTAAACAAAGGACAACAAACTAACAAAACCCAAGGATTAAAAGATTAAGAAACCCTTTAAAAGAAACCTGATCCAACAATCAACAAACAATATTCAACACATATCGACCAGATTGTATTTCATCATAGAATTGATCTTACAATGAAGTCTATACTCTTTCTCGACTTGCTGCTCATTATCTCTCATAATATCAGGCACATATAACTTAATTCCCACCTTGCACTTAACTTCCCGATCAGTACTAAGATCAAATAATAAGTGCTGCTGACTGACTTTAGGATCACCCAACAAATCAGATTTCTGATGCCTTAACGAGTATAACATTTCAGCAAACCTTCTCATAAAATTAGAATAAACAAAAGTGTCATCTTCTAAACCCTTTCTATACCCAGTTAGACTAACAAATAATTCATCTCCGACCTTAGTCTTCATTTTAACTCTTATCTCCATGCTAAATTGCTTCTGATCAATTACATCAGTTTTGAAGAATGCACCAATATCATGCAGCTCATCAGTTTGAGTAACAAAACTGGGCATTTCAACATACTTCCTTTCTTCACAAGATCAAATAATAAGTGCTGCTGACTGACTTTAGGATCACCCAACAAATCAGATTTCTGATGCCTTAACGAGTATAACATTTCAGCAAACCTTCTCATAAAATTAGAATAAACAAAAGTGTCATCTTCTAAACCCTTTCTATACCCAGTTAGACTAACAAATAATTCATCTCCGACCTTAGTCTTCATTTTAACTCTTATCTCCATGCTAAATTGCTTCTGATCAATTACATCAGTTTTGAAGAATGCACCAATATCATGCAGCTCATCAGTTTGAGTAACAAAACTGGGCATTTCAACATACTTCCTTTCTTCACAAGGATCAAATATATAAGAAACTGTTTGTAATCCTTCTCTAATCTTACATTTCAATTCAGCTCGTGACTTTAAAAGATCAGTTTCTAACAATGCATAGTCATCATGGGTTTCACCAGTTGGAGTATATAGACATACTTTCTGAAGTGTTAACGAACTGGAGACTTCAGCCCATACCATGGCCTTATCATACTTAGACATATCAGTAGGAACAAATAATTTAGTGACTTCGACCTTAATCATTTCATCAGGACATAAATGATTAGGATTGACTTGACTCTTTCGAACACACAATGAACTAGTGTTCAAGTGGCCATTATGACAATCATTATCAATTATCGAAGGAAGAGCATTCATAATATAAGAATCCCCACCAAGACTCGTAAAGGCTAGCCACCGGAATCAAGGATAAAGGAAACCGAAGATTTAAAACACCTCACCACAATATTTGATAAAGAACAAGTCACCACAATATTGATAAAGGGGACTGGAGCCTGGAGACTGACCTGGAGACTGGAGCCTGGAGACTGGAGCCTGGAGACTGGAGCCTGGAGACTGGAGCCTGGAGACTGGAGCCTGGAGACTGGAGCTGGAGACTGGAGCCTGGAGACTGGAGCCTGGAGACTGGAGCTGGAGACTGGAGCCTGGAGACTGGAGCCTGGAGACTGGAGCCTGGAGACTGGAGCCTGGAAACTGGAGCCTGGAGACTGGAGCCTGGAGTCTGGAAACTGGAGACTAGAGCCTGGAGACTGGAGCCTGGAGACTGGAGCCTGGAAACTGGAGCCTGGAGACTGGAGCCTGGAGTCTGGAAACTGGAAACTAGAGCCTGGAGACTGGAGCCTGGAGACTGGAGCCTGGAGACTGGAGCCTGGAGACTGGAGCCTGGAGACTGGAGCCTGGAGACTGGAGCCTGGAGACTGGAGCCTGGAGACTGGAGCCTGGAGACTGGAGCCTGGAGACTGGAGCCTGGAGACTGGAGCCTGGAGACTGGAGCCTGGAGACTGGAGCCTGGAGACTGGAGCCTGGAGACTGGAGCCTGGAGACTGGAGCCTGGAGACTGGAGCCTGGAGACTGGAGCCTGGAGACTGGAGCCTGGAGACTGGAGCCTGGAGACTGGAGCCTGGAGACTGGAGCCTGGAGACTGGAGCCTGGAGACTGGAGCCTGGAGACTGGAGACTGGAGACTAGAGCCTGGAGACTGGAGCCTGGAGACTGGAGCCTGGAGACTGGAGCTGGAGACTGGAGCCTGGAAACTGGAGCCTGGAAACTGGAGCCTGGAGACTGGAGCCTGGAGACTGGAGCCTGGAGACTGGAGCCTGGAGACTGGAGCCTGGAGACTGGAGCCTGGAGACTGGAGCCTGGAGACTGGAGCCTGGAGACTGGAGCCTGGAGACTGGAGCCTGGAGACTGGAGCCTGGAGTCTGGAAACTGGAGACTAGAGCCTGGAAACTGGAGCCTGGAGACTGGAGCCTGGAGACTGGAGCCTGGAGACTGGAGCCTGGAGACTGGAGCCTGGAGACTGGAGCCTGGAGACTGGAGCCTGGAGACTGGAGCCTGGAGACTGGAGCCTGGAGACTGGAGCCTGGAGACTGGAGCCTGGAGACTGGAGCCTGGAGACTGGAGCCTGGAGACTGGAGCCTGGAGACTGGAGCCTGGAGACTGGAGCCTGGAGACTGGAGCCTGGAGACTGGAGCCTGGAGACTGGAGCCTGGAGACTGGAGCCTGGAGACTGGAGCCTGGAGACTGGAGCCTGGAGACTGGAGCCTGGAGACTGGAGCCTGGAGACTGGAGCCTGGAGACTGGAGCCTGGAGACTGGAGCCTGGAGACTGGAGCCTGGAGACTGGAGACTGGAGACTGGAGCCTGGAGACTGGAGCCTGGAGACTGGAGCCTGGAGACTGGAGACTGGAGACTGGAGCCTGGAGACTGGAGCCTGGAGACTGGAGCCTGGAGACTGGAGCCTGGAGTCTGGAAACTGGAGACTAGAGCCTGGAAACTGGAGCCTGGAGACTGGAGCCTGGAGACTGGAGCCTGGAGACTGGAGCCTGGAGACTGGAGCCTGGAGACTGGAGCCTGGAGACTGGAGCCTGGAGACTGGAGCCTGGAGACTGGAGCCTGGAGACTGGAGCCTGGAGACTGGAGCCTGGAGACTGGAGCCTGGAGACTGGAGCCTGGAGACTGGAGCCTGGAGACTGGAGCCTGGAGACTGGAGCCTGGAGACTGGAGCCTGGAGACTGGAGCCTGGAGACTGGAGCCTGGAGACTGGAGCCTGGAGACTGGAGCCTGGAGTCTGGAAACTGGAGACTAGAGCCTGGAAACTGGAGCCTGGAGACTGGAGCCTGGAGACTGGAGCCTGGAGACTGGAGCCTGGAGACTGGAGCCTGGAGACTGGAGCCTGGAGACTGGAGCCTGGAGACTGGAGCCTGGAGACTGGAGCCTGGAGACTGGAGCCTGGAGACTGGAGCCTGGAGACTGGAGCCTGGAGACTGGAGCCTGGAGACTGGAGCCTGGAGACTGGAGCCTGGAGACTGGAGCCTGGAGACTGGAGCCTGGAGACTGGAGCCTGGAGACTGGAGCCTGGAGACTGGAGCCTGGAGACTGGAGCCTGGAGACTGGAGCCTGGAGACTGGAGCCTGGAGACTGGAGCCTGGAGACTGGAGCCTGGAGACTGGAGCCTGGAGACTGGAGCCTGGAGACTGGAGCCTGGAGACTGGAGCCTGGAGACTGGAGCCTGGAGACTGGAGCCTGGAGACTGGAGCCTGGAGACTGGAGCCTGGAGACTGGAGCCTGGAGACTGGAGCCTGGAGACTGGAGCCTGGAGACTGGAGCCTGGAGACTGGAGCCTGGAGACTGGAGCCTGGAGACTGGAGCCTGGAGACTGGAGCCTGGAGACTGGAGCCTGGAGACTGGAGCCTGGAGACTGGAGCCTGGAGACTGGAGCCTGGAGACTGGAGCCTGGAGACTGGAGCCTGGAGACTGGAGCCTGGAGACTGGAGCCTGGAGACTGGAGCCTGGAGACTGGAGCCTGGAGACTGGAGCCTGGAGACTGGAGCCTGGAGACTGGAGCCTGGAGACTGGAGCCTGGAGACTGGAGCCTGGAGACTGGAGCCTGGAGACTGGAGCCTGGAGACTGGAGCCTGGAGACTGGAGCCTGGAGACTGGAGCCTGGAGACTGGAGCCTGGAGACTGGAGCCTGGAGACTGGAGCCTGGAGACTGGAGCCTGGAGACTGGAGACTGGAGACTGGAGCCTGGAGACTGGAGCCTGGAGACTGGAGACTAGAAGATCTTTACTGGAGAATGCATCTGGAGAATCTTCACTGGAGAATGCATCTGGAGGATCTTCACTGGAGAATGCATCTGGAAGATCTTCACTGGAGAATGCATCTGGAGAATCTTCACTGGAGAAGTGATCTGGAGAATCTTCACTGGAGAAGCGATCTGGAGAATCTTCAACTGGATCATGGATCTGAAATTGCTTCACTGGAGTCTGGACCTGGAGAACCTTCACTGGAGTATACCATCTGGAGCACTTCGACTGAAGCAACTTACTGGCGTTATTCACTGAAGCTGTCCAGTGGTTAACTTCACTGGTGGACTGAGAACTAGTTGAAACGGGCCACTGAAGTGTAACTAAGATGGGTCTGGTAAACTTCATTACTGGTGAACGCTTACTGAAGTATAACTGAAGTAAAGTACTGAACACCCATCTCTGGCCAGTGTTACTGATAAATACTTGCTGAGGAAAGACTTGATGATGTACTGAAGTGTTACTTGCTGTTCTGGGCACTTGCTGGTTGCATCTGGTGCTGACCAGTTCACTGGTCATGATCAGTTGAAGTTGTTTCAGCGAGACTTGTTGCTGATCAGGACTTGTTTTGTCACTGATGAACTTTAAGACCAGCAACACTTGATTTGGTTGCATAACTTCAGTGCTCGATTTAGCATTAAGATCAATATACACCAGTAGTGTAATGCTAACAAAGGATAACCAAGGGTAATTGGTTGCTTGCTGAACTTCAATTAGCAAATATACGAACCAACCTTTTTGTGGAAATGGTTCGGGGTCATTTCCGCATCAGAAACCATGACAATCAAAGTCAAGAACCGAAATTCCAACAATGCTAAATTACGTATAGCGAGAAAATGACTTTCTCCATCAAATATCTTCCAACCAAACATTATGAACAATGTAACACACTTTAACTCCATAAACTAATAACAACCAAAGGAGGGCAAGTCTACCAGTATACATCTCATGACCTAGCTCACTAGTTCATGTCACGCGAACTTACATCGTGAATATATACGTTATGGTTTAGGCTTGCTTGAGGCGCAACAAATCTAGGCGAAGGAATCGCGTTTGATCAGCCCATTTCACTCTCAAATCAAGTGAGTCATAGCCCCCTTTCAAACTATTTTATGTGTTTTACTTACGGGGTGAAAAGCATGATTAATTAAATTGACTTTCTTTTATGAAAATGCTACATTGAATGAACGATGATTATGATATATGGGAATTATATTGTATGTTCAACGTGTGATATATTATATGATGAGCTTGAGTACAATAAAACTGTTTCACCTCGGTACACTACTATTAACTCTTCGAGAGGCCTGTAGTTTGAGAGTTGCGCAACTAGGACTTGTCCCCTCACCCAACGAGTAACGGTGGGATGTTTGGTTGACTTTGTGACGACCTTCATTCCCAGTCCGACCATGCGGTGCTCTAGCTACTATATCAGTGGTCATGCCACGCCCCTTTATATTATTGGTCGTCTCCATGGCACGACCCTTTTAATTATTATCGCACATGATTGACGGCATGTGTTCCTTATTATCTTGGACATAACCGGTTTTAGTAGTGGCTCAAGACAAACTCATCAATTATGCCTTTGACCAAGTGTTATTGATATTATTTATGGTTGGTTATTATTGATTGAACATACGGTTTGGGTATGGATAGTATGATGGAACCCTTGGAAATTTTATGACATATTACTTCTTGAATTGGATTAAATATATATGTGTTGTTAGCATAAACCTATGAACTCACTCAACTCTCGTAGTTGACACTTTTTCTTCATGCTTTTCAGGTATAGAGCAATAGGTTTTAAGCTTGACCGCCTCTTTGGAAGCTTATTTGTAATGTGCTTGGACTTATGTAATGCAAACATTTGGTCTGTTGGTTATGGATTTGGTTATGTAATGATTGTTAAACGTCAACTTGAACTTGTAATCTTTCGGAATTTGAATGTCATTTGAAACTTTATGTTGATGTTTTCTACTAAATCTTTTTGTACCATGTCGTTCTGTGGCATCTCGTGTTTCCGCCCTAGTCAGGGTATTACAGAAAAATGGTATCAGAGACAAGATTATAGGGAATTTTTACTATAACCTACGTAATTTCAAAACGTGTCGAACATCTCTTAAAGAATCAATTCGATGATAAAGTGTTCGCCTTAGCGAAGCGTAGCCTGGCCCACTACGACTAGTTAAGGATGTAACATGGAGTGATCGAATTAATTGTCTAAGAAATGTTCAAAAATGAGTCTTTTAAAAATAAACTTGAAAAACGATTCTTGGTGCGAAAAGACACATAATCAAATCCGATGTTTGCATTACTCATTAGAACCCTTAGTTAATACCCCCACTTTGCTAGTATTACCTTGCTTATATATAGAATCATTACATGAGAGTCGAGCACAAGTCGGTCAATAGTGACTACGCCGTTTAGTAGTTGTCATGTTGGTTGTTGGACGTCGTGTTGGTTGATGGTTGTCACGTCGGTTGTTCGGTCGTCGAGTTGGGTGGTTAGACGCCAAAAGGTTGAGGTTGTCTTGTGATCCGTTATGTCGTCAAGCTGTCCGTGAGTCGTCAATGGTCAAGTCGGTCGTGATGGAGTCGTCTAAGCGTCGGGTCGAGTCGGCATCTCATGTTTTATGTAACTTGTGTAGGAAGCACCATGTCGCAAAGGGGTGAAGCATCAAGAACCTCCAGTTACCTGAGGAACCTTTATGGATTCGCGGATAGGGTGATGGATCGACAGGAAAGGCAAGAAGAAGAAGAGTCCGATCCCTCAGAAGGATCCGAGTCTACTAGGAACACACAACAGCCTCCCCAACCCCGCCAAGAAGAGGAAGAATCCGAGCCGATGGAGGACTCATCGGAGAGTGAGAGGGCGGCTAGCGTTAGGAGCGTCGCTTCTAACCGGTCTGGGCGCCGTTCACCTACACCGCCACCAGCACCACTAGCCCCTCGAGTTCCTACTCCTCCAAGGCGAAATGCCGCCTTGAACCTTAGTGATGGGCGCTTCCCAGATCAGGACCCATACTTTCCACCGCGCCTTCCTCGTCACCACCCCATGTACCACTTTGGACGAGGACATCATGGAGGAGACCCACATCGTCCTGTTTATGGAGTACCCCCTCCACCTCCAGTTGGCATGACTCGGGAGGAAAGAGAGCGAGTATGGGGTATAGCTAGTGGTTTAAGGGATGCAAGAGCAAGAGTAAGGCATCAGGAGATTATGATGGAGAGGGCTTTGGGGATAATGGACCGATCAGCAGGATATTCGGGGATGGCTATATCGGAGGTTCGCAGGATTAATGAGGTGATTCTAGTGATGGGATGTGTACTCTCCGCCGTATGCGTTCTTGTGATTGCTCTCATACTTAGGGCATGGACCTAGGATCGTTCTTTTAACTATGGACCTATCGTAATGTATGAACTATTATGTCTTGTTTCCGTTTCTTGAACATTTCTACTTGTGTGTGATGATGATCGTATGTATATATATATATATCTTTTGCGTGAATATACACACTCGTATTTGGTTACTATAGTGAAACATATATATATATATATATATATATATATATATATATATATATATATATATATATATATATATATATATATATATATATATATATATATATATATATATATATATATATATATATATATATATATATATATATATATATATATATATATATATATATATATATATATATATATATATATATATATATATATATATATATATATATATATATATATATATATATATATATATATATATATATATATATATATATATATATATATATATATATATATATATATATATATATATATATATATATATATATATATATATATATATATATATATATATATATATATATATATATATATATATATATATATATATATATATATATATATATATATATATATATATATATATATATATATATATATATATATATATATATATATATATATATATATATATATATATATCATTCTATATATATATATATATATATATATACATTAACTCAACTAACGTATATGAACAATAAGTTCGAACTTGAGATAGGTATTCATATAAGTATATATATACGCATATGAACTCGCGTGTGATCATGGAGTCGTGAGTTGAAACTATATCATAAGATTTAGCGCAAGAATAACTAAACTACCTTACTCTTTGTTATAGAACTATGGCGCCCCGAAGGAACAACGAAGAAACAAGCGAGGAGGCTCAACGCCGTGCGGAAGAGGCCCGACGACAGGCTGAGTTGGCCAATTTGATCTCCCAGCAGATCAACTCCGTCATGCCAACCATAGCCACTCAAATTGCGGAAAGCATGACCGCCACACTTAACACGAACCGAAGGCAAGATGGGGGAGGAAATGCTATTGACAGGAATGCTTACAAGGCTTTCACGTCTTGCAACCCCAAGGAGTTTCATGGGACAGAAGGTCCTGTTGGGTTGCTTACTTGGTTCCAAAGCATGGAAGCCAACTTGAACATCATTGATTGTGCACCGGCTGACCGTGTTAAGTTTGCTACTAGTAAGCTTCAAGGAAGAGCTCTTACTTGGTGGAATCTCCAAGCGACTACTAGAGGTCCTTCAGCGATCAATGCTTTGACTTGGGAGCAGTTTAAAGAAGAGTTGAAGCGTGAGTATTGTCCACGGGAAGAGGTACAAAAGCTGGAGATGGAATTCTGGAACCATGCCATGAGGGGACTGGAATTGGAGGCATATGTGATCCGCTTCCACGAGTTGAGCGTGTTGGTGCCGGAGATGGTAACCCCTGTGGCTAAGAAGGTTGAGAGGTTTATCTACGGGTTGGCACCTGAAGTTAGGTTGATGGTCACTGCTGCGAGCCCTACCACTCTTGAGCAGGCTATAAGCTTGGCAACCAGGCTAGTAAATGATTTGGTTAGGCATGGGAAGTACACGAGAGGTGAATCAAGTTCGAGACAAGGTGGAGGAAATCGGTTTGGCGATCGCAAGGGGGATGGGCCGGATAAGAGGCAAAAGATTGTGAGGAACTACGGTGTTGCCGATGCTAATCCCAACACGTATCACGGCGCGCTCCCAAGGTGCAACCGATGTGGTTATAGCCACTTGGGTGAATGCAAGCGTTGCACAACTTGCAACCGCATGGGTCACCTTGCTACTCACTACCGGAGCGGGCCAAGGAATGAAGGACCACGAGGGGGATGTCACGAATGTGGAAGTATGGATCATTGGAGAAATGCTTGTCCTAGGTTGAGAAGAGCACAAGGCAACCGTGGAAATGGAAATGGTAACCGTGGCAACTTTAGAAATGTTGTAAATCGCGGGAACCAAGCTAACCGAGGCAACAATGGAAATCAAGTTAACCGAGAAAATGTTGGGAATCCAGCTAATGTGGGGAATCAAGGCAACAACGTTAATCAAGGGAATCGTGGGAATCAAGGAGGTCAAGCTCGAGGAAGGGTGTATGCCATGGGCGTGAATGAGGCACGTGATGACCCTAATGTCATCGTAGGTACGTTTCCACTAAATAATGTTTATGCATCTATGTTATTTGATTCTGGAGCTGAAAGAAGTTTTATTTCGTTTGAATTTAAAGAGTTGATTGATAGGAAACCTAGTGAACTTGATGAAACTTATTATGTCGAATATGCCAATGGAAATGAGTATGAAACTAAGGAAATCATCCCTGATTGCAAGCTGACTTTAGATGATAAGAGCTATAGTATTGACTTGATTCCCATAGAAATAGGAAGTTTTGATATAATCGTAGGAATGGATTGGTTGTCAAAAATGCGTGCCGAAATCATTTGTCATGAGAAGATCATACGGATTCCCTTGGAAAATGGAGAAGTGTTGATAGTGCAAGGTCATAAGGCTGGAGTCCAACCTAAGTTGGTGTCGTCCATGAAGGTGAGGAAGTACCTACGGAAGGAATACCACACGTACTTGGCACAAGTAGTGGATAAGTGAGTGAAGAGCAAGGATCCTCACAAGGTGGCAGTGGTCAGGGACTTTCTTGACGTGTTTCTTGACGAACTACCTGGACTTCCACCTACGAGACAAGTGGAATTTACGATCGATTTAGTTCCCGGGGCAGCCCCCGTAGCTAAGGCACCTTATAGACTAGCGCCCTCCGAGATGCGAGAACTATCCGAGCAATTGCAAGAATTGCTTGATAAAGGTTTGATCCAACCTAGTTCGTCGCCATGGGGTGCGCCGATCCTTTTTGTCAAAAAGAAGGATGGGTCTTTGAGAATGTGTATCGATTACAGGGAGTTGAATAAACTAACTATCAAGAACAAATATCCGCTGCCACGAATAGATGATTTGTTCGATCAGCTTCAAGGAGCGTCGTATTTCTCTAAGATCGACCTTAGATCCGGCTATCACTAGTTGAAGGTACGAGAGGAAGATGTACCTAAAACGGCTTTTAGGACTCGCTATGGGCATTATGAGTTCCTAGTGATGCCATTCGGTCTTACCAATGCACCGGCCGTATTTATGGACTTGATGAATAGAATTTGTAGACCATACTTGGACAAATTCGTGATAGTATTCATTGATGATATTTTGATATATTCAAGGAGCAAGGAGGAGCATGAGAAGCATCTGAGGATGGTCTTGCAATTACTTAGAGACGAAAAACTATATGCTAAGTTTTCTAAGTGTGAGTTTTGGCTACGCCAAGTCCAATTTCTTGGTCATATCGTGAACGAAGAAGGAATCCACGTAGATCCGTCTAAGATTGAAGCGATCAAGAAGTGGGAAGCTCCCAAGACGCCAACGGAAGTGCGTAGCTTCCTAGGCCTAGCGGGCTATTATAGAAGGTTTATTCAAGGATTCTCGAAAATTGTTGTACCCCTAACTCAATTGACCCAAAAGTCAAGAGAGTTCGTGTGGGGTGAAGAACAGGAGCAAGCATTTCAAACGCTAAAGAACATGTTATGTGAGGCTCCAATACTAGCGTTGCCGGATGGAATAGAAGGTTTTGTAGTGTATTGTGAAGCGTCGAATAAAGGGCTAGGGTGCGTACTAATGCAAAGAGACAAGGTCATTGCATACGCATCTAGGCAACTGAAACCGCATGAGAAGAATTATTCGACACACGACTTGGAGTTAGGAGCCGTGGTGTTTGCCTTGAAGATATGGCGTCACTATCTTTATGCACCAAGTGCACCATATTTACTGACCATAAGAGTTTGCAACACATCTTTGATCAAAAGATGCTGAATATGAGGCAAAGGAGATGGGTGGAGCTACTAAATGATTATGAGTGCGAAATCAAGTACCACCCCGGAAAGGCAAATGTTGTTGCTGATGCACTTAGTAGGAAGGTGAGCACTAGGGTGCCAAGGGCAAGAATTAATCACTTATGAGTGAGAATGTCTCTAAGAGACCGATTCTTAGAAGATCAAGCAAGGGAGCGGATAAGATGTACCAAGGTCTAAAAAGGGACTTTTGGTGGCCTGGGATGAAAGGTGATGTAGCCCGATATGTGAGCCGATGCATAACTTGCGCAATGGTCAAAGCGGAGCATCAAAAGCCGGCTGGATTGTTGAAACAACCTGAAATCCCCGAATGGAAGTGGGAGCAAATAGCAATGGACCTAGTGACGAAGTTGCCTAGAACCAAGAAAGGCCATAATGCTATATGGGTAGTTGTCGATCGCCTTACGAAATCAGCCCATTTCATTCCAATAAGAGAAGATTGGAATACCGAGCGTCTAGCTCGCCTATATGTTGAGAAGATTGTGATATTACATGGCGTGTCATTGTCCATAATATCCGATAGGGATGGTAGATTTACCTCACGTTTTTGGGGTCTTGTGCAAGAGGCAATGGGAACAACATTAGCATTAAGCACGACATACCACCCTCAAACGGATGGACAAAGTGAGCGTATGATACAAACATTGGAGGACATGTTGAGAGCATGTGCATTAGAATTTGGTGGAAATTGGGACGAGCACTTACCGTATGCGGAGTTTACTTACAATAATAGTTACCATTCTAGCATACAATGTGCACCGTTTGAAGCCTTGTACGGACGTAAGTGTAGATCACCCATGTGTTGGATCGAAGCGGGTGAAAGAAGTCTAACTACCGTCGATTATGTCCAAGAGACAACGGACAAGGTGGACATTATAAAGGAAAAGCTCAAAGCCGCGAGAGATCGGCAAAAGAGCTACGCGGATCAAAGAAGGAAGGCTCTTGAATTTGAAGTTGGAGATAAAGTACTACTAAAAGTATCGCCATGGAAAGGAACCGTAAGGTTTGGCAAGAAAGGAAAGTTGAGCCCTCGATACATTGGGCCGTTCAAGATTATTGCTAGAATAGGCCCCGTGGCCTACAAGTTGGAACTACCCCAAGAATTAGGAGATGTCCATGACATATTTCACGTGTCAAACCTGAAGAAATGCGTGACAGATGATTCGAAAGTGGTCCCACTCGAGGAACTACGTGTGGAAGATAAGCTCCAATATCGAGAGGAACCGGTAGAGGTTCTTGACCGCGACGAAAAGCGCCTTAAGATAAGCAAGATCCCTATCGTCAAAGTTAGATGGGATTCGAAACACGGACCCGAATTCACATGGGAGCGTGAGGACTTTAAACGGGAGAAATACCCGCACCTTCTCCCTAAGCAAATTCAAATTCCGAGACGGAATTCTTCTAAGGGGGTAAGGATGTAACAACCCTCCTTTTTAAATATTATATATGTGCTAGTTATGTTGCCTATGACCTCACAAGCCATAGTTATACTTGAAGCTAGTAGATAATGCCCCTAAATTAGCAATCTAAAGCTAATATTTAGTTCTAAATTAATTTTAATAAAATACCATTGAGCAAAATTTCATTGTTGACAAATCTAGTTATATAAATAATAATGTAAGGCTCACAAGTTGAGATAACGACCAAGAACTCTTATAAACGTCCAACAATTTAATCATCAAGTCAATTTAAGTAAACATGACATAAAAATAACATGCCTAACTCAAAAATATGTTTATAAACTAATATGCACATAAAAGTGCTTGAATAATAATAATAGGTATATGTATGTCTAATACAAATACAAAATGTACATAAAATGACTTAAGTAGCTAAATTAAAAACACAAAAGTATGTATATACATACATATACACACGACATACATATACACACGACATACATATACATCTATATATACTCTTGGACACAAACAACTAACTATACTTACAAATAAACATATATTACTCTTACAAAACAAATACCCACCCAAATATACATACATACATATACACTTATACACTTATAAATAAAAAAAAAAGAGAAATCCTTCAATTACCCCCCCTTTGGCCGTCCCCCTAACCCCACACACACACTTACACATTTCAAACTTACACTCTTCCCATCCTTCTTGTAACTCACAAAACTCACACACTCTTCACACACAAGCTTTTACTCTCTCAAGAAACTCTCCTCCTCCTTTTCTTCTTCTTATTTTCGGCCAAACACAAGGAGAAACCAAATCAAAACTCAAGTTTAATCAACAATAATAATAAGGTACTCTTAGGTTTAAACAAGGGTTAATACAAGGATAGATTAAGGGTTGTTTAGGGCTTGAAAGAAGGGTTATTTGAAGCCTAAAGGGGTCCGAAAATTCTGCCCATTTTTCACCATCAAAACCGAGCTCAAGAGGGTATAAATCTTCATCCTTTTTACTAGATTTAATCTTGTTCTTGGTTATATTCAAAGTTTTATCAAAAGTTTATGTTTTCTTCTTGTTTTCTTTGTAATACACACTTGATGAGGGCAAAGTTGATAGGATCTTTCTCCTCATGCACATGCATGTCGAATCCATGAGAAAGATCCAAGGATTTAACAAGTTTAAGACCCAAAAGTGTTGTTATAGATTAAGTAGCTTTTAAAGTGATTTTCCTTTTGATAGATCTATATGTTTTTGTATATTTTGAAGAATATATTTCTGAGATTTTTCATTAAAAAGATGTTTTTATGTTGTTGAATGTTAGATCTATAAAAGTTGGTATTAAAAATTGTTGATTTGAATGCATGTATGCTAGATTTAAGAAAATTGGATCTTTTGTTGGATTATGAGATGGATATGGACTTGTTATAAGTGAAAAATATGTTAATAATGATGTTAATATTCTGGAAAAATTAATGAAATAACAAAGAGACAAAGCTTGGACCAAAACTAGTGAAAATAAGCTTGAAATCACAAACCGAAAACATGCAAAAAGCTATTTTGAGCACACACTTGCACCATAATCAAAGGACAAGAAAAATATATTAAACTTACTGGAAATAAGTTGTTACAAAAGTATAAAACTCAAGTCTTTTGGTTCATGACAACAATAAGCTCAAAAATCACCTTTTCGGGTCAAATAAGCACCAACCGAAAGCACTAAATTGCACATATCACACCACCACCACTATCAAGACTTTGGAACACCAAAATATGATGAACTTTCTGGAAATAATGAAACAAGAATGAAAACCTATTTTGAAGCACTTTAATTGCTTAAGAAATGAGGCTAAAATCACTATTTCGGTAAACGATTTTTAAGCTTAAAGTCCTCAAAATAAGTAAGACACAAGAGAGGTTGAATTGATATGAATTTTTATTGATAAAAGTTGCCTAAAAGGCCTGGGATTTTTGGCTAAAATGTTTAGTGGTGATTTCTAAGAATTTCCATGAATTATTGAATTTAAATGGTAATTAAAAGACATATAAGTCAATAAATAAATTATGTAAATCAAGAATGTGGTTAAATCATCATAACCAATGGTAAAAATAACTCAAACCTACTGGAGAAAAATAATTAAAAGCTAACAAAAAAGTGTTACATGATTTAAAGGTAAATAATTATGTAAAAATCACTAATTAATCACTATTATTAAATTAATGGAAAAATACACAAATAAATATATAAAACATAAAATTCTAAGTCAAAAAGCATAAAAGTCAGTATATAACTCAATTATAATTATTCCTAATTTATAAAGATAAATATGGAACTTAAAAGCATTTTTAAGGAATTATTTAATTAATAAATCAATAAAATGAATAAATAATTAATTAAATAATATTAAATGTAAAAATCACTAATTAATCACTATTATTAAATTAATGGAAAAATACACAAATAAATATATAAAACATAAAATTCTAAGTCAAAAAGCTTAAAAGTCAGTATATAACTCAATTATAATTATTCCTAATTTATAAAGATAAATATGGAACTTAAAAGCATTTTTAAGGAATTATTTAATTAATAAATCAATAAAATGAATAAATAATTAATTAAATAATATTAAATTAAATAAAAACTTATAAATCAGAAAATATTCACAAAAATGAATATTATTAAGTAACTAATAACAACCAAAGATGGGCAAGTCTACTAGTATACATCTCATGACCTAGCTCACTAGTTCATGTCACGCGAACTTACGTCGTGAATATATACGTTATGGTTTAGGCTTGCTTGAGGCGCAACAAATCTAGGCGAAGGAATCGCGTTTGATCAGCCCATTTGACTCTCAAATCAAGTGAGTCATAGCCCCCTTTCAAACTATTTTATGTGTTTTACTTACGGGGTGAAAAGCATGATTAATTAAATTGACTTTCTTTTATGAAAATGCTACATTGAATGAACGATGATTATGATATGGGAATTATATTGTATGTTCAACGTCTGATATATTATATGATGAGCTTGAGTACTGTTAAACTGTTTCACCTCGGTACACTACTATTAACTCTTCGAGAGGCCTGTAGTTTGAGAGTTGCGCAACTAGGACTTGTCCCCTCACCCAACGAGTAACGGTGGGATGTTTGGTTTCCTTTGTGACGACCTTCATTCCCAGTCCGACCACGCGGTGCTCTAGCTACTATATCAGTGGTCATGCCACGCCCCTTTATATTATTGGTCGTCTCCATGGCACGACCCTTTTAATTATTATCGCACATGATTGACGGCATGTGTTCCTTATTATCATGGACATAACCGGTTTTAGTAGTGGCTCAAGACAAACTCATCAATTATGCCTTTTACCAAGTGTTATTGATATTATTTATGGTTGGTTATTATTGATTGAACATACGGTTTGGGTATGGATAGTATGATGGAACCCTTGGAAATTTTATGACATATTACTTCTTGAATTGGATTAAATATATATGTGTTGTTAGCATAAACCTATGAACTCACTCAACTCTCGTAGTTGACACTTTTTCTTCATGCTTTTCAGGTATAGAGCAATAGGTTCTAAGCTTGACCGCCTCTTTGGAAGCTTATTTGTAATGTGCTTGGACTTATGTAATGCAAACATTTGGTCTGTTGGTTATGGATTTGGTTATGTAATGATTGTTAAATGTCAACTTGAACTTGTAATCTTTCGGGATTTGAATGTCATTTGAAACTTTATGTTGATGTTTTCTACTTAGTCTTTTTGTACCATGTCGTTCTGTGGCATCTCGTGTTTCCGCCCTAGTCGGGGTGTTACACATAATTACAATGCAAGATCTTTCATAAGATTTAAAGGACTTGTCTATTTTAAGAACAAGCATTCTCAGCCATATATCTGAATACGTTTCCCATAAGAACATTGTATACATTAAGTTCAGATTATAAGGAAACTTTGGTACTTTGTGCCTACCGATACATCATATAATGGTATCACTGAACTGATCATTTTTAAGGTACAATTAAGTAGGCTTAAAAGCTAAAGTATCGTCACGTCTAATCGTCTTGATGCAGTGACCTTACTCTTTTTATTATATTTCTTTTCTTTTCTGATTTTTCTGATTTTATTTTGTTTTTCTGACACTATATGACACACATACATTACGACACAAACACTGACTCATTTTACAAAGTTCCTTTTGAGAGACACTGTCACTATAGATTTCTCATTCCAATAAATTGGACTAACAACTCGAAACGAGTTCGGTCGAAAGCCTTAGTGAACAGATCAGCTAAATTAAAGTCACTCGGCACATTTTCTAGGACTATTAATTTCTTTTCAGCACAATCACGTATAAAATGAAACCTTATGTCTATGTGCTTAGTCCTACTGTGCTTAACAGGATTATTGATAATGGATATAGTGGATTTCCAATCTGTCTTTATGAGAGTACAAAGGAAAACCTAACCGTGATAGCCAGAGCCGGTGAATGAGTATTCACTTGCTGTTATGTAATCCAGTCTCTCCCCTAAGACAAATTTCTTCATCCCTGTGATT